>CM038673.1:185287675-185725175 GCA_021605145.1 Aegilops bicornis
CATCCGCCTAGACGCATAGTTTGGGACCCCCTACCCGAGATCCACCGGTTTTGACACCGACATTGGTGCTTTCATTGAGAGTTCCTCTGTGTCGTCATCTTTAGGCCCGATGGCTCCTCGAATCATCAATCATGATGCGCTCTAGGGTGAGGCTTTTCTCCCTAGACAGATCTTCGTATTTGGCGGCTTTGCACTGCGGGCCAATTCACTTGGCCATCTGGAGCAGATTGAAAGCTACGCCCCTGGCCCTCATGTCAGATTTGGAAGTTTGAACTACACAGCTGACGTCCGTGGAGACTTGATCTTCGACGGGTTCGAGCCACAGCCAAGCACGCCGCACTGTCACGAGGGGCATGATCTAGCTCTGCCGCCGAACAGTGTCCTAGAGGCCGCACCAGTGTCCGCTCCGACCTTTAGCTCGGAGCCGACTACGCCGATCGAGGATGGGTGGCTGGACACCGCCTCGGGGGCTGCGATCTCTAAGGCGATTGAGTCGTACACCTACCCCATCCTTTGCGAAGCTCGCGACTCCAAGGTGCCGGACTCCTCTCCAGACTCTGAGCCTTCCGCGCCCCTGCTAATCGAATCCGATTGGGCGCCAATCATGGAATTCACTGCCATGGACATCTTTCAGCACTCGCCCTTTGGCGACATCCTGAATTCACTAAAGTCTCTCTCTTTATCAGGAGAGCCCTGGCCGGATTATGGTCAGGAAGGTTGGGATGCGGACGACGAAGAAATTCAAAGCCCACCCACCACCCACTTCGTAGCCACTGTCGATGATTTAACCGACATGCTCGACTTCGACTCCGAAGACATCGACGGTATGGACGACGATGTAGAAGAGGAGCATGAACCAGCGCCTATAGGGCACTGGAGAACCACCTCATCTCACGATGTATACATGGTGGACACACCTAAAGGAAGCGATGACGAGGAACAACGGGGCGCTTCTGAAGGATCGCTCCCTCGGCGATCAAAAGCGGCGACGTAAGCGCCGCTCAAAGTCCCACCTCGACAATGACAACAGCCATATAGACCCAGCTATAGAGCAGGGTGAACCGGCGGACGACGAACATGCTATCGAGCAACCGTCCGAACAGGACAATCTAGATAAACAACCCGTCCCCGGCGAAGATAACAGTCCGGACGATCTCACGCCGGACAAGTTGCTGGAGCAGAAGAACCTCCACAAAAGGCTCGTCGCCACAGCACGTAGCCTGAAAAAGCAGAAGCGGAAGCTCAAAACAGCGGAAGATGCACTCGAGAATCAGATGGAGCAAAGTACTCAACACCGCATGAGACAAATCTGGCGACGATCGCCGAACAAAGAGGTACCCAAAGCGAAAACTACTACCCGAGTTTGATGAGGAGGCCGTAGAGCCCCCACAATCAAAAAACAAGGAGGCCACCCTGTCGGATGGACGACCCCATGGCAAACAGAGAGCGGCAAACGGCGTCGCACACAAGCCGGCACGCGATCCGCACAAGGATTCGCATAAAAAAGATGGCCCAGTTAGATCTATCTACGGGCCAAGAAAGCCAGCTCCAGTAAGCAATGCAACACATCAAGTATCCGAACATCACGGTACACCTAGATATAGGGGTGCTGCACATCCCCTATGTTTCACCGATGAGGTCTTTGGATCATGAATTCCCGGTGATTCAAGCCCGTAAACATAGAGGCATCTGACGGGACAACAGACCACGGAGTGCGGATTGAGGATTACATCCTCCATATACACATGGCTAGAGGAGATGATCTCCACGCCACAAAATACTTACCCCTCAAGCTCAAAGGGCCAGCCCGGCATTGGCTTAAAAGCCTTCCAGAAAACACCATTGGAAGTTGGGAGGAGCTCGAGGATGCCTTACGGGCAAATTTTCAAGGGACCTATGTCCGACCTCCGGATGCCGACGATTTAAGTCACATATGTCAACAACCCGGAGAGTCAGCCCGGAAATTTTGGAACAGATTCCTTACTAAAAAGAACCAAATAGTCGACTGTCCGGACGCCGAAGCCTTAGCAGCTTTCAAACACAACGTCCGAGATGAATGGCTCGCCGGACACCTCGGCCAAGAAAAGCCAAGAACAATGGCCGCATTAACAAGCCTCATGACCCGCTTTTGCGTGGGAGAGGATAGCTGGCTAGCAAGATGCAGCACCAACGACCCAAGTACATCCGAAGTCAGGGATGGAAACGGGAAACCACGACACAACAACGACCAGCGTCGGACCAAGGGAAACAGCCCAAAGAGCACGACAGTCAACGCCGGATTCAAAAGCTCTCGGCAGAATCATAAAAAGCTGCCCCTTAAGGATAACAGGGATGAGCTATCTAACTTAAACAAAATCTTGGACAAGATATGCCAAATCCACAGTACTCCCGGGAAGCCTGCAAACCACACCCACAGAGATTGTTGGGTCTTCAAGCAGTCCGGCAAACTCAACCCCGAACACAAGGGGATCGACACACCAACCGAGGACGATGACGAACCCCAAAAGCAGAGCATCGGAAAACAAAAGAATTTCCCACAAGAAATCAAAACAGTGAACTCACTTCACGTGACAAAAGGGAAAAATAGAGCGGCGCCCATAGAGGTACGCGCCATACGGCCTATCCCGGAAGAGTCCGCCACTGGTTGTTAAAACCAATCACCTTCGACCATCGGGATTACTCTAGAACTATACGGGACGTAGGTTGGACTGCCTTGATATTAGATCCGATAATTGGCGGACTCCAATTTTCACAGGTCTTAATGGACGGCGGCAGTGATCTAAACCTGCTATACCAGGACACAATCCGCAAAATGGGGATAGACCCAACCAAATTTCGCCATAGCAACACTTCCTTTCAAGGGGTAATGCTAGGCCCATATGCCCATTGTACGGGCTCTCTACTGCTAGAAGTTGTGTTCGGCTCACCCGAAAACTTCCGCCGCGAAAATTTAGCCTTCCACCTTGTCCCATTTACAAGTAGCTATCAAGCACTATTGGGACGCGAAGCTTTCGCCCGCATTAACGCAATACCGCATTATGCATCTCTTACACTTAAAATGCCCGGTCCACGCGGCATCATCTCATTAAAGGGAAACATCGAGGGTTCCTCGAGTCCTAAAATTGTGCGGATGCCTTGACAGCCCCACAATAAACCGGCTTCACCAATACAAGCACTTAGACAGGTCGTCCAGACCCCGGACACGGCTGGACGAGTCCGGCATAAACATACAAGGGCTCGCTAGATGCATACCCCCGTACAAGGGGCTCCGCGCATCCACAACAAGAGACAATAAAGCTCAATTTTGTTCATTCTTTGATTTGTACTTTGTTTATTTAATATAACGTACATTTTCGCATGATATTTTTCAACTCAGTTCCTCTCTTTTACAGATGAACACCGTGCTACACCCGTCCAGGATACGGCTGCAGAGACACAGGCGCAGACGTGCAGTAGGGACCCGTTGCAAGGATTCTTTTCAGATTAAGACCCTGCGTAAACCTTTTTCACTGTCTCTTGTTGATACACATCCCCCGGTTTCTTGCTATATCTGAGGAGGAGGCCGGCGTTTTGGCATAGGCCACGTCAGAATTTCGCGCGTACCTGGACACCAGGGGCTTTTTACCAAGGGCGATTGTTCGACCCGTTTTCATAAAGACCGAATACCTTAGGGAGTGTTCGGTGTCTCGAGTTAGGCCTTATATGCATCAGCTCCGAATCATGTCTTTGGTCAAATGTTGGGTTTGCCCGGCTCCTGTGTTTTGCTGCCTTACGTTCCGCTCTATCGGCTAATGCGGCACCAGGAGAACTACTGCGATTGTGCCCCCGGTTCGGCCAGGGGAGCACCTCAGTAGAGAAAGCCGAAAACTGACTGTCATGATATAGCGTGAGACTAGTCAACCATTCGATGACCTGCTGGAATCTTAAGAATTCCTCCGCATTGACGAAGGGCCGTTTCCCGGCCAGGCACATACGCTACTGAATTGGTGTGAGCGGTGCCCCAGTGGGCTATATAGTAGCCCCAATCGTCGAACTCCTATGGCTAAGTGAAAGTGATAAAGCATTATAGTCCGGTTGCCTAGTTTGCTGCGCTATCACCTCCTTTGTAGGACCAAGACGTTGGATCAAGTGTGAAAATGCGTTTTTTGCAAACACCCCCACATTATATGCGTGAAATTTGAAGCCAAAGACTGCCATCTTTCAGGTTATATACACATATACATTAACGGCCGAATAGGAGGTATTTTTAATTCTTGAAGGCACAAGTATAAAAAGCTTTTCTATTCCATCGAAACATTGTTTCACAATAATACATGTTATTCGAACATAATATCCTTCGAGCACTGCGTCTCTATTAAACGAGCGCCCTGCAGAACTTCCTGAAAATAGTGCTCGACAGGTACTTGGCTTCCGTCCGAATCTTGGGATGCAACATCGGTGGCCTTCATCTCCGCCCAGTATGTCTTGACATGGGCAAGAGCCATCCGCGCACACTCTATGCATGTTGACCGCCTCATTGCTTTGATATGCGGCACCGCACCAAGGAACTGCTGCACCAAGCCAAAATAACTCTTGACTCGGGCCTTTTCGCCACAAATGAGTCACGACATTCTTCATGGCAAGTCCGGACAACCTATTCAGCTCCGCCCATTCGGCCAAACGATCGGTTAATGGAAGTGGGCGCTCTGGACTACTGGGCTGTGAACAAAAAGCTCTTCCATCTCGTGATCCTTTTGATCTCCGAAGTGTTGACGGCGTCCATGTACACGCCGCCAAGTCCAGATAAGCATCCTCACTACTCCACAACCGGTCCAACTGAGCATATTTAGGATCCGTGAACTTCCTCCGCATTAGAAAAGGCTTTCCAGCCGCGATATCTCCGGCCTGACGTAGCTCCTCCTTCATAGCCCTCATCGCAGAGCGAGCATCCTTGGCCTCGGTGGTGGCCTTCTTCATGTCCTCTTGCTCCACTCAACCTTCTTTTTCAAGAAGCTTGCAGCGGTCGGTAGCATTCTTCAACTGCACGGCCATTTCAGCCATTTCCTTTTTGCTTCGGCAGTGAGCAGCCTGTTCGGCTTTTAGCTCTTCGGTCGCCTTTAAGGCAGCCGCATCACTTTTTCTGGCCTGCTCCTTGGCTCGGGCAAGCTCCGCCCGAAGGTTCTCCAGGGCAGCGGCACCATCTGCATCAAGCATACATGTTGTAAGGCACTGGCATCAAGCTCCCTTACCAGGTGTCCGCAGAGAAATCGCATACCTTGTGACTCGTCAAGCCGCTTATTGACAAGCGAGATGTCGACATCCGCCGCGTCAAATTGCCACTTTAGTTCGGCAAGATCATCTGTCCGGCTAGCCACCGGACACTCCGCCACCTACATATGAAGGGCGAAATATTATAACCTGGGATTATGATCCTCGGCACGTTGTCATTTTTGACAAACGCACCGAGTCTCAGGGGCGACTATCTACACATGACGCATCTTATATATGCGGAACCGTCAAAAGGTACATCATTGCACGTACCTCAAAACCTATCGGTAAACTTCTGGCGGCCTCGCACAACCCGCTTTCCGCGGACGAAATCTTTTCGATCACCGTACCCATCAATGCACGGTGATCCTCTAAGATAGACACTCGCCCGAGCAGACCCTTCAACTCCTCCGACCGTGCACTATGAGGTGCCGGACTCGTCTGATGGCCTTTTTCGAAGGCCGGACACGGAGGGCTCTGGGGGGCCCTACGACCGCCCTCCACCCCTGCCGGATTCGGGGAAACCCTCCGCGACGACACCTCTGGATCGCCCGCCTTGCTAGGCGGTACGGTAGGGGGAGGCGTTCCGCTCTCCATCATCTCCGGACGAAGATCCCCCGAAGATGAGCTCTGCTGATAAGGGCTGAGATCCGAACTACAAGGTAAAATTTTGGTCATCTTCAGAGATAAAACAGGGATGTCTCCTATTTTAGGAAAAACTCCCCTCTCTACTTACGGTTCGCTGGAGGGCTGATCTCCTTGGGGAAATAATGCGGCCGGGGCATCTTCCGGCGCAGGACCCTCTGGCGAGGTTTTCTTCCCGCGCTTTGAGGCCTTGGTCTCCGGATCTTCAGAGGCGGTCCTCTTCTCCCCTTGGATGGAGGGATTCTCGATCCCTCCTTGCTTGATAACCTCCTTCGCGGAGACAGTAGCTTCCTTGTTCCCCCCTTCGCCTTCTTCTAAAGGCGAAGCCGCCAGCATCTTGGTTAACACGGGATCCGCCATGGTCTCAGGGAGGGGGGCCGGACACCTAATCAGCTTTGCTTTCGCTATCCACTCCTGTTTAGGGGACAACTCTTTTAAGGGCAAGTTTATGATAAATATCTGAGATAAGCGTGTCCTGCACGGACTACTTACTTGAGCATCCGGGCGATTGCAGCTCAGACTTGCGTCCTCGGTCAAGTCCGGACATATTGCTTGTGATCCGAAGAACAGTTTGTACATCTCCACGGGTGTTGCGCCCATAAAATGTTGGAGAGCTCGTGGTCCCTCCGGATTGAACTCCCACAAAGTGAGGGGTGGCGTTTGCGAGGAAGGATGCGGCGAATCAGCATGACCTGCGCTACTACGACCAGATTGATCTCTCTCCTAGGAGGTCTCGAATACTGGCCACTGCAACAAGGGCACGTCCTTGGACGGCCCCCAGTCAAGCCCTTTATTGACCCATGACGCCAGCCGTGGTGGAAGACCCGAGCGAAAGGTAGGTGGCGCCACCCATTTGGTGCCCCTGGGCGCTGTGATATAAAACCACTCTTGTTGCCATAGGCTGAGCTCCTCTTGAAGATAGCCCTTGGGCCATGGAGCGTCAACATTCTTGCTTATAACAGCCCCTCCGCACTCTGCCTGTTGCCCCTTGATCATCTTCGGCTCCACCTTGAAGGTCTTGAGCCATAATCCGAAGTGAGGGGTAATGCGTAGGAAGGCTTCACACACGACGATGAATGATGAGATGTGGAGGATGGACTCCGGATCCAAGTCGTGATATTCCAGCCCGTAATAAAACATGAGCCCCTCACGACGGGGTCCGTCGGGAAGCCTAGCCCCCGAAGGAAGTGAGACGCGAACACCACGCTTTCACCGGGCTTGGGAGTCGGAATAACCTGCCCTTGAGCAGACAGCCTATGCGAGATTTCGCCGGGTAGATACCTGGCATCTCTTAGCTTTAGGACGTCTTCTTCCGTGATGGAGAAAGGCATCCACCGGCCTTGGAGGTCGGAGCCGGACATCATCGAAGGTCCGGCGCTGAATCTGGAGCTTTGGGTGTTGGAACTCGGGCGAGGGTGGATTCGATGGAGATTGAGAAAAAGGAGCGGGGCCTTGGTCTCTTTATAAAGAGGTTGAATACCAGGAGCCCTCCCCGTGACCGTTTGGGACTCGCCTTCGATAGAGGAGGCGTGCCAACGGGCACGATTGGGTTACCCACGCCCGTATTGATGCGAATCCCGGAATAAGGGGACAGGATCTCTGCTTTGACAAGACGTGCCAAGGAAACCGCCTCGCTAAACGCGCTGAGGTGGGACAGTGAAAACGATTCAAATAAAGGCTTGGCCGTGGTGTGATGTCACGCCACGGAATACGTCAGCAGATTGAACTTGTGTAAATGTTATTCTCTCTACGGTGGTATGTGGAACTTATTTTGCAGAGTCGGACACTATCCTTGTGTTCAAAATCTTCTATGAAGTATTCGGAGGAGGAACCCGCCTTGCAATGCCGAAGACAATATGCACGCCGGACTCTTTGTCATTGAAGCTTGGTTCAGGGGCTACTGAGGGAGTCCTGGATTAGGGGGTGTCCAGATAGCCGGACTATAGCCTTTGGCCGGACTCCTGGACTTTGAAGATACAAGATTGAAGACTTCGTCCCGTGTCCGGATGTGACTTTCCTTGGCGTGGAAGGCAAGCTTGGCGATACGGATATGTAGATCTCCTACCATTGTAACCGACTCTGCGTAACCCTAACCCTATTCGGTGTCTATATAAACCGGAGGGTTTTAGTCCGTATGATGAACAACAATCATGCCATAGGCTAGCTTCTAGGGTTTAGCCTCTCTGATCTCGTGGTAGATCTACTCTTGTACTACCCATATCATCAATATTAATCAAGCAGGAGTAGGGTTTTACCTCCATCGAGAGGGCCCGAACCTGGGTAAAAACATCGTGTCCCTTGTCTCCTGTTACCATCCACCTAGACGACGAGTTCGGGACCCCCTACCCGAGATCCGCCGGTTTTGACACCGACACCCATCATATGAGAGCGTGCGTGGATCACACCATAGGGTTAGTTGTATGTTGATAGTACTATGTATTGGAGGGCAAGGGTGACAGAAGCTTCAGCCTAGCATAGAAATTGATGCATACGGGATTGGAGGGGGACCAATATATCTTAATGCTATGGTTGGGTTTTACCTTAATGAATGTTAGTAGTTGCGGAAGCTTGCTAATAGTTCCAATCATATGTGCATAGAATTCCAAGTCAGGGTTGACATGCTAGCAGTGGCCTCTCCCACATGATACTTGCTATCGTTCTAGTAAAGTAGTCAATTGCTTAATGGACAATTTCGCAACTCCTACCACCATTTTTCCACACTCGCTATATTTACTTTAGTTTCTTCTTTACTTACAACAACCCCTAGCTTTTATTTTCTCGCTCTTTATTTTCTTGCAAGCCTATCCAGAAACACCTACAAAGTACTTCTAGTTTCATACTTGTTCTAGGTAAAGCGAACGTCAAGCGTGCGTAGAGTTGTATCGATGGTCGATAGAACTTGAGGGAATATTTATTCTACCTTTAGCTACTCGTTGGGTTCGACACTCTTACTTACCGAAAACTGGTGTGATCCACTATACTTGTGGGTTATCAAGACCTTTTTCTGGCGCCGTTGCCGGGGAGCAATAGCGTGGGGTGAATATTCTCGTGTGTGCTTGTTTGCTTTATCACTAAGTAATTTTTATTTGATGTTCTTAGTTGTTTTCTATCTTTAGTTATGGGTAGGAAACGCAAAATACCAAAAAAATTAGTTGTACCTACTGAACCAATGGTTGAAGAACCACTCAAAATCTATCACACTCCTGAAGCTTTTTACTTGGATCATCTTTGATCCCTTTGTGCTCGTGCTGAGACCCCAACTAGCTTAGTTGAGGGCAAATCTTTAGATGAACATGCTTGTTATGTGCGATACCGTTTATCTCAAAAAGGGAAATTTTACAGCATCAAATTAATACTATGCAATGTTATGCCTGCAATTTATGTGAAATATATGATTTTACTTGTTGTTCTCAAAACCCTAAGAAACACCTTCCCTACCAATGTGAGTTTAGTGATATGCTAAGGGTGTTTATAATTACCATGATGTTCAACAAATTGAAGAATTTGTTGCTTTTAAGGGTTCTTATGAAATTGCTTCTTTGATTGAAAAGTATGGTGCTACTCTTTACAAATCTGAAATTTTTTCCATAATTAAATATTGCTATGATAATTATGCTTCTAATGCCTATGTTGAACCATATATTGAGAAAGTCTCCGCTGTCCAAGAAGAGACTAATATTTTGCAGGAGTCTACCGAAGAAGAAATTGATGAAACTGTGAGCTCATTCATTGCTTAATGAGAGTAACTCTTCAACGGGATGAAAAATATGATGAGGAGAGTGAAGAACAAAAGGAGAAAGAGCGGATTAGCTACCTGTGCCCACCTTCTAATGAGAGTAACTCTTCAACTCATACATTGCTTAATGTCCCTTCGTGCTTATCGAAGGATGATTGCTATGATGACTGTTATGATCCCGTTGATTCTCTTGAAATATCCCTTTTTGATGATGCTTGCTATGCTTGTGGCCAAGATGCCAATATGAATTATGCTTATGGAGATGAACTTGCTATAGTTCCTTATGTTAAACGTGAAGTTGTTGCTATTGCACCCACGCATGATAGTCCTATTATCTTTTTGAATTCTCCCAACTACACTATATCGGAGAAGTTTGCTTTTATTAGGGATTACATTGATGGGTTTCCTTTTACCGTTGCACATGATGATTTTTATAGATATAATATGCATGTGCTTGCTGCTCCTACTTGCAATTATTATGAGAGAGGAACTATATATCCACCTCTCTATGTTTCCAACATGATAAAATTGCAAGAAACTGTTTATACTATGCATTGGCCTTTACTATGTGTGCATGAATTGTTCTTTTATGACATGCCGATGCATAGGAAGAGAGTTAGACTTCGTAATTGCTTGATATATGTTGCTTTGTGCTCACTACTAAATTAGAAATCATTGCTAATTAAAATTGGCTTTGATATGCCTTGGGATCCGGGTGGATTCACTACTTGTGCACTATATGCCTAGCTTAATGGCTTTAAAGAAAGCGCTACCAGGAGACAACCCGGAAGTTTTGGAGAGTCATTTATTTCTGTTGTGTGCTTTTATAAAATTTAGGAATAAAAATAATGTGCCAAGGTTTGCCTTTAGGATGTTTACAATACTTGTTGGTTTGTACAGTGCAGCACAGAAACTTTCGCTGTAGTGCGCGAATTTTAGTTTTTTACTAGAACGTCAAATCGTTCTGATTATTTTCGCACTGTCTTGAAGTACAAATTTTTTATTTTTCCTAATTTTGGCAGAATTTTTCAAGTATCAGAAGTATGGTGAATTTTCAGATTATTACAGACTGTTCTGTTTTAGACATATTATATTTTTGATGCATAGTTTGCTTGTTTTGATGAATCTATCAATTTATATCAGTGGATTAAGCCATGAAAAAGCTATATTAAAGTAGACACAATGAAAAAACAGAATATGAATTGGTTTGCAACAGTACTTAGCATAGTGATTTGCTTTATTATACTAACGGATCTTACCGAGTTTTCTGTTGAAGTTTTGTGTGGATGAAGTGTTCGATGATCGAGAAGGTCTCGATGTGAGAAGAAGGAAGAGAAGCAAGAGCTCAAGCTTGGGGATGCCCGAGGCACCCCAAGTAAATATTCAAGGAGACTCAAGCTTCTAAGCTTGGGGATGCCCCGGAAGGCAGCCCCTCTTTCTTCGACAAGTATCGGTATGTTTTCAGATTCGTTTCGTTCATGTGATATGTGCAAGTCTTGGAGCGTCTTTTGCATTTAGGTTTTCATTTTTCTTTTATGCACCATGCTGGTATGAGATGGTCCTTGGTTGATTTATAGAATGCTCTTTGCACTACACTTATATCTTTTGAGTATGGCTTCATAGAATGCTTCATGTGCTTCACTTATATCATTTGAAGCTTGGATTGCCTGTTTCTCTTTACATAGACAACCGTCATTTGTAGAATGCTCTTTTGCTTCACTTATATTTGTTAGAGCGTGGGAATATATTTTAGAAAGAATTAAACTCTCTTGTTTCACTTATACATATTTAGAGAGATGACAGGAACTGGTCATTCACATGGTTAGTCATAAAATCCTACATAAAACTTGTAGATCACTGAATATGATATGTTTGATTCCTTGCAATAGTTTTGCAATATAAAGATGGTGATATTAGAGTCATGCTAGTGGGTAGTTGTGGATTGTAGAAATACTTGTGTTGAGGTTTGTGATTCCCGTAGCATGCACGTATGGTGAACCGTTATGTAACGAAGTCGGAGCATGAGGTATTTGTTGATTGTCTTCCTTATGAGTAGCGGTCAGGGACGAGCGATGGTCTTTTCCTACCAATCTATCCGCCTAGGGGCATGCGTAGTAGTACTTTGCTTCGAGGGCTAATAAACTTTTGTAATAAGTATATGAGTTCTTTATGACTAATATGAGTTCTATATGAGTTCTTTATACACACTCTCACCCTTCCATCATTGCTAGCCTCTTCGTTACCGTGCATTGCCCTTTCTCACCTCGAGAGTTGGTGCAAACTTAGCCGGTGCATCCAAACCCCGTGTATTGACTACACAGATATCAATAAGGCTTGTCCTAAGGACCCTTCCCATTGCCGCGCATCGACCAGATTGTTGACTCCACGACCGGGTGTGATCTGTTATCATTCCTCGACGCCTACTCGGGCTACCACCAGATCTTCATGACAAGAGAAGATGAAGAGAAGACAGCATTCATCACCCCACGTGGTACGTATTTCTTTTTACGGATGCCTTTTGGGTTGAAGAGTGCTGGCTCGATGTTCGCAAGGGCGGTCCAAATTGGTTTTGAGCCCCAGCTACATAGAAATATGGAAGCTTATATGGATGACATAGTGGTCAAAACCAAGGACAAGGCAACCCTTGTACAAGATTTAGAAGAGAAGTTTGCCAACCTACGCAAGATCAACCTCTAGTTGAACCCTAAGAAGTGTGTCTTCGGCGTTCCGTCTGGCAAAATTCTCGGGTTCTTTGTGTCGCAACATGTGATCGAGGCAAACCCAGACAAGATCAAGGCTATTGAGCAGATTGAGGCACCCAAGCGGATCAAGGATATGCGTCGGCTCATTGGCTGCGTTGCCGCCATGAGCAGATTCATCTCCAAGTCCGCTGAGAATGCCTTTCCCTTTTTCAAGATCTTGAAGAAGGCAGGCCCAATGGAGTGGACCCCAGAGGCCGAGGCAGCGCTGCAGGATCTGAAGAAATACCTCTCTTCTACACCAGTACTGGTGGCGCCTAAACCGCAAGAGCCGTTGCTGCTGTATCTGGCAAAGAATCGAATCAATGGTCGATCTTGCGCTGGTGGCGCAGAGGGAGGTCGATGAAGAGGCAGTGGCAACGGCAGGACCGGCGGATGGCAAGTCAGAGATCCCCCCGGCAGGGCCTAGCGCCGGCAAGGCAAGGCCCCCGACAGAGTCTGATCGGAACGGAGCCCGCGCAGCCAAGTGAAGAGGTGCAGAAAAATAAGATGATGCAGCACCCAGTTTACTTTGTCAGATCCCTCTTGTAGGGGGCTAGGTCAAGGTACTTTAGTGTGCAAAAATTGCTCTTTGGGCTCCTTATGGCCTCGAGGAAGCTGTGTCACTACTTCCAAGCCCATGAGATCACTGTCGTCACCCACCTCCCGTTGCAACGGATACTGCACAACCCAGACGCAACCGGAAGGATTGTGGAGTGGGCCTTGGAGTTATCTAGCTTTGGTTTGAAGTTTGAAAATAGTTTGACAATCCAGAGCAGAGTCTTGGCGGAGTTCATTGCAGAATGGACCTCAACGCCTGACGAGGAAATCCAGGAGACCGCTCTCCCAGGCAAGGAAGCAAGTCGCGACTGGATCATGTACTTTGATGGGGCTTTCTCGCTGCAAGGCACCGGTGCCAGTGTGCTGCTTGCCGCACCCACCGGAGAGCACCTCAAGTATGTAATCCAGATGCACTTTCCCAGGGAGATGTCCACAAATAACACTGCCGAATCTGACGGGCTGCTTGCCGGTCTAAGGATCGCAGCAGACCTCAGGGTTAAGAAGCTCATCGTCAGGGGTGTTTCATAGCTTGTCATTAGACAAGTTAACAAAGATTATCAGAGCCAGTTGATGGAGGCCTACGTAGATGAGGTGAGGAAGCTGGAGGAGCGCTTTGACGGTATACAAGCGGAGCACATTCCCCGAGCGGAGAACGACATCACCGATTACCTGTTAAAGCGCGTTGCATTCAAGCTACCTGTGGAACCAAGTACCTTTTTTGCTTCGGTTAACTCAGCCATCCGTTGAACCATCAACGGAGCAGAACAAATGGAGGAAATCAGGCCCCGGCAAGTACTTTCCCGCCGAGCCCCCAAGGGCCGCCGGCAAGGGTGTTGCCGCGGATTCTGAGCCTGCTGAGGGGCGGCTGGCTCTGGCAGCGCGCCAAGCCCTGGCTGTGCACGGCCGCCCCCATGGCAGAAGAGATGCCTTTGGTCCTTGCCGTCGAGCCCCAGGCTCCGGCATGTGCACAACATACCGTCCGTTTCCTCCAGACAGGGGAACTTCCTGAGGAGCAGGGAGAAGCGGAAAAAGTAGCCCGTCGATCTGCCTTGTACCAGTTCGTCGACGACGTCCTGTACAGAAAAATACCAAACTGTGTGAAATTGAAGTGCATCCCCCGGGAGGAAGGACTGGAGCTGTTGGCAGAGATACATGGAGACATATGTGGCTCCCACATAGGGTCGAGGGCCCTTGCAGGCAAGGCATTCCGGCAAGGCTTCTTCTGGCCCGCTGCCCTCCAGGATGCGACGGCACTAGTAAGCAAGTGTGAAGCGTGCTAGTTCCATTCAAAGAAGCTTCATCAACCAGCTCAAGCCCTCCAAACAATTCCTCTCTCCTGGCCATTTTCGGTCTGGGGGCTCGACATACTAGGCCCTTTCCCCCGTGCTGTCGGGGGCTTTGAGTACTTGTACGTTGCGATCGACAAGTTCACAAAGTGGCCGGAGGTGGAAGCAATGAGGAAGGTGACCGCACAATCAGCCGTCAAGTTTTTCAAGGGGCTAGTCTGCCGTTTTGGCGTGCCAAGCAGAGTCATCACCGACAACGGCACGCAGTTCAGAAGCCACACCTTCATGCAATACATCCAAGACCTCGGCAGTAAGGTCTGTTTCGCTTCTGTGGCACACCCACGGAGCAACGGCCAGGCGGAGAGGGCAAATGCTGAAGTGTTGTGAGGCGTGAGGACAAAGACCTTTGACAGGCTGCACAAGAGCGGAAGGCGCTGGATTGATGAGTTGCCGACGGTTCTTTGGTCTATCAGGACAACGCCAAATCGAGCCATCGGCCAGACACCCTTTGCCCTGGTATACGGGGCAGAAGCAGTTATCCACACGGAACTCATATACGGGTCACCTTGAGTGCTCGCTTACGACGAGCTTGAGCAAGAGCGATTGCGGCAAGATGACGCAACGCTCCTTGAGGAAGATCGTCTTCGGGCGGCTGTTAGAGCAGCATGCTACCAGCAAGCCTTGCGCCGCTACCATAGCCGCAAGGTTCATGCCCAAAGCTTTGAGGAAGGCGACCTTGTTCTTCGGCACGTTCAGTCGGCCAATAATTCCAACAAGTTGACGCCGAAGTGGGAAGGCCATTATCGGGTAATACGAGTCACCAAGCCCGGCGCAGTCCACCTGGAGACCGACGATGTTGTCCCAGTGAGCAACTCCTAGAACATCGAACATCTTCGCAAGTTTTACCTATAAGGCGCGGTTGCCGGGCCCCCCCGGCAAACCACCTTCTGTACAAGCTTTGCCGGCAAGGCATGTAACCATCTGTACAAAGCCAGGCGCAGACCCTGAGCATAAATAAACGAAGCACTGGCGCCCTAAGTTATAGCATGCATGCTAGGTTAAGTCTCTCCCTCGGTTAGGGTTGATAGTGCTTAGCGGCGACTAACCCCTATCCTAGAGGTCAAGTGTGCGTCTTTCTGTCCTCTTTAGTTCGCAGGGCACATGGACACTTCTGCTGAGCCGCTTGGAAGAAAGAGAATGGACCGATGCTCCGGCCCCGGCAAGTTAAGACTGCAGGGGGCTGAAGATACAAGGATCCAACCACGGCAAGCCAAGTTTGCCGGGGGCTGCGGATTCACATAAGTATTCCATCCCCTGTTATGCATTTCCGTATGGAACTGGGACAAAAGAAACCTCGTTTTACTCCGAAACCACCGTGCTCCCCCTTCTTCTTGTACCCAAGCCACTGGGACAGAACCTGGTCGTAGACACGGTGGCCAAGAAATACATGAGGGGCCTAACTCTACTTCACCCCTGCCTCCACCAAGAGCGCGAGAGTGGTCGACTGAAGTGGGGGCGGCAAGGCCTGTTGCCGGGCAACAATGTTTATCTTAAAAATAACAAGGATTCGTTCCTTGGCATGGGCCTCGCTCACGCACAAAGAACCCGGCAAGGACCCTTTTTCATTAAAACATCCCATACAAGTACACTTCATACGGAATAAAAAACATGAGCAAGGGGATTACAAGTCTTAAAATTAACAAGTGCCCGCAGGCTTACAAACTAAAAAGAGATAAGGTGCCCGTAATCCCTTTCTTGTCCCTCTCCTCAGAAGGTGAAACAAGGCAGCAAGAGGGCAAAAATAGCGCCTAGGCAAGGTACGAGGAGCAGAAGGCACCAAGAGAACATCTTGGTGACGGGAAAGGAGCTGGAAGACGAGGCAGCGGGCCAGCAATACGCGATGAAGGCGTCGGTGCCCGCGTACTCCGACTCGACGGTCGCCACCCTCCTTCTTCGCCTTCTCCGGCCCTCCTACACCAGCCGCCCAAGGAGACAACGGGGAGCAGCCCGATGGAGAGCTTGGCGAGGAAGGCCCTCGGTAGGGCGCGTGGCCGAGGGAGGGGCGGCGCGGTCAGTCAGAGTCGGGGTTGGCATCCCGCCGCTCAACTCCCTCGTCATCACTGTCGCTGTCCTCCTCGTCACTCCCGCTCGAGGAGGAATCTTCATCGTCGAAGGAGCTCTCCACGCATCACTTTAGGCGAGTTCCGAGATCTCCAAAGATCTTGATGGAGAGTAGGTCGCCCTCCATTAACTTGAAGTAGAGGACGAGCCCCGCCGTCAAGCTGTGGATGCGAGCAAACGTCTTCCATCCGCGACAGAGGTACATGACGTGAGGAGCAGGGAAATCGACGTCGACCCACGTGCCGCCGTTTCGGCAGCCCCTCATGTGCAGCCTGAGGGTCTGGGGCGGATCGAGCTCCATCTCCCAAGAAAATGGGGAGGGGAGGCGGAGACGACGACGTGGTGGCCGGCGCAGCCTGATGAAGAACTTGCTGGGCTGGTCCCCGCCGTGGCCCTCCATCACGGGTGGCATCGCTGGCGGATGCACGACCATCGCGCCGCCTCGTCCCCCTCTCCCCCGGCCGCCACGGCGACCTCGGCCTCGCCCCCTCCCCCTTCCCCTCGTGGCCGGCTCCGCCGCCGTGAGCTCGTGGGAAGGAGGGATGTGCTGTCGAGCAGCGACCCTCGCCCTCACTGTTGAAGGGCATGCTCCCCCTCTCGCCATGATGGGTGGAAGGAAGGAGCGGAAGTGAAAGAAGATGGATGTTGGGAGAACGTGGGATGGCATCCCCCTCCCCCCTCCTTATAAAGGGGCAGGGTCGAGGCTCAGCCGCCCCGCTCGACCAATCCAGCCATCGGAGGCACAGGGAATTAGGACCGACCCACTACCCCAATTAGCGAAGGCCCCGTTTCTCGCCTCCACCGCATGCCACCTGCATGGGGGACGCGTGGCGAGCGAGCAGGATCAAGGGGACGCGTGAGGCGACCGTTCCCCACGCCATGATCATGGGGCATGGGCGCCTTGAAGACCGCAACCCGAGTCCACCCGAGTAAATGAGCCGCCCTCTGCGCCTCCCTCTTTTTTGGGAAGGCGCGAGCCGCCTCTTTACCATGATGTGACGCATGCATGCGGGAACCGCCCCACGCACGACCCCCACGTCACGCACGACCCTCCATGTCGCGCGTTCAACACGGGTCGTGGGGAAGCGCAGCAGACGAGAAGTTACTGCGGTAAAATCCGCCCACCTGCCCACGCACCGTTTTGGGCCTAGCCCAAAAACGCATCGCGCTTATGTGTGGCCCAAGCCCGAGGTCTCCTGTCGGTGTACGAAAGTAGGGGCCCTCCTTTTGACCCCTTTACTTGTGCACGGGCAGTCAGAGCCGCGCGCCAGGGCCACACTGTGCAGGGCAGAGGAGGGAAGCCGGAGAGAAGCCGAAGGCACAGGACAACCGAGGCAACGCCAAGACCAGAAACACAAGACAGCAAAGGGGAGAGGTGGACTCCCCCGGCAAGACCCTTGCCGGGGGAACCAGGGCTCGGGAGGCACCTTCGTGGTGGCATGCAGATCTTTGTCAAGATCATAAATACACAAGATCAGCTGAGGACTAGAAAACGGAGACCCTCGGCGGGATCCTAGCTGAGGAAATCCACAAGACCCCCGGCAAGCGCCTTGCCGGGGACGACTGCAACGCCACGGCAAGACCCTTGCCGGGCCCCCGGCAAGACCCTTGCCGAGGGCATCAGCGGGGCAACAGCCAGGCCAGCGTCAACCAAGACTCCACCGCCGTTCTCATGCAGCTGTCAGCCCAACCAGCTGGGCAGGCACCTACGTGTCAACATGCGGCTTCCAGGCCAACTCAGCAAGCACCTGCGTGGTGGCATGCAGATCTTCGTGAAGGCTCCACCACCGTGCCACCTCAGCATCCTGCCTGCCTACATGGCGCTGCATGCATTGCTGGCCTGGGCACGTGTCGAAGCAAGGCGGAGCAGCGACGAACGGAATGGGCCTTGTTCCCGTCCCCGATAAAGCTAATGGACACCTAAGTAGCGCATTTAATGCACTTTGTCCTGTAATGCCGAGCGATAAGCTCGCGCACTGTACGCCTTTGCACCTCCTGTGTGCCACTGTGGCAACCCCTTTTCGACTATAAAAGGAGGCCCAAGGCATACTGGAGGGGGATTCGGCTCTTTGGAAATACGCAGCCACCGTAGCTAGTTCGAAAGCTCAAGAACACTCTGAAATACACACCAAAGCAGGACTAGGGTATTACGCATCCTCGCGGGCCGAACCTGGGTAAACGATCTTTGTGCTAGCTCCTAAACCTGCTCTTCTCACAACCCCGCGCCCGCCAACTGTAGAAGGGATTCCCGTGATCCCATAGGTGTCGTTTCCACCGACACAGTTTGATGTACACTAAAACTTCCTATGTTCATTGTTGGACTGGCACCTAGGCGCAAGAGGAAACAAACATCAGGTATAATGCTCGATAGGTTAACTAAATCTAGAGGAGGAAGAATGGAGATCCGTTTTGAGGCAGGTTTAAGAAGGCCACGTGATGCTATAGAATCAGCCAAGTTAGTACCGGAGGCAGCGGTTACTGTTACGTGTCATGTGCGTATCCTCCCAACATGGATTCAGTACAGGAATGACAAAGACAAAACCTAGTTCAACACCTTCCTCGACCATTTATCTATAAGTATGGTTATGTATGGAAAATAGTAATATCATCTTGCTCTGTCCCATACTTTATAGGTTGCTGATAATGAGACTCCCATAATTTTCAACAGATGAGGTTCAAGTTGGATAGCCAAGATGATGGAACCAGACAAGCTTGCACCCATGTTTTCAAGTCTGCTCTGTGATAGTATCGGTATAACTTGAGGAAAACTCACTTTGAAGGCAAGGCTAACAGTGAACTGGCCCAAACATCTCCAGTGGAAAATATATCGGATGAAGACTGGAGAGGCCTCCTTAAACACTGGTCTGATCCAAAGTATCAGGTACATTATATATATATATATATATATATATGTGTGTGTGTGTGTGTGTGTGTGTGTGTGTGTGTGTGTGTGTGTGTGTGTGTGTGTGTGTGTGTGTGTGTGATCAAATCACATGTTGAAGTCCTATTTACGCATGTGCCACACAAATCTATCTTCTTGTAGGTGAACTATTCAAAGAACAAGGCCAACCGTACGAAAGTGAAATTCCAATAGACGACAGGATCTCGTAGCTATATTGCACACTGCGAGGCTCTTGTAATTAGCTGTTGTTTCACTCTTTTCGCTGTACCATATTATCATATCTATATTGACTTGTTCCAAATGTAGAGGAAAGCCCGCAAGGACCAAAAAGTACGTGAACCAAGTGTTGTCGAAATCTTCAAGGACTGTCACACCAGCAAGACGAAGGGCATGACTACACCAGTCAAACCCGTTGTTGTAAGTCATTAATCCTCATGCCTTTTTACTACTACTTACTCTGACTTGTGCCTTGAACTGCATGGTTTGCAGCCAATGTCTATTACTCTTTTCAATTTTATACACAATTGTCTTAGCATATCATTGCACCTTACAAGGTTTAAAAGAGAGGAGTGATGTTCCTTTGATCCTGACCTGTAATCTAGTTCCGTGCTGGACTTTCCCACACAATGTTACAAGTGCATGTTTGTCTATTCTTAGTTGTTTTGTGATATGAATGATGTCATACTATGCTTACTGTATTATAAACTTTGTCTCTTTATCCTTAGTTGTGAATACAATGCGAAGAAATAGACAATACATTGGCCATGGTACATGGTCATATGTTTGGAACCTGGTTTTATTATGTACTTTCCAGTAAAATACAACTAATATTTTACATGGGTTCACCAGAATAAGTTGTGTATATAGACAAAAGCTATTTTGTTTGGTTTTGATGCCTCCTTAATATCTTACATTACGGTACTACTAATGTAAAAACTCAACTTTTCCGCAAGCTATGGAAAAAATGGTGGAACCGCCACCTTACGAAGGTGGGGAGGCAACTATAACCGCAATGTCGCCTCTTGCTGCGGTGGGTCAAGATACATCCACTAACGATTGCCAAAAGCACGTTCTGCGTATCTTGGGTTGGTTGTTAAGGGAATCTCACCAAACTGCCTCATGATCAAGATATGCAAGCTCAAAAGAATGTTATATCTGTGCTCCAGACACAAGTCCATTCCCTAACAGAGACCCTTTGTGAAACAAGGACATACATTTTTCGATGTCGTCAAGATATGCATGGTGTTGAAACCAGACTATCAGACATTTGCTATGTTGTTTAGGAGCCTAGGAGAAATGAAGGAGAAGGTTATGGCGCTCCATCAGACAATACAACATGAAAACATAACAGTTAGGTCAAATGAACTGAGCTTCTCAACTTCTGGTGGTGCATTTATCTGCCAGGCTGTTAACTTTTATGCCAACCTTCGTTTTGTTTTATAGTTGTAATTTGTTTTATTGTGATACAAAATTTGTTCTTAACGTGCAGCCACCGGCTGAAGAAAACAGCAAGCCATTTTTGTATAGTGTAGGGTGTTCCCTATATTTTCACTGGTGGCGATCTTTGATGCCTAGTGGATGTAATCTATGCAATCGCCTTAATAGCCTAGTGTTAGTTCCGGGCTTATTTATTTCCTAGTCTTCTTTTTCCCTGGTTTGCTAGTGGCCGCAACAACCATGGGCCATATACGGACCGTGGTAACCTTGACCCTGCTATGGGCCGTAGGATCCAAGGGCCTCCTATGGGTCGTCGATAAATGGGCCTCCAACAGGGCCGTAGAATCGGTGGGCCTCGGGCCGTTGGATAAATGGGTCTACATGGGCCGTAAACGTGGCGTAATTGGTATCAGCACTGCATGGTAACGGGCCGTTAACAGGCCGGAGGACAGCAAAGGCTTAATTCTTTCATAGGCATAACGGGTCATTAATGGGCCAGAACATAGGACGGGCTGGAAACGATGCAACGGGTTAACAGGCCAGAAACGGGCCGACTCTTGCCACGGGCCGAATTTGACCCATTAGGGGAACAGGCCAGTAACAGGCCGGAAGTAATCGAGGGCTGGAAAGGAGCCCAAGAACGTATGGGCCGTCTGTAGGCCGAAAGCTAACATGGGCTGGAAACGGCCCATGTGAATCATGGCCCGTTAACGGGTACAAAGAAATTTATTGTTCGTTATGGGCTAGAGTCACCGTGGGCCTCTAAAGGGCCTAAAGATACAAAGGCCTCATATGGGCTGAAAGATGTCATGGGCCATACATGGGCCGAAAGTGAAATGGGCTGGTGTTATATTAGACGGCCCACATGACGTTGTTGGGCCGATTTCGGGTAGGCCCTAACGGGCCGTGAGTTTTCGGGCCATAAAATGGGCTATTTGCGAAGAGATCGTTAACAGGCTTTTCACGCCAGCCCCCTAACTATTGACCAAGTCAAACAAGTCGGCCTTTGTAAGCTAAATGGGCTAATGGCGGGCCATCGCACGTGTCGACATATCATAGGCGCCTATCTGACCCACTGACGAGTGCTACGTCTTGAGCTTGCGTTGGTTTTCCCCGAAGAGGAGAGGATGATGCAGCACAGTAGCGTAAGTATTTCCCTCAGTTTTTGAGAACCAAGGTATCCATCCAGTAGGAGGCCACACGCAAGTCCCTCGTACCTGCACAAAACGATAGCTACTCGCAACCAACGCGATTAGGGGTTGTCAATCCCTTCACGGCCACTTAGGAGAGTGAGATCTGATAGAGATAATATTTTTGGTATTTTTGGTATAAAGATTCAAAGTAAAAAGTAAAAGCAAAGCAAGTAAATAAAGTGATGGAGATTGATATGATGAGAATAGACCCGGGGGCCATAGGTTTCACTAGTGGCTTCTCTCAAGAGCATAGATATTCTACGGTGGGTGAACAAATTATTGTTGAGCAATTGTTAGAATTGAGCATAGTTATGAGGTTATCTAGGTATGATCATGTATATAGGCATCACGTCCGTGACAAGTAGATCGAAACGATTCTGCATCTACTACTATTACTCCACTCATCGACCGCTATCCAGCATGCATCTAGAGTATTAAGTTAAAAAGCAGTAACGCCTTAAGCAAGATGACATGATGTAGAGGAATAAATGCATGCAATATGATAAATACCCCATCTTGTTATCCTCGATGGCAACAATACAATACGTGCCTTGTAACCCTTTCTGTCACTAGGTAAGGACACCGCAAGATTGAACCCAAGGCTAAGCACTTCTCCCATTGCAAGAACTACCAATCTAGTTGGCCAGACCAAACGGATAATTCAAAGAGACTTGCAAAGATAACTCAATCATACATAAAAGAATTCAGAGAAGATTCAAATATTATCCATAGATAAGCTGGATCATAAACACACAATTCATCGGTCTCAACAAACACACCGCAAAAAGAAGATTACATCGAATAGATCTCCACGAGAGAGGGGGAGAACATTGTATTGAGATCCAAAAAGAGATAAGAAGCCATCTAGCTACTAGCTATGGACCCGAAGGTCTGAAGTAAACTACTCACACTTCATCGGAGGGGCTATGGTGTTGATGTAGAAGCCCTCCATGGTGGATGCCCCCTCCGACGGAGCTCAAACAGGCCCCAAGATGGGATCTCGTGGATACGGAAGATGCAATGGCGGTGGAATTAGGTTTTGGCTCCCGTTACGATCGTTTGGGGATACGTGGGTATATGTAGGAGGAAGAATGCGTCGGTGGGCGTTAGGGGCCCACGAGGTGAGGCGCCCTCCACCCTCGTGACCGCCTCACGGCACTTCTTGGAGTAGGGTCCAAGTCTCCTGGATCATGTTCGGTGAGAAGATCACATTCCCGAAGGTTTCATTCCGTTTGGACTCCGTTTGATATTCCGTTTCTTCGAAACACTAAAATAGGCAAAAAACAGCAATTCTGGGCTAGGCCTCCGGTTAATAGGTTAGTCCCAAAAGTAATATAAAAGTGGAAAATAAAGCCCAATATAGTCCAAAACAGTAGATAAAGTAGCATGGAGCAATCAAAAATTATAGATACGTTGGAGATGTATCAGGCATCCCCAAGCTTAATTACTGCTCGTCCTCGAGTAGGTAAATGATAAAAACAGAATTTTTGATGCGGAGTGATACTTTGGCATAATTTCAATATAAATCTTCTTACTTGTGATATGAATATTCAGATCCGAAAGATTTAAGACAAAAGTTCATATTGACATAAAAATAATAATACTTCAAGCATACTAACTAAGCAATTATGTCATCTCAAAAGAACATGGCCAAAGAAAGTTCATCCCTACAAAATCATATGGTTAGGCTATGCTTCATTTTCGTCACACAAAGATGTTCCCAACTTCTATACCCCCGATGACAAGCCAAGCAATTGTTTCATACTCAAATAATCTCAAACTCTTTCAACCTTTACGCAATACATGAGAGCGAGCCATGGGTATAACACTATGGGTGGAATAGAAATATGATGATGGGATTGTGTGGAGAAGACAAAAAAAGGAAAGTCTCATATCGACGAGGATAAACAACGGGCTATGGAGATGCCCATCAATTGATGTCAACATGAGGAGTAGGGATTGCCATGCAACAGATGCACTAGAGCTATAAGTATATGAAAGCTCTACAAAAGAAACTAAGTGGGCGTGCATCCAACTTGCTTGCTCACGAAGACCTAGGGCACTTTGAGGAAGCCCATCATTGATATATACAAGCCAAGTTCTATAATGAAAATTCCCACTAGTATATGAAAGTGATAAAATGAGAGACTCTCTATTATGAAGATCTTAGTGCTACTTTGAAGCATAATATATGAGACTCACTACATGAAGAACAAGGTGCTACTTTGAAGCACAATATATGAGACTCACTACGTGAAGAACAAGGTGCTACTTTGAAGCACAAGTGTGGTAAAAGGACAGTAGCATTGTCCCTTCTCTCTTTTTCTCTCATTTTTTTATTATTATATTTTTTATTTGGGCCTTTTCTCTTTTTTTTATGGCCTCTTTTTTTTCATCCGGAGTCTCATCCCGACTTATGGGGGAATCATAGTCTCCATCATCCTTTCCTCACTTGGGACAATGCTCTAATAATGATGATCATCACACTTTTATTTCTATTACAACTCAACAATTACAACTCGAAACTTAGAACAAAATATGACTCTATATGAATGCCTCGGTGGTGTCGGGATGGTGCAATGAATCAAGAGTGACATGTATGGAAAATAATGCATGGTGGCTTTGCCACAAATACGATGTCGACTACATGATCATGCAATGGCAATATGACAAAACTAATGTATGTCATAATAATGATGATGGAAGTTGCATGGCAATATATCTCGGAATGGCTATGGAAATGCCATGATAGGTAGGTATGGTGGCTGTTTTGAGGAAGATATAAGGAGGTTTATGTGTGAAAGAGCGTATCATATCACGGGGTTTGGATGCACCGGCGAAGTTTGCACCAACTCTCAAGGTGAGAAAGGGCAATGCACGGTACCAAATAGGCTAGCAAGTGCGGAAAGATAAAAGTGTGTATAATCCATGGGCTCAACATTAGTCAAAAGAACTCATGTACTTATTGCAAAAATTTAGAAGCCATCAAAAATCAAGTACTACGCACAATGCTCCTAGGGGGATAGATTGGTAGGAAAAGACCATCGCTCGTCCCCGATCGCCACTCATAAGGATGCACAAGCCGTGTACACTTCATGTTTCTAATTTGTTACACAACTTTACCCATACGTGCATGCTACGGGACTTGCAAACTTCAACACAAGTATTTCTCAAATTCACAATTATGAACTAGAACGACTTTGATATTATTACCTCCATATCTCAAAACAATTATTAAGCATTAAATTTATCTTAGTATTCAATTCACTCAAAAGAAAGCTTCACATATCTCGAACACCAAGTATATTAACATTAAGCAAATTACCATGCTATTAACGACTCTCAAAATGATCTAAGTGAAGCATGAGAGATCAAGTTTCTTTAAAACAAATCCACCACCGTGCTCTAAAAGATCTAAGTGAAGTACTAGAGCAAAACTACCAAGCTCAAAAGATATAAGTGAAGCACTACGAGCAAAACTATCAAGGTCAAAAGATATAAGTGAAGCACATAGAGTATTCTAACAAATTCCAAATCATGTATGGCTCTCACAAAAGGTGTGCACAAAAAGGATGATTGTGGTAAACTAACAAGCAAAGACTCAAATAATACAAGACGCTCCAAGCAAAACACATATCATGCTGGTGAATAAAAATATAGCTCCAAGTAAATTACCGATGGAAGTAGACGAAAGAGGGGATGCCTTCAGGGCATCCCCAAGCTTTGACTTTTGGTGTCCTTGGATTATCTTGGGGTGCCATGGGCATCCCCAAGCTTAGGCTCTTGCCACTCCTTGTTCCATAATCCATCAAAATAATTCACCCAAAACTTGAAAACTTCACAACACAAAACTCAATAGAAATCTCGTGAGCTCCGTTAGAGAAAGAAAACAAAAGACTACTTTAAGGTACTGTAATGAACTCATTCCTTATTTATATTGGTGTTAAACCTACTGTATTCCAACTTCTCTATGGATTATAAACTACTTTACTAGCCATAGATTCATCAAAATAAGCAAACAACACACGCAAAACAGAATCTGTCAAAAACAGAACAGTCTGTAGTAATCTGTAACTAACGCAAACTTCTGAACCCAAAAAATTCTACAAAAATTAGACGACCTGGACAATTTGTTTATTGATCAGCAGCAATGTGAATAACTATTTTATCACGTACTGGTGATTTTTAACAATTCGGGCACTGAGCGCAAAGTTTCTGGAAATTACAGCAAGATCAAATAACTATCATCCAAGAAGATCCAATAGGTTTAAATTGGCACAAACACTAATTAAAAGATAAAACCACATCTAAACAGAGGCTAGATGGATTATTTATTCTTAAACAGCAAGGAAAAATATTGGGTTGTCTCCCAACAAGCGCTATTCTTTAAAGCCTTTTTAGCTAGGCATTGAGATTTCAATGATGCTCACAAAAAAGACAAGAATTGAAGCGCAAAAAGAGCATCATGAAACACGTGACAAACACATATAAGTCTAACATACTTCCTATGCATAGGCATATTATAAGCAAACAAATTTGCAAGGCAAACAAAAACTATCATATGCATGGAATAAGAAAGAGACGATAGCAATCTCAACATGACGAGAGGTAATTTAGTAACATGAAAATTTCTATAACCATATTTTCCTCTCTCATAATAATTACATGTAGGATCATAAGAAAATTCAACAATATAGCTATCACATAACATATTCTCAACACGATCAACATGCATGCGAAGTTGACACTCTTCCGAAATAGTGGGATTAATATTAACTAAAGTCATGACCTCTCCAAACCCACTTTTATAAAAAAAATCATAAGATTGAATATTCTCCAAATATGTGGGATCTAAAGTTGACACTCTTCCAAACCCACTTTCAATATTATTGCAAACAATATTATCAATCTCATATTCATCATGGGGATTAAATAAATTTTCAAGATCATAAGAAGAATCACCCCAATCATGATCATTGCAACAAGTAGTAGACATAGCAAAACTAGCATCCCCAAGCTTAGGGTTTTGCATATTATTAGCACAATTGACATCAAGAGAATTTATAATAAAATCATTGCAATCATGCTTTTCACCTAAGGAACTATCAAGTATGGGTGCAATAGCAATGATCTCATGTTTAGCATAAGGAATTATAGCAAATTCATCTTCATAAATGTTGGCATCATGGCCACAAGAATAGCAAGCATCATGTTCATCAAGGGATATTTCAATCAAATCATCGGAATCATCATTATCTATAGATTCATGCATATCATTATTTCCTTCCAAAGCAATGGTCATTCTTTCAATAAATTCTTGGGCATAGACATTATGAGCAAGGTTTTCATTGCAATATTTAAGTATGACGGAATTTTCAGATTTGTTGAGATACTTTTCAATCGAAGAAGCAACTTCATGAGCACCCTTAAAAACGACAAATTCTTCAATTTGTTCGATATCATAGTAACTATAAACACCCTTTGCATAAGAAGATAAGATTTCATTATCATTGAACTCACATGTAACATCCCAAAATTCTAAATTTTGGAATGTTATAAACAAATAGATAGTTTTGATTGATTGCTTGATTGATTGACGGAAAGTGAGTGAATTTGAAACTTTTTTGAAAGTTAAATGAGAGGGAATAAAAGGACTTTCCCAAACTTTCATTCTGCTTTTATGATCTTCGGGAATCCAAATTCTTTTCATCACAAAACCCTGGAAGGAAGATGACATGACTTCTTCCATTTATTTAAATGACAAGGGGTGTTGAAAATATTTGAATTTCATTTGAGAATATTTCCAATTCTGAAACTTTATGCAACTCAATGATTTTCAGGAGCGAAGATAAAATGACTTCTTCAAAACATATGAAACATGAGTTGGGAGTTTCAAAGAATTAAATTCAAAGTTCTTTTGTATTTATTTTTAAATTTGGAGTTATTTGAGTTTTATTCAAATTATTTTTCTCCAAAAATAAAATATATGGAAAATAGGGTAACATGATTCCCTACATCAGAAAATTGGAAGAGAAATTAATCTGAAGTCATTTTGGTATTTTTCAAATGATTTTTGTTGGATTTTATTAGAGCAGAAGCACTCTTTGAATTATCTGAATTTGTGTGTAATTTATTTGAAGCTAGAATAATGTTCATCTTGTAGGAAATCTTTTTCTGAAAATTGTGATATATTATATGCCTATATAATATTTTCATTTTATTTTGTTTTTTTCTGTTGGTTTAAAAAAAATACCTCGAACTGGGTCGGCCCAGCTCCGCGCCGCCTTGCCCGTCGTCCCCGACCGGGACTCCTCACCGGAGTCCGGCGCCGCCCCGCCACCGGCCACCACCTCCCCTTGCCCCTTCTCCACGCCACCTCCTCCCCCCCCCCCAATAAAAGGCGCCGCCCCGGGCCCCGTCCCTCCTCTCCTCTCGCGCCACCGCCGCTGCATCTCGTCGCCGCCTCGCCGAAGACGCCGCCGCCGCCACCGTCACCGGAATCCCGCCGCCGCAGTTGGTTTTCTCGGCCGACGCCGAACCGGTATAATACCTCCCGGTCCGGTTTATTTCTTCTAGGTTTTTTTTCGGTTTTTTTCTCCTTTAGGCGGTTTTATTTTTTAGATTTGACTATTTAGTGATCATTCGTTAGTAAGATTCTTTAGCGAACAATTTTTGTTAGTTAGCTCCCCACAGCGAACGTTCGTTCGATAAGATTTGTTTTTTTTTCTGTTTTAAATTTCGGCCAGGGACCTATCTGTGATGAATTCCTTTACAGATTAGTCCCTGATTTTTAATCGATCATAACTTTTCACTCGTTAGTCCAAATTCAACGAAACCAATGCCCACTTCTTCGTTATGAACCCCTCTATCCAGTAATCCAACTCAAACATGTTTTTGAAAGTTTTAAAATTTGAATTCAAACAAATTTGTATTTGAACTTCGTTTGATCATAACTTGAGTTTCGTAACTCCGATTTAGTTGATTCTTTTTGCAAATCGAAGCTCTTGACCTAAACTTTATGATAAGGCCAAATTCATATAATTTTGGTACTGTTAGAAATTGTTTTATGTTGCAAGAGTTATTTGCTTGGTTTTGATGTTTTCCAAATTGTTTCTTCGTTCTTTCCGATGTTTTGAGTGATTGCTTATGTGTGGCTACTATTGCTTGATTACGATAGATTGACCGGAGTGTGACGAGTAGAACTATCAAGAGTTTTGAGTGCGAATCATCCTCATCAACTTTGCAGGCAAGTAACACTTTGATCATACTCTTCTCATACCCATTTTTTATGCATTAGATCTATTCCTCAAACACTTGCATGATTAGGATCTAATTAAATTGTGGGATGGGAAGTAGTTGAGGTAGTACCTATTACCTGTTTTATTATCAAACCTTTGGGAGTTACTTCTACGTTTGCTTATTATGATATGCTATGCTAGTAGACGTGGATTGGGTGAGTGTATTCCATGACAGATGTGAGATTGTTATTTAATGGTTTATTTAAGGTGGCAACTTAAACACACATCTGGGTGGATTGAGGCACCTGGTTTCTATCAGGACTTGCCTGTATTTCTTCGGACTGCCACCCAGGCTCAAAGGGATCATGAGATTATTCAAACTAGAAACTTCCGTGTGCAGCCACAAGCCATTATGGGCTCTGGCATAATTGATTAAGTTGTGCGAACTCTTACGGGTAGGCTAGCTGATGTAGGGGATGTAGGTTGGTACGGTCTACCCACATGTAAGGTGCTAGTGCTTCTGAAAGACTATGTATCGGTCATCCGTTTCTCAAACACCATGTAGTGCGAGAAACCAAACGGAGGCGATCGAGTCTTGTGGGGAAAAGTCGCAAACCTCTGCAGAGTGTATAAACTAATCATGGTTAGCCGTGTCCCCGGTTATGGACATCTTGAGTATCTAGTATCTGGATATCATGTGAATCTCATCATGTTACTTCTAATTAATATTGTTGGGTTGTTAATGATTACTTTTAATTGGGATTGAGGATGCTGTCAACCATTCTCAATGTTCAACAACCACCATGATAGTTAAATAAATTTATTCCTTTGTAGTAGGGAAAAATTGGCTTTTCGCAAAAACTCTAACCATAGAGCTTTCCACCAGCCATATATGCATGTAGTATAGCTTATTCTTTCATTACTCTCTATGTGTTACATTGCGGCATATTCCATGTCTTGACCCGTTTTCGGGCTGCAACGTTTCATGTTGCAGACTTTTTCAGACGACGAGTAAGTGATACGTTAGGGTTACGATTTCCTATACTCAACTTTGCCGTTGGTGTTGATGGGAATCCACAACCTTGTTGCTTCCGCTATATTTTGGATTGAGGTAATAGTATTCACGCTACTTTATACATGTGATTTACCTCTGTTATAAATCCTTCGAGTACTGTGTGTGTCAGCATACCGATCCAGGGATGACACTAAGCACAGAGACTTGATCCATTCGGGTCGGGTCGCTACATCACATAGGTAGGGAAGGTGTTTTTTAGGGCTCTTAGAGCAACAAGTAAAATCACACATTTCACAAAGATTCAAAGCATAGCATAGCAGACTATTTATATGATACCATAAGAGTCTCCCTTTTTTCGGACAAACAAGGTGGCCTTTAAAATGAGCATGCTCATCTAAAGATTTCCCATCAACTAGGCTAGTTGAGGTTTCAAAGACGAAAGATAAGGATCGAAGATGATCCAAGTAGAACACTTTAAGTGGATCCATAACAATAGACTTTTAGCAAGCAAAGATGCAAGAAAATATAAGGCACATGGTAACACAAGCAAATAAGAAGCAAGCGGAAAAGAGAGGGCGAATAAAACGGCAAGGGTGAAGTGGGGGAGAGGAAAACGAGAGGCAAATGGCAAATAATGTAATGCGAGAGATAGGAATTGTGATGGGTACTTGGTATGTTGACTTTTGCATAGACCTCCCCCGCAACGGCGCCAGAAATCCTTCTTGCTACGTCTTGAGCTTGCGTTGGTTTTCCCCGAAGAGGAGAGGATGATGCAGCATAGTAGCGTAAGTATTTCCCTCAGTTTTTTAGAACCAAGGTATCAATCCAGTAGGAGGCCACGCGCAAATCGTACCTGCACAAAACGATAGCTACTCGCAACCAACGCGATTAGGGGTTGTCAATCCCTTCACGGTCACTTACGAGAGTGAGATCTGATAGAGATAATATTTTTGGTATAAAGATGCAAAGTAAAAAGTAAAATCAAAGCAAGTAAATAAAGTGATGGAGATTGATACGATGAGAATAGACCCGGGGGCCATAGGTTTCACTAGTGGCTTCTCTCAAGAGCATAGATATTCTACGGTGGGTGAACAAATCACTGTTGAGCAATTGACAGAATTGAGCATAGTTGTGAGGTTTTTCTAGGTATGATCATGTATATAGGCATCACGTCCGTGACAAGTAGATCGAAACGATTCTGCATCTACTACTATTACTCCACTCATCGACCGCTATCCAAAGATGCATCTAGAGTATTAAGTTAAAAAGCAGTAACGCCTTAAGCAAGATGACATGATGTAGAGGAATAAATTCATGCAATATGATAAATACCCATCTTGTTATCCTCGATGGCAACAATACAATACGTGCCTTGCAACCCTTTCTGTCACTAGGTAGGGACACCGCAAGATTGAACCCAAAGCTAAGCACTTCTCCCATTGCAAGAACTACCAATCTAGTTGGCCAAACCAAACGGATAATTCGAAGAGACTTGCAAAGATAACTCAATCATACATAATAGAATTTAGCGAAGATTCAAATATTATCCATAGATAAGCTGGATCATAAACCCACAATTCATCGGTCTCAACAAACACACCGCAAAAAGAAGATTACATCGAATAGATCTCCACGAGAGAGGGGGAGAACATTGTATTGAGATCCAAAAAGAGAGAAGAAGCCATCTAGCTACTAGCTATGGACCCGAAGGTCTGAATTAAACTACTCACACTTCATCGGAGGGGCAATGGTGTTGATGTAGAAGCCCTCCGTGGTGGATGCCCCCTCCGGTGGAGCTCCGGAACAGGCCCCAAGATGGGATCTCGTGGATACATGAAGGTACGGCGGTGGAATTAGGTTTTTGGCTCCCCTTCTGATCATTTGGGGATACGTAGGTATATATAGGAGGAGGAGTACGTCGGTGGAGCGTCAGGGGGCCCACGAGGTAGGGGGCGCGCCCAGGGGGGCGCCCTCCACCCTCGTGACCGCCTCTGGCACTTCTTGGAGTAGGGTCCAAGTCTCCTAGATCACGTTCCCGAAGGTTTCATTCCGTTTGGACTCCGGTCGATATTCCGTTTCTTCGGAACACTGAAATAGGCAAAAAAACAGCAATTCTGGGCTGGGCCTCCGGTTAATAGGTTAGTCCCAAAAGTAATATAAAAGGAGAAAATAAAGCCCAATATAGTCCAAAACAGTAGATAAAGTAGCATGGAGAATTCAAAAATTATAGATACGTTGGAGACGTATCAACGAGCTGACACGTGTTTCCTCCGGCCAATCAGAATTTTACACGTGGAAATTTCCCATTGGTCCGGGCTGTTAACGGGTTATTGGATCCAAAAACAGACCTGATATCTTAACAGCGACCCGTTACGGTGGATGCCACGTGTCGGTCACCCTTGATGAAAGCACTTCTGTGACGCGCGATTTATCGTCATGGAAGTGGACACTTCCGTGATGATAATTTTGGTAATGTCATGGAACACTTCTACCACAACACATGTATGACTATCTTGATTCTGTCATAAAATCGTCATAGATGTACATGCATGACAAAAAATGTGACCTACTGTGACAAACACGTATCATCACGGAAGTGTATTTTTTTGTAGTGCAAGGGCACATTGCTAGGAAATGTACCAATCCAGTGGATGCTTCATTTGGAGAAGAGGAACAATGGGTAGCAACAAATGCAGAGGAGGATGCAACATTAGAGCAGATTGAAGCTAATACAGAGGAGAGTGCAGCATTAGAGCAGATGGAAGCTAATACAGAGGAGAATGAAGCAGCAAAGCAGATTGCAGCTAATTTGGAGGAGAATGAAGCAACCGAATTAGCATTGCCGGCAGCTTGTTATGTGTGCAACAACCTTCCCTTTTTATGAATTTCTTCTCTTTTTATCGATGTCTTATAATCTTTTTTGTGTTTTACCTAGCTCTAGGAAAATTAGAGGAAAAGGAGAGAAAAGGCCAAGATATGAAGAATTTGGAGAATATGAATCCATGGCTTATGAAGCTTTTGAACTCCGTCAACGGGCCAGTGCAAATTCTCCGTCAGCACATAGGCAGCCACCACCCGAAGTGAAGACCAAAAGGAAGAAGAAAAATGTGGATATCCCACCTAGGGAAACCAGGAGCAAGGCTGTTAAGCCGTCTCGGAACACAATGAGCAAGGCAAAGATGTGGAATGCAAGTTGTAAACTTTGAACTTTAAGGACTTGTACTAAGGTTGTGAAAACTTGTAGGTTTAATAATGCTATTCGTACTTTGATATGAAATTTGAGGCAAAATTTGAATTTGAGGCAAAATAAATTTAAATATTATGCAAAATTTGAATTTGAACCAACACTTGAACTCTGATATGTGGTGCGATTGCAATGTTTGCTGAACTATTATAAACATCAGGTGATCAATCCGATCTCTTTTGCATGGATAAAACTTATAGTCATTGAAATGTGCTCCGGAGCTAGGGTAAACTGCCCCATTTGTATTCAAGTATTTCTTGGACCTACTCCAAATGAGCCAAATATTTTTTTTATTAACACATATTCAATCTATATAGTGTAGATTCTAAGTCTCACTATATATCGAATTAATCTTCATTTTTTTACATTTTTTTGAAAACAATGTGATTTAATAGAAAACCATTAAAAACACGTTTAAAATATGAAAAAAAAGAAAACTAAGTTCAGATCCTTCTTATTTACTTTGAAATGAAGCTTTGGTGATTTTAGATTTATTTAATTTTTCAAAAAACCTACCTCCTTTCCTTGAACTCTCTGCAATGTCATACGTGATAGCTCATATGTGTGAAGGTTTTTTCATGAAAATGTCCATAGAACAATGTTGTGATTTTTTTGTTGGTAACATGTCCCATAAGACAACACTGTGCGCATGTTTTATATTTTGTTGATTTTTTTAAATTAATGGTGCTCATTTAACCACGATCGTGCCAGCTAGGTTTTTTTAAAATGACCGTAGTCCAAGTTTAGTATTTTTCCTTGTTAGTGTGTCTAATAAAACGACGATTCACGAAGGTTTCATATTTTTTGATTTTTTTAATTATTTATGCTCAGTAAAACACTAGATAACCCCGTTGACCAACTCAAAACCCCTCTAAACCCCGCGGGGTTTCACCTAACCCTAGCTCCGAACATCGGCCATCTGATCACACCCTAGCGCCAAGCGACAACCTCAGAGATGGTCTTCTAGAAGGAATTCTGAGGCCAGGTTGTATGCAGGCTCCGCGCCGTTGGATCACCAGGACGTCTCCGCATTGTTGGAACCTTTGGCGATCTGCGAGAGGCGATCCGTGAGATGTTGGTTGTGCTCGCCCACCATTGCCTCCCCTATCTTATTCTTCTTCTGCGGCGACCAGAGGAGCCACTCATCTGCTTCTTTTTCTCCGGCGACTAGATATGTCGAGCTCCACTTTAGCCTCCCACCCCTCGTGGCCCTAGTATGGTCCAATGCCCATGGAGCAATGTCCTGACTTCCCATGCACCGCGCCACTGAAAAGGTTGACTACAAGGGAGGACAAGAATGGAAACTTTGGGCGCGAGTTCGTGAAATGCGAGAGCAAGCCAGAGGGGTAGGTTAGATCTCATGATTTTTCTATGACCCTTTCTTTTTTATCTTTGCTTCTAATTCTTTTTCGCTGGATCTGAGATTTAGGGTTCATGATTTTGTTTCAGATCCTGAAGAAATGCACACATTTTGGATGTATGGATGACTACGTTCAGAGGCTTCAACGGGAGGGCTTGCTTCAATTCAATGGGGCCATAACCCGGGAGTTAAATCTGCCGTCAGCCACTCAGAATTTGGTCTCTGAAGTGCTGCTTCGACAGTTGGGGATGAGGATCTGAAGGGGGAATTAAAGAAGATGAAAAAGAACTTGAGGAAGATGATTCAGTTGAACAAGCAGGCGAATCTGATAGCTTTAGGATTTTATTTTTGTATAGTTGCTCTAGGATTTGCTTACTTGCTGGTCATCACTCGTTAGAGATGTTATTTGTGTCGTGTCATGTGCTCTACGATTTGCTTAAGGGTTTCTAGATCATGTGCTCTCTATGTTGCTTAATTTGTGGATCATGTGCTCTCTGTGTTGCTTAAACTATGTCTCTATCTCCATCTCTGAATCTCTATAGGTGTTAGTTTTTGACACTTTCAGTTTCATCAGACAACACCGAGGGCAAGATAAAAAAACGTAGTTATTGGGCCCAAAATGAAACCAAGCTCTGGTTGGGCCCTCGCATTGCTTTGACTGCCTAAGGCCCACAAAGATTAAAGAGGCCTAAAGAAATAGTGCATGCGATGGCTATGTTTTTCCTCTATTTTTTTCTTGATTGTTTTGATTGCACCTACAGAGATTGATTGCATGTTGGTTACATTACAAGAATAGGTTACATCATTTGAAATTACACAACTATAGATATTGCCACCAAGAGCCACCAACAAGTAAACAATGGGCTACCCTTGAAAAATTATTTTCATCCTGCCAAATGGCCACAAACTATTCAAAAAATAGCTTCTTTTTGTTCATACAATATAGATATCCTACAATATATATGGGCACCAACAATTCAAAAAAATTATCTTCTTTTTCTTCTTTTCAACATCAACATGGCTCATCTTTCCAGCTTTAATTTCCTTTTTAACACCTCAACTAGTCCATTGGCCGCCCGTGCCAAAACTTGGAACCAATAGAACCTATAATATAAGGGACAACATTAATTTCATCATGCCAAATGGCCACAAACTATTCAAAAATTAGCTTGTTTTTTTTCATACAATATAAGGAATAGGGCCACCAACAGTTCAAAAAAATACCTTTTCTCCTTCTTCTTTTCAACATCAACTTGGCTCATTTTTCTACCTTTAGTTTCCTTTTTGACACTTCAACTAGTCCATTATCCACGCGTGTGAAAACTTGACCCTAAAATATAAGGGCCTACTCTAAATGGGCCATTTAAACTTGACCTACACAAACATGAATATAAAAAGACGAATCGGTTAACCCCAAAACTTGTTGGTTTTCATTGAAGGATACCCTTTCATTGATTGATTTAGCAGAAGGGCTCGTCTGCGGCACCATATCCTTCTCGCGATATCTCACGTCAAATAAGATAGAAACATCAAGCAAAACACAGATAACCAACGACATATCAAATAAGGGTAGCAAGCATAACATAGTTCTTAGGGGATAACACGACAGAGATAAAAAATTCACGGTACAACCAATGACATAATTAAGATAGAAATATATAAAAGATAAAAGCCATGACACCATAGGGCAAGATAAGCTTCACGAGACTGGGCCTTCACCACCATCTTCACTGCGCCTCCTCTTCACTGCTCCTCCATGCCATCCTCGTCGATGTAGTAGGGGAGGCTGTGCATACCGTTGCACGTGGGGAAGATGTTGTTGAAGTCCGTCAAGATGTTGTAGGTGGTGAATGCGATGAACTCGCACCCACACCAAAACACCGTGCCGAGGAGGTAGTACGCATCGAACCTGTTGGTGAAGTTGGCGATGAGCCCTATCGGCGGACTGGTCTAGTTTGGCCGCACTTCCTCCAGTCGGAACATCACCGGTGATGTCTACTACACAACCTTCTTCTTGTAGACGTTGTTGGGCCTCCAAGTGCAGAGGTTTGTAGGACAGTAGCAAGTTTCCCTCAAGTGGATGACCTAAGGTTTATCAATCCGTGGGAGGCGTAGGATGAAGATGGTCTCTCTCAAACAACCCTACAACCAAATAACAAAGAGTCTCTTGTGTCCCCAACACACCCAATACAATGTTAAATTGCATAGGTGCACTAGTTCGGCGAAGAGATGGTGATACAAGTACAATACGGATGGTACATATAGGTTTATGTAATCTGAAAATACAAAAACCGAAAGGTAACTAATGATAAAAGTGAGCGTAAATGGTATTGAAATGCTAGGAAACAAGGCCTAGGGTTCATACTTTCACTAGTGCAAGTTCTCTCAACAATAATAACATAATTGGATCATATAACTATCCCTCAACATGCAACAAAGAGTCACTCCCAAGTCACTAATAGCGGAGAACAAACGAAGAGATTATGGTAGGGTACGAAACCACCTCAAAGTTATTCTTTCTGATCGATTTATTCAAGAGTCCGTAGTAAAATAACACGAAGCTATTCTTTCCGTTCGATCTATATATCATAGAGTTCATACTAGAATAAAACCTTAAGACACAAATCAACCAAAACCCTAATGTCACCTAGATACTCCAATGTCACCTCAAGTATTCGTGGGTATGATTATACGATATCCATCACACAATCTCAGATTCATCTATTCAAACCAACACAAAGTACTTCAAAGAGTGCCCCAAAGTTTCTACCGGAGAGTCAAGACAAAAACGTGTTCCAACCCCTATGCATAAGTTCACGAGGTCACGGAACCCGCAAGTTGATCACCAAAACATACATCAAGTGAATCACGTGATATCCCATTGTCACCACAGATTAGCACATGCAAGACATACATCAAGTGTTCTCAAATCCTTAAAGACTCAACCCGATAAGATAACTTCAAAGGGAAAACTCAATCCATTACAAGAGAGTAGAGGGGGAGAAACATCATAAGATCCGACTATAATAGCAAAGATCGCGATACATCAAGATCGTACCACCTCAAGAACACGAGAGAGAGAGAGAGAGAGAGATCAAACACATAGCTACTGGTACATACCCTCATCCCCGAGGGTGAACTACTCCCTCCTCGTCATGGAGAGTGCCGGATGATGAAGATGGCCACGGAGAGGATTCCCCTTCCGGCAGGGTGCCGAATAGGTTCCGGTTGGTTTTGGTGGCTCTGAGAGGCTTGCAGCGGAACTCCCGATCTAGGTTTTGTTAAGGGGTTTCTGTATATATACGAGTTTTTGGCGTTGGGAACAAGTCAGGGGGGTCTCCGAGGCGGCCACGAGGTAGGGGGCGCGCCCAGGGGGTAGGGCGCGCCCCCCACCCTGGTGGGTGCCTCGGGACTCCTCTGGACCATCTTCGGTGCTCCGTGGGCTTCTTCTGGTCCAAAAATAATCTCCGTCAATTTTCAGGTCAATTGGACTCCATTTGGTTTTCCTTTTCTGCGATACTCAAAACAAGGAAAAAAACTGGCACTGGGCTCTAGGTTAATAGGTTAGTCCCAAAAATCATATAAAATAGCATATAGATGCATATAAAACATCCTAGATGGATAATATAATACCATGGAACAATAAAAAATTATAGATACGTTGGAGACGTATCAACTGGCGAGCCCGCTGGGAGGGGGGCGAAGCCCGCACCAAGGAACCACGGGGAAAACTCCTTTCCACCCCTCCAGTGTGAGAATGCCCACATGCGGAGCGTCGTCTCCACGACGACACCGGCGGGATACTTCCTCTCTAGAACGGTTGATGGGAGCTGGAAGGTGGGGCCGTTGTACTGCATCATCGCCTGACTTTGAGAGTGCTCTGGGTTTGGGTGAAGAAGATAAGGGGGTGGTGCAAATGGATGTGTCGAGAATAGGTGGAGGCGTGGGTGGTTTAAATAGAGAATGGGGAAGGGAGTGCCACCGGTCGCGCTTTGGATTTTCTACGTTCAAATGAGTGGTGTCGATCGATATGCCACTTTAATTGCCATGTTGAATAGATGCGAGTGGATCTAAAAGTTTGAAACGATGCTCTACATCGAGGAGACCAGCGTGCGAGATGAGATGAACCAGCAGAAGTGACCGTTCCTGCGTCCGTGGTGGCTCAAGTGCAGAAAGAGGCCGGTCAGCGTCCGTGGCGGCTCGCGTGTAGAAAGAGGGAGGTCAGCGCATCATGGCGGCGGGCATCAGCGCATGCAGGCAGGCTAGCTACATGCATGCATAGCAGGCTAGCTGGACATGTCGTGCATGCATAGTAGGCTCATGTCGTTGTAGCACGCGCATGGCCAAACAATCTAACCACGGCCCAACGCGAACAGCGTCACCATCCAATGCGGCCCCAATTGTCAGGTCCAACGAGCAACACAGTCTAGCGCGGCCCCACTCGTCAGAGTTAACGGTCAAAGCACTGACTCAACGACATCTACCGTCTGTGACCATTTCTGAGGGGATGAATGAGTAGACCTAAGGAACCAGGGGCACAGATGTAAAAATATCATAAAGATCAGGTTACCCAGCGATTCCCATACCGTCACCCCACTCCCCTGAGTTTTTAGATGAGTCCTGCGGTGTCCCTCCCTCCAAGATCCACATCCCCTGCTCCAGAATGTTGTAGCCTAAGCATGACCACATATCCCGGGGAGCCTGGCGAGAGTTCGGCCAAGAAGAGGTTTATCATGGCCTCACCGGCGGATGTTGGCGAGGTGGCCGCCGTTCGCTCCGACCTGTCGATCCCGGAGCAACACATCGCCACGGAAGCCGGCGAAGACGTTGACCACGTTGCCATGCCGAAGGCTTCATGTCAGCGGGCTAGCATATTACTGTATCTCGGGAAAGCTGGCTATGACATCAAGCTCGTCGATAGCGACGGCTTCACGCGGGCCATGTCACAGGTTAAGCGGTCCATCCCCAACCTCTCTGGTTCAACCGTTGTCGATCTCTTTGATGGCCCTGCCACTGATCTCCTCTGCCACGTGATACGTCTCCTTCGTATCTGTAGTTTTTGATTGTTCCATGCCAATATTTTTCAACTTTCGTATACTTTTTGGCAACTTTTTATACTATTTTTGGGACTAACATATTGATCCAGTGCCCAGTGCCAGTTCCTGTTTGTTGCATGTTTTATGTTTCGTAGAATATCCATATCAAACGGAATCCAAACGGGATAAAAACGGACGGAGCTTATTTTTGGAATATTTGGAAAATTCCGGAAGAAAAATCCACGCGAGACAGTGCCCGAGGTGGCCACAAGGCAGGGGGCGCCCCTGCCCCCCGGGCGCGCCCCTGGCCCTCGTGGGCCACCCGTAAGGCGGTTGATGCCCTTCTTCAGCCGCAAGAAAGCTATTTTATGGTAAAACATCACGGCGACGGTTTCAGTCCAATCGGAGTTACGGAACCCATATATATACGAAATGGTGAAAGGGCAGTAGACGAGAACGCAGAAACAGAGAGAGACAGAGAGACAGATCCAATCTTGGAGGGGCTCTCGCCCCTTCCTCGCCATGGAGGCCAAGGACCAGAGGGGAAACCCTTCTCCCATCTAGGGAGGAGGTCAAGGAAGAAGAAGATGAAGGGGCCCCCTCTCCCCTTCTCTTCCGGTGGCACCGGAACGCTGTCGTGGCCATCATCATCACCGCAATCTTCACCAACAACTTCACCGCCATCATCACCAACTCTTCCCCCCTCTATGCAGCGTTGTAACCTCTCTCTTACCCGCTGTAATATCTACTTAAACATGGTACTCAACGCTATATATTATTTCCCAATGATGTATGGCTATCCTATGATGTTTGAGTACATCCGTTTTGTCCTTTGTGTTATTTGATGATCAAAATTGGTTTGAGTTGCATGTTTTATTATTGGTGATGTCCTATGGTGCTCTCCGTGTCGCGCAAGCGTGAGGGATTCCTGTTGTAGGGTTTGGAGTATGTTCATGATTTGTTTATGGTGGGTGGCGTGAGTGACAGAAGCACAAACCCGAGTAAGTAGGTTGTTTGCGTATGGGATAAAGGGGACTTGATACTTTAATGCTATGGTTGGGTTTTACCTTAATGAATCTATAGTAGGTGCGGATGCTTGCTAGAGTTCCAATCATAAGTGCATATTATCCAAGTAGAGAAAGTTTGTTAGCTTATGCCTCTCCCTCAAATAAAATTGCAATAATGATTACCAGTCTAGTTATCGATTGCCTAGGGACAAATAACTTTCTCGTGACAAAAAGCTCTCTACTAAAACTAATTTAGTTGTGTCTTCATATAAACAGTCCCTAGCTTTTATTTACTCGCTCTTTATATTCTTGCAAAAATATCCAACAACACCTACAAAGTACTTCTAGTTTCATACTTGTTTCCGGTAAAGCGAATGTCAAGCGTGCGTAGAGTTGTATCGGTGGTCGATAGAACTTGAGGGAATATTTTTTCTACCTTTAGCTCCTCATTGGGTTCGACACTCTTACTTATCGAAAGAGGCTACAGTTGACCCCCTATACTTGTGGGTTATCAAGACCTTTTTCTGGTGCCGTTGCCAGGGAGCAATAGCGTGGGGTGAATATTCTCGTGTGTGCTTGTTTGCTTTATCACTAAGTAATTTTCATTTGTTGTTCTTAGTTGTTTTATATCTTTAGTTATGGGTAGGAAACGCAAAATACCAAAAAAATTAGTTGTACCTACTGAACCAATGGTTGGAGAACCACTCAAAATCTATCACACTCCTGAAGCTTATTACTTGGATCATCTTCGATCCCTATGTGCTCGTGCTGAAACCCCAACTACCTTAGTTGAGGGAAAATCTTTATATGAGCATGCTTGTTATGCGCAACACCGAATATCTGAAAAGGGGAAATTCTATTGGGTCAAATTCATCGTTTGCAATGCTATGCTTGGAATTTATGTTATATGTATGATGTTACTTGTTGTTCTGAAATCCCTAAGAAACACCTTCCCTACCAATGTGAGTTTATTGATAATGGAATCTTATCTTCGTATGCTAAGGGTGTTTATAGTTACTATGTATTCAACAAATTGAAGAATTTGTTGCTTTTAAGGGTGCTTATGAAATTGCTTCTTTGATTGAAACATATGGTGCTACTCTTTACAAATCTGAAAATTTTGCCATACTCAAATATTGCTATGATAATTATTCTTCTAATGCTTATGTTGAACCATATATTGAGGATTACCCCGCTGTCCAAGAAGAGACTAATATTTTGCAGGAGTCTTGTCGGTGTACTAGAGTAGGGGTACCCTAGTATCCCGTACTCGTGCACGGACAGTTGGAGCACCCCGCGGCAGGGTTTGCCTCGACACCGCCAAGATCCTCCGTGGCTCCTCTGGAGCCATTCAAGGACAAAGTATTTGATTAAGAAGACAAGGCCCCGGCAAGAGGAGCTTGCCGGGAAGGCCACTCAAGGCATGCAGAAGACAAGGCCCGGCAAGAGGAGCTTGCCGGGAAGGCTCGAGCGCGACAAGCCTCCGAAGCGACAAGGATTCGGCCGCGGCAAGGCGCTTGCATGCAAGCAACCTCTCTCCATCTCCGCTCCAGCTCATCCAGCAACGCGTGTCGCCATGGGACCATTCCATGCATCGCTGTCGAGAGAGGTCAGGCAGCCAGCGGAGAGCAGCGATAAGCGGCACGACAAGCTTGCCATCGTGGCGAAGCGGTGGCGCACTGACGGTCTCTGTTGCCTTTGTTTGGGCAACACTAACGGGCATTTATTGCTTTTGTCCCTTGCCGCCGAGTTAGGTATTTTGCACCGCATAATCGCTCGAGTAGGTGTACCAACTCCTGTTTTTACATTTGTACCCTCGCCTATGTTGCCACCGTCGGAGACCCCTTGAACATATTAAAGGAGGCCCATGCATGGCGTAGAAGGGGCTCGAGTTTCGGTTCATTCGACTCACTAGAGACCAGATACGCTCACGCTTAGGTTTTGTAGCTCGACGCTCCCTAGCAAGAACACAATACATCAAACAAGCAGCAGTATGAGTTTTATCTCTCCGGTGAGCTCGGAAGCTGGGTAAACTGCCCGTGTGCCTCGCCTCGATCCGCTCTTCGTGCGATCTCCGCCCCCCTCCGAACCACAAAGGGGCCTGGTCCGCCGGCCCCATAGGTGTTCGTGGGTACCATCAGCCTCCCCACATCTTTGGCGCGCCAGGTAGGGGGCGTCGAGGCCGTGTGAATCTGATCCGACGTTCACACGAGCAGCGTCCTCAACATCTTCCTCAGCATGCCACCGAAGAAGAAGGCTTCAGCGGCAGCAGAGCCGTCCGCGTCGTACCCACCCTCACCGCAGCAAACGGGTGGTGGGGGAGACGCTGGCGGAGGAACGGGCGCCGACGAAGGTGCTCGCGACGTTGCCAAGTCCAAGGACAATGCCCCGCAAACCTCGGCATCCGCGCATCCCTCGCGCCCATCTCAGGAGACGCGGGACCAACAACGTCATGGCGTTCACAATGCCATACGTTCGTTGGATCGAGACCCTCAAGACCAGCATGCGCGCCAACATGCCGGGCACGAGTGAGATACGGTCGCTGGGCGGGTGCTGCTCCTTCTAACGTAGTTAGAAGTCCGAGCATATCCCGCTCCTCGCACCGTTCGCCAATGCCACCCACTACTCCAGCCGGAAGCTCTGGCGAGCTCACCGCTCCTCGACTACCCTCCAATGGCCAACAAGGTCGACGAGTGGAGGGCCACTATCGAGAGCCTCATCGGCTTTGCCAACGGCGATGCTCCGCGGCAACCAACGCCATCATTGCCGCGGCAAGACGACAAGGCACGAGCCGGTGGCGACGAGACTGTTGGAGGTGCAACCACCGTGCACTCTCCGCCACGAAGGCCAAGATCGCTGACTCACCGGATCCACCTCGACAATGACTCCACCGTCATTGAATCCGCGAGCTCGCCGCGATCAGCGCCAAGTTCTTCATGAGCGACAACAAGAGGACGCTCGAACTCGCATCGAGCGCCGGAGAGAAGCGCGACGTCAGTCCGACAAGCGCGCTGGGCCTTCTGTTGACATGCGCGCGCCGGAGGAGCCAGACGACTTGCCGTACGCGGTAGGTTGCCCTGCGTTCACTCGTGAGCTGCGGCAAGTCCAAAGGCCCAGCCAAAAACTTCAAACCAGACGTGCCGGAGAAGTATGATGGCAGGACGCATCCGTCGGAGTTCCTCAGCATCTACACCATCGCGATGCAGGCTGCGGGGGGACGGGACGACAAGATCCTCGCCAACTACTTCCCGCTCGTGCTCAAGCCCAACGTCAGATCTTGGCTCATGCACTTGCCGGACAGCTCCATATCCTCTTGGGCAGATCTGTGCCATCAGTTTGTTGGCGCCTTCACAGGTGGCCACAAACCTCATGGCCAAGAGAGTGACCTTCATCTGCTCGCCCAGAAGGAAGGAGAGTCCCTGCGCAAGTTCATTCAGAAATTTAGCCGTGTGCACTACAACATCCCAGATGTCCACCCTGCCGCGGTGATCAGCGCGTTTCATCAGAACGTGCGGAACCGCAGGATGAGGGAGGAGATGGTTATGTGCAAAGTCAAGGACGTTAGTGAGCTGTACGCATTGGCCGACAAGTGTGCACGCGCTGAGGAAGGGAGGAGACTCCCAGGAGAAAATGCGGAAGCAGGATCTGACAGTGAGGAGACCGCCCCGGCAAAGAAGGGCCGGCGGCGAGGCAACATGAAGAAGAAAGGTAGAGAAGTGCTAGCTGTTGAGCAGTCCGGCAACGGAGGTGGCGACAAGAACGCCAAGGCTGGTGGCTCCGGCAAGGGGCCGGCTTGAATCTGATCTCCTCCGCGGTGCTCCAGAAGCTTCAAATCCCTGACAGCGAGCTCGAAGAGACCGGCACCTTCCAAGGAATCAATCCGGGAAGGAGCAAGCGAAGGGAAGATTACATTGCCGGAACATTTGGCAGCGAGCTGAACTTTAGGATCGAGAGGGTTACATTCGACGCTGCCGATTTCCCATTGCCTTACAATGGGATACTTGGCCGCCCGGCACTCGCCAAGTTCATGGCAGCCTCTCACTACGCCTACAACTTACTCAAGATGCCAGGCCCGATAAGCGTCATCTCCGCCCACGGCATTTACAAGAAGGATGCCCTTATCTGCATCGACAAGATCTACCGGGATGCAGCAGCGACAGATTGCCAAACACTTGCCGCCAAGCTCCCGGGGAAGAAGACAAAGTCCAAGTCCGCAAGAACTCGATGCTTACTCCGGCAAGCGCACCACTTTGGAGTGCTTCGCTACCGTCGAGGACGCACCATCGAGCTCCACCGGCAAGTGCAAGAAGATGGTGGCTCCGCCGAAGACCAAGAAGGTGCCCGCCAAGGAGGACGGCATCGGTGGTACATTTACCATCGGTGCCTCTCTCGACCCTAAATAGGAAGGCGGCCGTTCGTTGCTTTCTGAGGCGAATGTCGACGTGTTTGCATGGCAACCGTCTGACATCCCCGGTGTTCCCAGGAAAGTGATTGAGCACCGCCTGGCCGGTTGTCCTCATGCGTGGCCCGTCAAGCAAAAATTCAGGAAGCAAGCAGTGGAGCGCCTAGAATTCATAGCAGTAAGAGATCAAGAACTGGAAGCAGCAGGCCTTGTCAGAGGAGTGCTCCATCCTACGTGGTTGGCCAATCCTGTAGTCGTGCGCAAAGCAAATGGAAAATGGAGAATTTGTATTGACTTCACGGATGTTAATAAAGCTTGTCCCAAAGATCCATTTCCCTTGCCGCGCATTGACCAGATTGTTGACTCCACGGCTGGGTGTGATTTGCTTTCGTTTCTTGATGCATACTCAGGATACCATCATATCTTCATGGCTGAAGAAGATGAGGAGAAGACCACATTCATTACACCATGTGGCACATACTGTTTCATACGGATGCCTTTCGGTTTGAAGAATGCCGGGTTCAACATTTGCAAGGGTAGTTCATGACGCTTTTGAGCCGCAAATGCACAGAAATGTAGAAGCCTACATGGATGACATAGTGGTCAAAAGCAAGGACAAAGCAACTCTGATTCAAGATTTGGACGAGACCTTTGCAAATCTGCGCAAGATCAACCTCAAGCTCAACCCCGAGAAGTGCGTGTTTGGAGTCCCTTCAGGCAAGCTTCTCGGGTTCTTCGTGTCTCAACGAGGGATTGAAGCTAATCCCGACAAGATCAAGGCCATTGAGCAGATTGAAGCACCAAAGCGCGTCAAGGATGTACGAGGACTTGCCGGTTGCGTAGCTGCTCTCGTGAGTTTATTTCTAGGTTCTGCTGAGCGCCTCGCCGCTTTTTCAAGATTTTGAAAAAGGCAGGTCCAATGAAATGGACTCGGCGGAGGCTGCGCTGCAGGACTTGAAGAGATACCTGTCCTCCACTCCAACACTTGTCGCACCTAAGCCACAAGAGAAGTTGTCATATATATAGCAGCAACCAATCAAGTGGTTAGTGCTGCGTTAGTAGCGGAGAGGGAGGCGGATGACGAGCCGAACCACGGCAAGCACATCCAGCGACAAGCGGGGCTTCGCCGACAAGCTCTGGTCCCGACAAGGACGAATCCGCAGACGCATGACCAGATGCGTAAAAGGATGGTGCAGCGCCCAGTCTACTTTGTCGACTCCCTCCCGCAGGGGCTAGGTCAAGGTACTCTGGTGTGCGAAATTGCTTTTCGGCCTCCTCATGGCCTCGAGAAAGCTGCGCCATTACTTCCAAGCACATGAGATCACAACCGCCACTCGCTTTCCGCTGAAGAGGATACCGCAGAATCCGTAAGCAACGGGCGTGATTGTCGAGTGGGCATTGGAACCGTCAAGCTTTGGTCTCAAGTTTGAAAGCACATCAACTATCCAAAGCGTAGCGTTGGCGTAATTCATAGCGTAATGGACGCCAACGCCGGATGAAGAGATTCCGAGACGCAGCATTCCCGTCAAGGAAGCAAGCAAAGAGTGGCTGATGTACTTTGATGGTGCCTTCTCGCTGCAAAGGCGCGGTGCAGCGTCTGCTTATCGCACGCACCCACCGGAGAGCACCTCAAGTACGTAGTCCGGATGCACTTTCCCAAGGAGCAAGCAACAAACAATACCGCTGAGTATGAAGGTTTGCTTGCCGGTCTCGAGATCGCAGTGGACCTTGGGATCAAAAAGCTTATTGTCGTGGTGACTCGCAACTTGTCGTCCGCCAAGTGAACAAAGATTACCAGAGTCCGTTGATGGAAGCCTACGTTGATGAAGTGAGGAAGCTAGAAGAGCACTTTGACGGCCTGCAAATGGAACATGTTCCAAGAGCTCAGAATGATATTGCTGACGGCCTGTCAAAGTGCGCCGCACTTAAGTTGCCTGTGGAACTAGGGATTTTCGTGCTCAAGCTGACTCAGCCAACCGTAACACCATCAACTGGACAAAGCAAGAAGAGGAAGTTGATCTCTGGTGACTACTTTCGTGAGCTTCCGAAGCCGTTGTTGCGAAGGTCCCCAAGATCAACACCAACATCTTTGAGGCGATCTGCTCCGACAAGCCTTAGGGTTTGTTTCGTTGAAGCAGACGCATCCGACAAGTTTTGCTCCGGCAAGCTTGTCGGGGAGCGTCAAGCTCCGGCAGAACCACAGGTGCTTTCCATAGAAGCTGATGTTCCCGCAGCAGCAGATATGCCTTTGGTCCTTGTTGTCGAGCCGCAAGCTCCAGCATGGGCGCAGCAGATTGTCCATTTCCTTCAGACAGGAGAACTTCCCGAAGAGCAAGAAGAAGCGGAAAGAGTAGCTCGGCAGTCAAGTATGTACCAGTTTGTCGACAACATACTGCATGTAAGAAGACTCAACGGTGTGAAATTGAAGTGTATTCCTGTGGAAGACGGACAAAAGCTGTTGGCGTAGATACATGGAGGCATATGTGGTCACCACATTGGCGCCAGAAAGCACTTGCCGGCAAAGCGTTCCCAAAGGTTTCTTTTAGCCGACAGCCCTCCGGGATGCAACCGCACAAGTAACCAAGTGTGAAGCGTGCGGTTCCATTCCAAACAGGTACACCAGCCAGCTCAAGCTCTCCGCACGATCCCTTTATCCTGGCCATTTTCGGTCCTGGGCTCGACATCCTCGGCCCCTTCCCCGAAGTTGTTGGGGCTTTGAGTACTTGTACGTCGCCATCGACAAGTTCACAAAGTGGCCGGAAGTGGAAGCGATGAGGAAGGTGGCCACGGATCGGCGATCAAGTTCTTCAGGTCGATTGTTTGCCGTTTCGGAACCCCTAATAGGATCATCACCGACAACGGCACACAATTTACGAGTCGCACCTTCATGCAGTACGTCCAAGATCTTGGCGCCAAGGTCTTCTTTGCTTCCGTGGCTCACCCGAGAAGCAACGGTCAAGCAGAGAGGGCAAATGCTGAAGTGTTGCGCGGGCTCAAGACCAGAACTTTTGACAGGCTGCACAAGTGCGGAAGAAATTTGATCGAGGAGCTGCCAGTGGTTCTTTGGTCGATCAGAACGACGCCAAATCGAGCCACCGGCCAGACACCTTTTGCTCTAGTCTATGGAGCAGAGGCAGTTCTCCCCACGAAACTCGTATACGGATAACCTCGAGTGCTTGCTTATGATGAGCTTGAGCAAGAGCAGCTGCGACAAGATGACGCGCTGCTCCTTGAGGAGGATCGTCTTCAGGCCGCTGTGCGAGCTGCTCGCTACAAAGAAGCTTTGCGTCGCTACCATAGCCGCAGAGTTAGTGCCGAAGTCTCGAGGAAGGCGACCTTGTTCTTCGCTGCGTTCAGTCCGCCAAGAATTCAAACAAGTTGACGCCTGGTGGGAAGGCCCTTATCGGGTGAAACGAGTCACTAGGCTCGCGCGATCCGCCTTGAGAGCGAAGATGGCATCCCGGTGAGCAACTCCTGGAACATTGAGCATCTTCGTAAGTTTTACCCATAGGGCACTGTTGCCGGGACCCGTTCCGGCAACCACCTTTTGTACAAGTCTTGCCGCTGTTGCATGTAATCCTTTGTACAAAGCCGAGCGCAGACGCCGTGCATCAGTAAAGCTCATGTGTTGCGCACAACTTGTCAAATTCATGCTTTCATCATTTTATTGCATGTTTTGGCTAACACTTTGTGCAAAGAACCACACCCGTAAGCAAAATCGAGCCGCTGGGCTCCATAACTTTATTTCCTCTTCTTTCTCTTTTCTCAAAGAAAGAAAGGCTCCCTCGCGCACAAGTTAACCAGGGGAAGGAGAAGATAATACTATGGACCAGGCACTTTGCTCGAGGAAGTTTCGCCTCATCGTGAAGCAAGAGATGTAAAAGCTAAGTTGCCAAAGTTTGAGCAATCAATTTTAAATTTTTAAGTTATCTTCCTCGAACGATAGTACTTTGTATGGAAAACCTGTACAGAGGAACCAACTCGCAGTTAGTCGCGCCCTTACTTTGTTTCGAGTCCGCTCAACAACTTAAGTGAGCTGCGGCTAGTCGCGACAAGGTTGCTTGTCGAGGCGGCACCGCCAAAGAAGTGACGTTCGCACTCAATTTCGGGCAAAAGTGCCCGTGATCGACAAGTCCCCCAAATGCGTAAGGCATATACGTACAAAGGAAGGAATCAAGTAGAGGAAATAACGTTGCATTGATCACCTAAGATAGAGTATATTACAAAATAACTTGTCGCTGATCTAACAAAGTGTTCTAAACATGATCAGCAGCGACAAGGGAAAGATAAAATTGGCGGCCTAGTCTACGCGGTCGCCATCAATCCGCTTTGATCTTGTTCACCTTGTCCACAATGGGTGCGACAAGGGCTTTGAGCTCCTCCACGTTGGCATCTGGCGGCAAGGATCTGAGGACGCTGTTAAGGTTGAGGCCCGGATTACGGAAGGCCACCTTTATTAACACCTTCTCGAGGGCTCCTGCACAGATCTGGCGTGATTCCTCGGCCAGCTGCTTTGGGACCTCTTCCCGGAGTCGCTGGAGACCCGTCACCACACCTTTGAAGAATAAACTGAGTTTGGCACTGGGTTGGAGATGCTCGTCGGAGGAGTATGCAAGGTCCGCCATCCCCTGCTCCATCAGCTCGTTGTGGATGTCGGCGGCGGTGTCCACAAGACCTTCAGTCCAGTGCTCCACGCTCTCCCTCAAGGTGCTCTGGATGGAGGCAGCATTCGCTAGCAGCTCCTCCTTGGCCTTGATCGCCTCCAACAGACCCACCTCCCGCTCTCTGGCACCGTCCAACGTCTGCGTCAGGGTGGTCAGCTTTAGCTCAAGATCCGCCTTGGAATCCTTGGCGGCGTCGAGCTCCTTGCCCCTATCAGCGAGACGACTCTGCAGCTCGCCAAGAGTGTAGGCGTCCTTCAAGGCTCATGCTTGAGCACGGCAAGCTCTTCGCCGCTCTTCTTGAGGCTGGCCTCCACCTGTGCCACCTTCGCCTTCAACTCTTCCTTGGCGGCCTCGGCGGCTGCGGCAGCATCCTTCGCTTCTTAAGCGCCCGCCAAGTGACTCCTCGCGGCAAGGTCTTCTTCGTGGCTGTCCAGGTTGACCTTCCGCTGCGCCAGCTCGCTTTCCTGCGCGGAGAGCTTCTCGGCAGCCAGCCGCTGCTCCTCCTCAGTCGCGGCCTTCTCAAGGATAAAGCCCGTGCGGTCTTCTGTGAGTTGCCCCCGCGCTTCTGCTACGCCGCGGAGAGCTTCTTGGTTGGCGCTCCGGAGCTCTTGTGCGCGCTTCTCCATGTCCGCTCCTGCCCTCGCGACAAGTGCCTCCCGGGTCTCCAACTTGGCTTGCCGGGCGCGGTAGAGCGACAGCAACTTCTTCAGCAGCTCCTCCTCCTCAGACTAGCCGCTGCTGCTGCTTGGCGCGTCCACCAGCGTCGGCCAATGAGGCGAGTAGCTCGCCGTCGAAGGTCTCTCCCTCGACCCGGCGCCACAGGCTTCGGTTCCCGTGGGAGTTTGATGAAGACACCCTCGCCCGGCCTTGATTAGGCGTCGGGCTGGGGCTCCTCGAACTGGCCTTGACGGCCAGCGGGGAATCGGCTGTCGGTGTAGCGCTGGCGCTCCTGCGGCCTCGGGGCCGTCGGTCACGATCGCCCGACCCTCGCCCGGCTTCTGCGTCGGCAGCCTCGATGGCCTTCTCGCCAACAAGCTCGTCGGCGAGGGCCTCTTCTTCCACAAAGAACGGCCTCTTCTTCCTCGGCGGCGGCCTCGTCGGTGTTGTTGCGCTTCCTCTTCGTCGGCCTCGACCTCCATCGGCTCTGCGTCAGACGAAGAAAGAGCAGTCAAGCAGATGTTCGAAAAGAGAAACAAAAGAAAGCAAGCCCAAGGGAAATTTTCGTGTAAGGGAATTACCTGCAACGGGATCCGCAGCCATGGCCTCGACCACTGGAGGGTCACTGGCGTTGTCCCTTGCCGGGGTAACCTCCTTTGCCGGAGTAGCCTCCCTTGTCGGAGGGCGCTCCCTTGCCGGAGAATCCTCCCTTGGCGGCGTAGTGGCAGCAGGCAGGATTTGAGGCGGCTTCCGAGCCCTCCCCGATGAGGCTGCTGCTCCTACACAAGCAAACAATCAGATATCAACGAAGAAGTGGCACCCTGCACACCTAATAGTAAGGAGAAACTGCATACTTACTGGGGGCTGTCTTTGGGGCTGCTCGAGGAAGGGTTGCCGGTGCAGCAGGGGTCTCGGACGCGTCCCCTATTGCCACGGGAGAATCGTCCTCAACGACGACCGTCGGAATCTTGGCCCTCTTCGACGCTCTCTGGACCAGCGTCCTGAAAAGGAAAGAGTCCAGAACGAAGCAAATCAGATTCAAGACGAAGCAATAAAATTGAAGAAATACAAGCACAATCTCAAGAGCTTACTCTTCGCCTTCCTCCTCGGAGCTGAGCGCGGAGAAGTCAAACTCCGGCTCGCCTCCGGTGCGACGAGGCGGGGGAGTGGGCTCTCTTGGCCGCTTGGCGGAGGCGTCGGCGGTGGCCTGAGAAGATCCCGCAGTTGTCGCAGCAGTGTGAGGCGCTCCCGCGGCAACATCGCTTGCCGCGGTAGAGCGCGCGTCGCCTTGGCGCTTCTTCTTGTGGGCGATCTGCCGCCCGACTCGTCTCCGGCCTTGCGGAGACGCCTCTTCAGCGGAGCCGGGGCTCACGGGCGGCAAGTCGCTGGGTGGTGGAGAAGAAGCGCCCTCGGCGGGTCCACTCCACCCGGCCTCGGCTCGACAAGCTCGTCCTCGCCGCGATCTCCCTCTCTCGGCAAGGCTTGCCGCCTTGCGGGTCCGCCTCCTCCGCGGTGTGCCGAAGGCTCCAACGGCAGCGGCTGCCGCCTCCTCCACTGGTGGCAATCCGCGCCATCTCCTCGTCGGTGGTGTCGCGGGTGAGCCTTTTCGCTCGCCGGAGCGGATCGGCACTTCTTCCAAGTCGCCAAAGAACTGCTGCACGACCTGCGTCGGGGCTCCTGCCAGGTTGGAACGATCCCATGGGAATCGCTGGCGGCATCATGGCGCGGATGCGGTCGGCGCCGAAGTTGTTGCACAATGGGGACGACCCCTCGGCAACCTAAACCACTCGGGGTGATCGGGTCGTTCTTGAACAGCTCGAGCAAGATCGCATCCAACTCTAAGACGGTGAAGTTCCAGTTCAGGCCCGGGCGCAACCTCATGATGTCTGCCGCATTTTGGAACTCCCAAGCAGGCCTCCTCCTCTCCTGCAAGGGAGCGATGCGGCGGCGAAGGAAATCTGCGCCAACTGCGCCTACGGTTAGTCCGGCAAGCCTGAGGCGCAAAATCCGGGTCACAGCTATCTTCAACTTCGCATCCTCCGGCGCCAAGTTACTCCAATCTCTGCCGCGCACTATTGGGGTTTGGCGCCCGCAGCGATGAAGGGCTGCGGGTTCTCCTCACGACCCAACACCTATTGGCTCTCCACCTCCCACTTGTTGCGGAACTCTCCTTCTAGATAGGCTTCTTTCTTGCCGATCCTCGAGACCCAAGCTATCCCTCCGCAAGTGGCTCTCCTCTCTCGACGCTGGGCACGAAGAAATGGCGGAAGAGTGCCACATTTGGGTGGACTCCGACAAAGTTTTACGCAAAGATGCGCGAAAACTGCCATGGTCAAGACGGCGTTGAGGGGTGAAATCAAGGAGGCGGAGGCCAAATGTGTTCATGATGTCGCAGAAGAACTTCGGAAAAGGGTGGGCAAAGCCCGCAATAGAAGAAAAGGCGAAAAAGGGTACCCAGTTGGGGCCAAATCAAGCGGAGGCGGGGAGTACCTTCGATGCGCGGATGCGCACGCGTCTCCGTCGACCAAAAGAGGTAGAAGACATCCCGCAGCTCCCTTGCGCCGAGCTGAGGGAAGATGGCCCGCTCCTTGCGCCGCGCCATGAGCCATCGCGCTTGCCGACTTGACGCCCTTCTCCTTGTCGGCTTTCGGAGCCATGGCGAGGGCGGCGGAGGAGGCCGACGGCGGTGAGCGTGCTTGTGGCGAAAGGGGGCGGGGCGCTGCTCTCTTCACACCGGAGAAGAAGGGGGGAGCGGCGGTGGTTTTCTTGACAAGACAGCAATGGCGGAGTGGACTGCCTGCCCCTGTTTCCTCCGCTTATAAAGAGGGGGAGGGGGCGGACGTTCCGCTTTTCCTAATAAAGAAACCCCCATGACCACGCCCACGATCTCTCGCACGACGCCACGTCCGGTGCGTGCCGTTAGTGGGGGTCGTGGTGGGTCCGGGCGAAGTTGCGGCGTGGTTGAGGCCGCGTCGTCCGTTACCTTTATTTTGGGCCTGGCCCGACAGCGCTTCGGCACTGTCTGCCCAGGCCCGAGGGCTCTGTCGGTGTACTAGAGTAGGGTACCCTAGTATCCCGTGCTCGTGCACGCGACAGTTGCAGCACCAGCGGCAGGTTTGCCTCGACACCGCCAAGATCCTCCGTGGCTCGTCTGGAGCCATTCAAGAACAAAGTATTTGATTAAGAAGACAAGGCCCCGGCAAGAGGAGCTTGCCGGGAAGGCCACTCAAGGCATGCAGAAGACAAGGCCCCGACAAGAGGAGCTTGCCAGGAAGGCTCGGAGCGCGACAAGCCTCCGGACGGGACAAGGATTCGGCCGCGGCAAGCAACCTCTCTCCATCTCCGCTCCAGCTCATCCAGCAACGTGTCGCCATGGGACCATTCCATGCACGCGTGTCGAGAGGTCAGTGCAGCCAGCGGAGAGCAGCGATAAGCGGCGCTGACAAGCTTGCCATCGTGGCGAGCGGTGGCGCACCTCACGGTCTCTGTTGCCTTTGTTTAGGCGACAGCAGCGGGCATTTATTGCTTTTGTCCCTTGCCGTGAGTTAGGTATTTTGCACCTTTAATCGCTCGAGTAGGTGTACCAACTCCTGTTTTACATTTGTACCCTCGCCTATGTTGCCACACCGCCGGAGACCCTTGAGCATATAAAAGGAAGCCCATGCATAGCGTAGAAGGGGCTCGAGTTTGGTTCATTCGACTCACTAGAGACCAGATACGCTCACGCTTAGGTTTTGTAGCTCGCATCGCTCCCTAGCAAGAACACAATACATCAAACAAGCAGCAGTAGGAGTTTTATCTCTCCGGAGAGCTCCGAAGCTGGGTAAACTGCTCGTGTGCCTCGCCTCGATCCGCTCTTCGTGCGATCTCCGCCCCCCTCCGAACCACAAAGGGGCCTGGTCTGCCGGCCCCATAGGTGTTCGTGGGTACGATCAGCCTCCCCGACAAGTCTACGGAAGAAGAAGTTGATGAAACTGTGAGCTCATGGATGAAAAAGATGAGGAGCAGAGCGAAGAACAAAAGGAGGAAGAGCGGATTAGCTACCCGTGCCCACCTTCTAATGAGAGTAACTCTTCAACTCATACATTGTTTAATTTCCCTTCGTGCTTACCGAAGGATGATTGTTATGATCCCGTCGATTCTCTTGAAATATCCCTTTTTGATGATGCTTGCTATGCTTGTGGCCAAGATGACAATATTAATTATGCTTATGGAGATGAACTTGCTATAGTTCCTTATGTCAAACATGAAATTATCGTTATTGCACCCACGCATGATAGTCCTATTATCTTTTTGAATGTTCCAAACTACACTATATTGGAGAAGTTTGCACTTATTAAAGATTACATTGATGGGTTGCCTTTTACCGTTGCACATGATGATTTTGATAGATATAATATGCATGTGCTTGTTGATCCTACTTGCAATTATTATGAGAGAGGAACTATATCTCCACCTCTCTATGTTTCCCACATGACAAAATTGCAAGAAATTGTTTATACTATGTATTGGCCTTTACTATGTGTGCATGAATTGTTCTTTTATGACATGCTGATGCATAGGAAGAGAGTTGGACTTCGTCATTACAAGATATATGTTACTTTGTGCTCACTACTAAATTACAAATCATTGTTGATTCAAATTGTCTTTGATATACCTTGGGATCCGGATGGATCCACTACTTGAGCACTATATGCCTAGCTTAATGGCTTTAAAGAAAGCGCTGCCAGGGAGACAACCCAGAAGTTTTAGAGAGTCATTTATTTCTCTTGAGTGCTTTCATATAGTTTAAAAACAAAAAAAATAAAGAGGGGAACCCAGAACTTTTCAAAAAGGGAAGTGAAAGTGAGAAAGACAAGCATTGTTGAAATGGGAGAGCTCCTTGAACTTTGTTCATGCTCACGGCAACTTTGTGAATCTTTATTACAAAAACTTTTCAAAAAAAATTATCCCCTTGTACAATTCCATTGTATTATAAAAATAATGTGCCAAGGTTTGCCTTTAGGATGTTTACAATGCTCGTTGGTTTGTACGGTGCAGGACAGAAACTTTGGCTGTAGTGCGCGATTTTTAATATTTTACTGGAACGTCAAATGGTTATGATTATTTTTGCACTGTCTTTATATACAATTTTTTTATTTTTCCTAATTTTTGCAGAAGTTTTGAAGTATCAGAAGTATGGTGAATGTTCATATTATTACAGACTGTTCTGTTTTAGACAGATTCTGTTTTTTGATGCATAGTTTGCTTGTTTTGATGAAACTATCGATTTATATCAGTGGATTAAGCCATGAAAAAGCTATATTACAGTAGACACAATGCAAAAATAAAATATTAATTGGTTTGCAACAGTACTTGGAGTAGTGATTTGTTTTATTATACTAACAGATCTTACCAAGTTTTCTGTTGAAGTTTTGTGTGGATGAAGTGTTCGATGATCGAGAAGGTCTCGATGTGAGGAGAAGGAAGAGAGGCAAGAGCTCAAGCTTGGGGATGCCCAAGGCACCCCAAGTAAATATTCAAGGAGACTCAAGCGTCTAAGCTTGGGGATGCCCCGGTAGGCATCCCCTCTTTCTTCAACAAGTATCGGTATGTTTTCGGATTCGTTTCGCTCATGCGGTATGTGAAATCTTGGAGCGTATTTTGCATTTAGTTTTAATTTTTATTTTATGCACCATGCTGGTATGAGATAGTCATTGGTTGATTTATTGAATGCTCATTGCACTTCACTTATATCTTTTAAGTATGGCTTTATAGAATGCTTCATGTGCTTCACTTATATCATTTGAAGCTTGGATTGCATGTTTCTCTTTACATAGACAACCGCCATTTGTAGAATGCTCTTTTGCTTCACTTATATTTGTTAGAGCGTGGGCATATCTTTTGTAGAAATAATTAAACTCTCGTGCTTCACTTATATCTATTTAGAGAGATGACAGGAACTGGTCATTCACATGGTTAGTCATAAAACCCTACATAAAACTTGTAGATCACTAAATATGATATGTTTGATTCCTTGCAATAGTTTTGCGATATAAAGGTGGTGATATTAGAGTCGTGCTAGTTGAGTAATTGTGAAATTGAGAAATACTTGTGTTGATATTTGCAAGTCCTGTAGCATGCACGTATGGTGAACCGTTATGTAACGAAGTTGGAGCATGAGGTATTTATTGATTGTCTTCCTTATGAGTGGAGGTCGGGGACGAGCGATGGTATTTTCCTACCAATGTATCCCCCTAGGAGCATGCGCGTAGTACTTTGTTTCGATGACTAATAGATTTTTGCTATAAGTAAGTGAGTTATTTATGACTAATCTTGAGTCCATGGATTATACGCACTCTCACCCTTCTCCCATCTAGGGAGGAGGTCAAGGAAGAAGAAGACGAAGGGGCCCCCTCTCCCCTTCTATTCCGGTGGCGCCGGAACGTTGCCGTGGCCATCATCATCACCGCAATCTTCACCAACAACTTCACCGCCATCATCACCAACTCTGCCCCCCTCTATGCAGCGATGGAACCTCTCTCTTAGCCGCTGTAATCTCTACTTAAACATGGTGCTCAATGCTATATATTATTTCCCTATGATGTATGGCTATCCTATGATGTTTGAGTAGATCCATTTTGTCCTTTGGGTTATTTGATGATCTAGATTGGTTTTGTGTTGCATGTTTTATTATTGGTGCTATCCTATGGTGCTCTCCGTGTCACGCAAGCGTGAGGGATTCCCGCTGTAGGGTTTGCAATATGTTCATGATTTTCTTATGGTGGGTGGCGTGAGTGACAGAAGCACAAACCCGAGTAAGTAGGTTGTTTGCGTATGGGATAAAGGGGACTTGATACTTTAATGCTATGGTTGGGTTTTACCTTAATGAATCTTTATTAGTTGCGGATGCTTGCTAGAGTTACAATCATAAGTGCATATGATCCAAGTAGAGACAATATGTTAGCTTATGCCTCTCCCTAAAATAAAATTCCAATAATGATTACCGGTCTACTTATCGATTGCCTAGGGACAAATAACTTTCTCGTGACAAAAAGCTCTCTACTAAAACTAATTTATTTGTGTCTTCATCTAAACAGCCCCTAGCTTTTATTTACTCGCTTTTATATTCTTGCAAACCTATCCAACAACACCTACAAAGTACTTCTAGTTTCATACTGGTTTCCGGTAAAGCGAACGTCAAGCGTGCATAGAGTTGTATCGGTGGTCGATAGAACTTGAGGGAATATTTGTTCTTCCTTTAGCTCCTCGTTGGGTTCGACACTCTTACTTATCGAAAGTGGCTACAATTGATCCCCTATACTTGTGGGTTATCACCACGCAGTCAAGGATTTATGATCCTTATACGCCATCGAGCCCATTTTGTCATTTATGAAGGACACGTTCTACGGCGGCGGCTTGGGATCCTCAATTGGCAAGTCAGATCTCATCGACAACGACCATCACTACAAAAAATTAATATATGGGCTGGATATTTGGTCGACATAAAATAATATCCTGGGCTAGATAGGCCACAGCCTGCCCAGGTGATCTCCTCTGAACAACAACAAAAACATCGCTCAAGAAAAACTTTGCTCACACCTCAAAAACACAAATACTGCTTGAGCTGCCGGGTCCCAGCTGTTGGCCGCTCCTTGTGCAATTCTCTCGTTTATTGACTATATAGGTTGACAATGGTGTGGGACCGTGAGTCAGGAAACCAAGAGGAAGCAAAAAATATATAGTTGTATAAAATAAGGAGGCACTTGCGTACGTGCGGCTATGGCCCTATGGGTCCCCACTGTCATCCTCTCCAATTAAAGTCATCTCCTGATTCCTCATGTTCGTTGACCATGTTGACAACGCGCGACGGCAGAGTCACGGCAAGCGCAAAAACTGCAAGGACAGCGGAGAGGTCCTCACGGGCCCTATGGATGGTCTGATACAGCGCCCGCTCCTCATTCAGGAAGCCATGATCATAGGGCCACATGTCCGTGATGGCATTGTCGTTCGCTTGTTTGCCGGTGATTCGTCCTTCCGCAAGCTGGTGCTCGTTGAGGAGACGGAGGTTGCAGCACAGGTCCTCCTGCGCTGGTAGCTCTTCCGCCATTAGGGCATCGAAGTGCGGCCGCACCTGCTCTATGGTCAACATGGCATGAACCGGCTTAGGCGGTGGCGCCGACTCCTGGTCGGAAGCCACGTCCATCGTCTAATTGTCGTCATTGAGCTGGGTGAGCTCACTGGCGAGCCAGCATGTCCGGCTGCTGGACCGAACCGCTGCCAAGCACGAGTCTCATTGCTCTGGCCCGCCCAGACCCCCTCCCTTGCTGATACGTCTCCAACGTACCTATAATTTTTTATTGTTCCATGTTGTTATATTATCAATCTTGGATGTTTTATAATCATTTTATAGTCATCTTATATCATTTTTGATACTAACCTATTGACATAGTGCCAAGTGCCAGTTTCTGTTTTCTGCATGTTTTTTACATCGCACGAAATCAATATCAGCCGAAGTCCAAATGCCACGAAACTTTACGGAGATTTTTCTGGACCATAAGGAACATAATGGGCCCTAGCCGCGCCTGGAGGGTGTCCCGAGGATGGCACAACCCACCAGGGCGCGCCAGGAGGCCCAGGCGCACCCTGGTGGGTTGTGCCCACCTCGGGTGCCCCCCGGACCGCCTCTTTGCTCTATAAATACCCCAATATTCCAGAAACCCTAGGGGAGTCGTTGAAATATTCATCCAGGCGCCGCAGAGTCCAGAACCACCAGATCCAATCTAGACACCATCCCGGATGGGGTTCACCACCTCCATTGGTGCCTCTCCGATGATGCATGAGTATTTCTTTGTAAACCTTCGGGTCCGTAGTTAGTAGCTAGATGGCTTCATCTCTCTCTCTCTGAATTCTCAATACAATGGTCTCTTGGAGATCCATATGATGTAACTCTTTTGCAGTTGTTTGTTGGGATCTAATGAACTTTGAGTTTATGATCATTTATATCCTTTTATATCCATGAAAGTATTTGAGTTTCTGTGATCTCTTTTATGCATGATCTCTTATAGCCTCATATTTCTTCTCCGATATTTGGGTTTTTTTGGCCAACTTGATCTATTTATCTTGCAATGGGAAGAGGTGCTTTGTAGTAGGTTCGATGTTACGGTGCTTGATCCCAGTGACAGAAAGGGAACCAACACGTATGTATCATTTCTACTAAGGATAAAACGATGGGGTATATCTCTACATAGATAGCTCTTGTCTACATCATGTCATCGTTCTTATTGCATTACTCCGTTTTTCCATGAACTTAATACACTAGATGCATGCCGGATAGCGGACGATGTGTGGAGTAATAGTAGTAGATGGAGGCAGGAGTCGGTCTACTAATCTTGGACGTGATGCCTATATAATGATCATTGCCTGGATATCATCATAATTATTTGAAGTTCTATCAATTGCCCAACTGTAATTTGTTCACCCACCGTTTGCTATTTTTCTCGAGAGAAGCCACTAGTGAAACCTACGGCCCTCGGGTCTCTTTCTCATATATTTGCCTTTGCGATCTACTTTTTCTTTGCTTTTATTTTCAGATCTATTAAACCAAAAATACAAAAATACCTTCACTACAGGAATCAGGAACCTTGCCGTGAGCCATGGCGGATGGCAAAGGCACCCACGGCGGATGGCAAAGACCTTTGTCGTCAGCCAGCTGACGTCAACACGTCCGGCTGAATAGGCAAAGGCTTCTTTACCGTCTTCTGGCTGACGGCAAAGATGCAAAGGTCTTTGCCGTCCGCCAGCCGACGGCAAAGAGCCTGGACGGCACACGTGTCAGCTTAGGTTCGTTAAGGGGTTAACGGCGTGCTTTGTCGTCCGCTAGCGGACGGCAAAGACCTTTGCATATTTGCCGTCTGCCAGCAGATGGCAAATAGCATTTAATCTTTGCCGTCTGCCAACAGACGGCATAGCGTGCCACGTGGCAGCACCTGGGGGGCTGGCCTATTTGGTAGCTTTGCCGTCAGCTGGGTGACGGCAAATATTCAACGTTCTTTGTCGTCTGCAGGCAGACGGCAAAGCACCCAAATAGCCAGCCTACTAGCCCATGTTCATCGACCACATCTTCAATTCTTTTTTTCTTTCAAATACTCATTTTGTTTTTCAACTAAATTTAACTTCTCGACAAGAGGTTCGTTTGCAAATTCCGGTTCACATACCTCCTAGATTGAAATATCTCTATGTCAACTTGATGGCCATAATTGTCGTAAATGCAAAATGCAACAAATAGTTATAAAAGAGGATTTACCACATCTGAATCATAAAGCGGGCGAGGACCGAAGGGGACGGATATCAAGACCATGGCACTATGTATAAGAAACAATCATACAAAGTAAGAAAATTATACAAGTATCTATATAAATCATACAATCATACAAGTAACTATATAAATCAAGTACAACATAAAAAATTAAATACCTAATAATAATCTGGATCATCGGGTTCAATAAATGCTCCAAGATCAATAAATGCGTCATCATCATCACTATCGGTAATGACGTGCTCATCATCATCATTAATAAATGCATCATCATGTGGAAGGCCACCTTTACGTAATCGGTCAAGCATTGACAGGTCATCCACAACAATAACCTCTTCTAGTTCAGGCTCTTCTTGTTCTGGCTCAGGGGTGAAGTCGGTTTCACTGTCGCTGTCTACTTCAATGTTCTGGGGTGAAGTAGAGCGGTTCTTGAAATATTTTTTTGAAAGATGTGTTTATTGGAAGAATTCTCCTTCATATGTGTCTGGGTTAATGTGAGGTTCATAATCAACTTCATTGGGGGGTGGTTTAACACGGGGCGGCACTTCATAAACGACATCCCAACCTTTGAGATTAGGATCACTTTGACAGGCCCACGGTAGATAGAAAACTTGGGTTGCCTGTTGAGCCATAATATAGACATCGAGAACATCCAAATGGGTGCTTTGATTGATTTCCACTAGCCCTATATGTTCATGAGTCCTTCTAGTCTCCTTCGATTGGAACCAATAACATTTGAAAACTACGACGTTTGGTGGGTTTGCACCATAGAATTGAAGTTCATAAATTGCTTCAACTCTTCCATAATACAAGACACAACAATTTGTAGACTTTCAGTCAGCCATAGATAGCTCTTTGCCATAGGTACAAAAGCGATACCCATTGATGTCGTATTTGTCAAATGAACGGACCTTATAGTCAAAACCATTAGTAACTTGTCTCAATTTGGCGTCCATAAGCTCTGAATTAGCCTACAACTTTAATACGAAGGGATTGTTGCATTAGCCACAAATTAGACAAAGAAATGAAATGGTCTAATGGAAATTACCGTTTGTTCGAACCAGAGATGAAGCCGAGATAGCCGCCTCCATGCTTTGCCAAAACCTCATACTCTTCGATGGAATCCTTTTGGATCACCGCTCCATACGAGAATTTGGTGATGTATCGACTGTATCAAATTTATCCGCGAATAAGAGCAGTTCAAAGGAATTAGAAGTTGCGAAACAATGTACCGAGAACTTACTCGATGTATGGCCGCACTTATGTTAAGTTGTTGAAGATATACAATGAAATGGTCTACCATTCTTTGAAATCCAAAGTTAAGGAATTAGAAGCACCGGCTGGTGCGAGATCCCCTTTGAATAGGCTGAGGTTGGATCGACCCTTTTAGGGTCGCCGGCATTGTACCGAGGCTTCGGATTATGCAAATGACGATTTTTGGCTTCGTAGTGTGTTGTCACGAAGTTTGCCGCGTCCTCAGTAATGAATGCCTCGGCCATCGATGCTTCAATTCTACTTTTATTTCTACATTTTGCTCGAAGCGTCTTCTGCATCCTCTCAGTTACATAGCACCAACGTTTCTGCACTGCCCCCCACCCCCAATCTTCCCTCGGTTGGGAGATGCAAAATCAAGTGTTGCATTGGATTAAAGAAGCCCGACAGAAAGATCTTCTCTAATTTGTAAATCAAATCCGATGCCAACTCTTCCATTTCTTATACCAGGTTAGGCGATAGTTCTTTCGCAAAAACAAAAGGGAAGAAATAGCTCAGCTCTGCCAGTACTAGCCATTCATCCTCAGGGATGAATCCACGCAACATCACCGACATTACCCGCTCAATCCATATGTGCCAATCATGACTCTTGAGACCAAATATCTTCAAGTTATCAAGACTCGCTCCCCTCTTTAGATTCGCTGCATACCCGTCGGGGAACATCAACTGCTGTTGCACCCACAAGATAATTTCCCTCATAGCTGGCCTTCCAAGATTGAACCATGCCTTTGGCTTCGTCCATGTCACGCCCAAGATGCGACCCTATCCTAAAGGAACTCGATGGTCCCATCAAGGATAGAAGCGCATCTTGAAGACGCTTTTGCAAGGTGGATATCATTACATCCACATTACATAATAGTGGGGATACATCCAATACATACAATGTCACATGAATACAACAATACAACATACAAGATCAACATCCGACTACGGATGAATCATAAACAGAAACTCAAACAATATCCACCCTGCTAGCCCAGGCTGCCGACCTGGAACCTATCCCCTGATCGAAGAAGAAGCGGAAGAAGAACTCCAAACAAGCAAACATCGCTCTCGCGTCATGATCATCGCGAAACATGTACCTGCAACTGTTGGTGTAGTAATCATGAGCCACGAGGACTCAAAGAATCCCATTACCATGGGTATCAAGACTAGCAAAGCTTAATGGGAAAGGAAGGGGTAAAGTGGTGAGGTTGCAGCAGCGACTAAGCATATATGGTGGCTAACATATGCAAATGAGAGCGAGAAGAGAAACACAGGAACGGTTGTCAACTAGTAATGATCAAGAAGTGATCCTGAACTCCTACTTACGTCAGACATAACCCAGAAACCGTGTTCTCCTCTCGATCAACCCCGAAAAGAGACACTCACGGTTATGCACACGGTTGGTGTATTTTAGAAGAGTTTCCTTCAGGTTTACTACAACCGGATATTAACAAATTCCCATCTGCCACATAACCGCGGGCACGGCTTTCGAAAGTTCAAACCCTGCAGGGGTGTCCCAACTTAGCCCATGATAAGCTCTCGCGATCAACGAAGGATATTCCTTCTCCCGGATAGACCCGATCAGATTCGGAATCCCGGTTACAAGACATTTCGACAGCAGTAAAACAAGACCAGCAAAGCCGCCCGATACGCCGACAATCCCGATAGGAGCTGCACATATCTCGTTCTCACGGCAACACCGGATGAGACTAGCTACGAATAAAACCAGCCCTCAGGTTGCCTCAAGGTGGCCCCGCAGGCAGCTCGGTTCGAACCAGCACTTAGAGAAGCACTGGCCCGGGGGGGGGCTAAATAAAGATGACCCTCGAGAGAGCGACTCCCAAGGGAAAAGTAGGTGGTGGTGAGGCAAATGGTAAAACCAATGTTGGGCCTTGCTGGAGGAGTCTTATTCAAAGCGAACTATCATGGGGGTCCCATAAATCACCCGACCGCGTTAGGGACGCAAAATCCGGGAACATAATACCGATATGACAGAAACTAGGGCGGCCAGAGTGGAACAAAACATCAGGCATAAGGCCCAGCCTTCCACCCTTTACCAAGTATATAGATGCATTAATAATATAAGAGATATTGTGATATCCCAACCAAAATCCTGTCCACCATGGAGAAATCTTCAACTTCACCTGCAACTAGCAACGCTATAAGAGGGGCTGAGCAAAAGCGGTAACATAGCCAAACAACGGTTTGCTAGGAAGGGTGCAAAGGTTAGAGGCTGACATGGCAATTTGGGATGGCTCGATAAACAGGTAATAGGTCGCGCAGCATAGCGATAGAACGAAGCAACTAGCATAGCAATGATAGTAGTGAGATCCATGGTAGCGGTCATCTTGCCTGAAATCCCGCAAGGAAGAAGAACGAGTCCATGAAGAAGACGAACTGATGAAGCCGAACCAAGCGTAGACGAACGAATCCTCACGATCGCTACGAAACAGGAACTATCGAGAAAAGCACACAACATGGTAAACACACCACACATAGACAAGACATGATGCACAACAAGCATGATGCATGACAAAGCTACATGAAGCTACTCATGGCAAGAGACGATGCAAACAAGAGCAACACATCAAAGCAAGTTTAAATGAGGCCGGAAACAACATAGAACAATTCCGGTAAGTCCTCATATGCAAATTTCGAAATTGGTCCAGATCTGAATAAACCTTATGTTCAAGTTGTTAAGCAGCAAGTTAAGATGCACCACGATGATCTACACGAAATTCTAGTCAAGTTACATATAAAGTTCATTTAATTCGGAGCTATGGCCTAGAAGATATGAGCAAAACAATTTAAACATGGCATTGGTGCAAAATGCATACAAACATCAAGCAAACACCTCAAATCAAGGATGCAACAAGATAATATGAAACTTCATGCAAAAACAAGCAAGTTTCATATAGAGCACACTCAAAACGGAGCAACGGTTCAACACATACACCCTATACAAGTCATGACAACAATCTGTCCAAAACAGCAACTAGGCATATTGCAAGCATCAAAACACTATGCTACAGCATCTCAACACGAAAACAAAAGGCATGGACATGATTTACAGGTAAATCATTACAAAACATGAACACTGAGCTATCTCCAGAAATCACTAGAACATGGTCGAAAGGACATGGCAAGATTGCAAATAATATCAGTTTCAGACTTTGCAGAAATAACATCAGGTTGCAATGTTCAGAGCTATCAGACAACATGCTACAGGAACTTAACATAGCACACAAAGGCATGGCATGATACTACTAAATGCATAGAACAAAAGTCCTTTAGTGACCATGAGACAAAAAGGATCAGAAAATATGATAGCACCCATGTAAACATGGCAAGTGATATTACAGATTCATACATGGCAGGAACAACAATAAGTCGGCATGTTGGTGAGCTTGAACCACTCACCACAGAGCAGTACAAGGCATGGCAAGGCAACTCACAGTAAGAAGACATGTTTATGAAACTAAAAATGGCAAGAACAAGTTCATAGAGTGCATGTATCACTAGCAACAATCATGGCAACATTGAACTTAATGATAACAGACTGACAGCAACATTGTTTAGCAATTTGAGAGCAAGATTACAACAAGCTACAGCAGGCTATAATTTCAACAAAGGGCATGGATGGATAGATCATGATATATGTAACAAAACATCCTTAGTGATCATCTCCATATTATGCATAGATTGACTTGTAGAAGCAGGTTAACATAGCATCATGATATACTACATTCAGACATGCAAAACAGCAACAGCAAGTACCCTACTTAACAAGCTTGATGCACTCACTACAGGAATCAAAAAAATACATGGATGGCACCTCTGTGAATATGGAATGACATAGCACAAAACACATGTAGACATCAACCTCATAGGATGCACACATCAAATGCAACAAAAATGACAAATCATCAAGTTATAACAGTTTCAGCAGGTTAACATCATATAGCACTCTTGCAAAGATGATTCGGGCATCACGATGAGCTCAAATGAACATGATGCAATGGAATGAAATGAAGTACTCGTCGAGGCGAACGATTTGACATATTATACGCACGAAACGGAGCAGCACGCAGGGAGTTACAGTAGGTCAAATTATGCAACATTTTATGAATTTCTGGGGACTTGGCAGTTTCTGGAGAAAAAATGGACGAGCGCCAAAATGCTAAACGACGCGCAGGGCGTGGGATAGGGGGCGGCTCACCCTGGGCTTTGGCCCATGACGGAGGAGGAGGCAGGCCTGGGCGGCGGAAAGGTCGGGCTGGGCCGGCGCGCTGGGCACCTCTCGGGCCGCCCACGCGAGGGGCGTAGTCAGCACGGGAGCGAAGGCCTTCTGCTCCGCTTCCCGAAGCTAACCCATGGCGGCGGCGGGATCCGGCAAGGCCGGCGAGGGCGAAGGAGGCCATGGGGCGGCGGTCCCGGCCGGAGGACGGCGCGCCCGGCGGCGCCGAAGCCGCGCGGAGCGCCCGAGGAACGAGGACGCGGCGGGACGCTCGGGCTCGGGCGGGCCCGATCCGGCCCACGGCGGGTCGGATCCGAGCCCCGAAGGGCCTGGCGGTGTGGGACGGCGGCGGGGACAGGGGTCGCGCTCTCACTGGAGCAGGGCGGCAGCGGGGACGTGCGGACATGTCCGGACGTGGGATGGACGCGTCTGTCGGCGCTAGGAGGAGGAAGGCTAGGGTTTGGACCGCGAATTTCGGAGGGGGAGGTGTTTATATAGGTAGAGGGAGCTAGGAGACTCCAAATGAGGCACGGTTTTCGCCCACACGATCGTGATCGAACGACCGAGAGCATGGAGGGGAGTTTGCTGGGTTTTGGGCCACTTTGATAGGGGTGTTGGGCTGCACACAAAAGAGGCTTTTACGGTTACCCGGTTAACCGTTGGAGTATCAAACGACCTCCAAATGACCCGAAACTTGACAGGCGGTCTACCGGTGCTATACCAAGGCCGCTTGGCAAACCTCGGGCCATTCGGAGAAAGTTTAACACCCGCACATGAAAAAAGGCAAAAGGGGGCGCCGGGAGACATAGGAGTGCCGGATTGCAAAAGCAGACAACGGGAAAATGCTCGGATGCATGAGAAGAACATGTATGCAAAATGAAATGCACATGACGACATGATATGAAATGCAGATGATGACATGGAAAAGTGCAACACACAAGCACATGACAAGGCAACGACGACGAATAACTGAATGACACCTGGCGCAACGAATCCGGGGCGTTACAGTCCAGCTCTGCTTTCCTTTCGGTTCTTTCATGTTTTGTAACAGCCTATCACATAGTGCCTCCAGATCGACTCTAGCCTTAATATTATCCTTCGACTTCCCATCTATGTCGAACAATATACCAAAAAGTGCCTCGGCGATATTCTTCTCAGTGTGCATCACATCGATGTTGTGTGGGCAAAGGAGGTCTTTGAAGTAAGGCAGATCCCACAAGCATGTCTTGTGAGTCTAGGCGTGTTTCAAATTATACCCCTTGAAATACCCTGGACGCTCTAGATCTGGCTCGAGAGCGTTTAACTGATCCAGGGTCTCTTGGCCCATCAACACAGGTGGTGCAGATTTTTTGACAACTCTACCTCTGATGAAGTTCTTCTTGTCTTTCCTGAACTTATGGCGAGGATCCAGGAACTGTCTATGCATGTCGAATTAGCAAGAAAACTTTGTCATCATGTAATGCATCGAAGCTCTTCCATGCTTCACCGTCCGGTGTGTGCACCATCATCAGCTTCCCATCTGCATCTAGTTGGGTTCTTTTGTCCATTTTGTGCCATGTCATCTGTCTTGCCGTCTCTTCAACCATGAAAAGACGTTGAAGTCTTGGTACGATTGGCATATACCAAAGAACATTAACGGGGATTTTGGTCTACGTCTTCTCACCCATACCATTGTCTACCACAACATACCTGTATGACTTGCAAATGGGACAATAGTTCAAGTCTGCATACTAAAACCTAAATAGGGCACATCCTTTCTCACATGCATGTATCTTCTCATAGGGCATGTTAAGAGCACGGAGGATTTTGTCTGACTGGTACAGGTTTGCAGGTAGTACAGGGCCTTTGGGTAGAAAACGTCCAAATACTGTCATCATTGTGTCGTAGCATTCTCTGCCCAAGTTGAATTGAGCCTTCAGAGCCATTATTTGTGAGATGACATCCAGCTGACAAAGCTCGGTGTGCTCGTGAAGAGGACGTTTGGAAGACTCCAACATTTCATTTAAGGCCTTTGCAGATTCCTCCATCTCATCGTCCGAGTCCTGGGCATCATCAAAGTCTTGCACCATGTCTTGTATCCTAGTACCATGCTCGTCGGTGCGACGACGAAGCACCTCAGCTCTGGTACGTTGGGCAGACTCGCCATGAAATATCCACATCGTATAATCTGGCGTAAAACCCCACTTCTGCAGGTGTTTGCCCATTTCATCCTCTGTCCTCTTGTGCCAATTGTTGCACCCGGCACAGGGGCACCATGTTATCCTCTAGCCATTTGCAAATGCGGCTCTCAGAAACCCCTTGGTTTTTGTTAACCATTCGTTGGTCATGTCTTTCTGACTAGTGTGACCGGCGTACATCCACGCACGATCAGTCATATTGCCTAGCTAATGGACACATAAGAAATATATATATATATATACATATATATATATCAACATGTATATATTCATCAGTTAATGGAGTTTGTCACTTTTATTACGTCCATGCAACCTAGACGCTAATAGGTAAAGATAGGTCCTAATCCCACCCGAGTATGTGTAGATTGGGTTCGTTTTCCCACGCTCTGCTCCGGATCCGACGCAAAATTTCGTCAGCACCTCCCCGTTGTTCTCTTGATACACGTCTCGGCAATAAGCAGAGAGGATGTGTACCCGGAGAACAATAGGGAGGCACTGACGAAATTCTGCATCCGATCTGGAGCAGAGCATATGGGAAAACGAACCCAATCTACACATACTCGGGCTGTCCAGGGATAACATTGGACAATTCGAAAGAATCACGATTATAGATATGCAAATGCATGCATATTTATAGATGTAACCCTTTCAAACAGGAGACGCATAGTGGTCACGCATACTGATGATTGAAGACACCTATAGCTAGCAAGTTGCATCGGCACGAAGACCGGAATAGAGCAAATCAACGGGGGGAGGAGATGTCTTTTGTGATAACCAGCGAGCGCAGGGGCGGAGCTCGTCAAACACTAGACCCTCGCAGCAATGAAAAAACTGCACATTTAAATCGAAATACGAGTTTCATAGCAATATTATTTTTTACGTCAAGCTAACTAAATATTTACAACGAGATGAGTGGGTTAGGGGTTCATCGGCGTCGATAGAACCCTAAATAGAAAGTATCATCGGTGCAATATACATGAGGCGCTCAGTGTTAAACACTGGATCCACGTCCCACAAGTGATGCCGGCGCCCGGCGTCCCACAACAATAGTTCTGGTGGCCGATGACGGTCGAACACCTTGGCAAATTTGTATGGCAGCCTCTATGATGAGGATTAAAGCCAAGTATTGAAATTTCAAACAACCAAACCGACTTGAGTCAGTTTGGGTGTTTCAAGTTTCAACACTTAGCTTTCAATCGTCATCTCAGAGGCTGCCAGACAAATTCACGATGGTGTTCGACCGCCATCGACGCCGAGAATTGTTGTTGCGGGACGCAGGACCCCTGTATCACTTGTGGCACATGGATGTAGTTTTCGACACCGACAACCACATGTATCTCGCACTAATAATACTTTATATTTAGGGTGCCATCAAAATCGAGGAACCCCGTAACCCGCTCGTCTGCGGGTAAACTAAATTAGCATGCATTCAATAAGCAAAACTACATCATCTCTTGCATCCGTACATCATCGAATATTATCACTAATACATCTCAAATAGTATCATACATATAGCATCGCTAATACAGCTAGAATGGTAGAGAACGACGAGTATCGGCGCGGGCGGTGGACACCCAAAGAGAAGGAACCATCAAAGGATCATAGCTCCAGTGAGATCCCTGAAGAACCTGCCAGGTATTGTCGAACCTGCCCTCCAACGCAACCATGTAGCGACGGACGTGCTCGTCCTCCTCGCTCACATGGTGACATACCACCTCCACAGTGTCCGAAAGCCTCGGCACCGTCACTGGCCCACGTGACCGGCACCAAACAAGGTTCGGGTCAACGACGGGCTGGCTCCTCACCAAGCTGCGCCCACCGGAAGGTAGAACCTCCCAGTACTAGCCCGGCGGAGCCCAGTCTCGAACATGGCCCCTCTGATCAAGCAGGCCTCCTCCACTGAGTCGACGATGAGGAGGCGGGATAGGCATCGTCGACATCGATGCGGGAATAAATGCTTGAACTAAAAAAATAACAAGAAATTTCACATGTTCAAAATAAACCAGAAACTTAACCTAAACTAAACTAAATTAAACTAACTAAACTAAACCTAAACTAAACTAACTAAACTAAACCTAAACTAAACCAGAAACTTAACCTAAAATAAATTAAACTAAACCTAAAGTAAACTAACTAAACTAAACAAAAACTAAACTAAATTATACTGAAACTAATTAAAATAAATCTAAAGAAACAGAAAAATAAAATAAAAAAGTCTCACCTTGGAGTGGCCGGGGCGGCGAGGCGGGGCGGAGCGTCCAGAGCGGCGAGGCGGCGCGGCAGGGTGGCCGGGGCATGGCAGAACGACACGGAGGGGCGGGCCGGGCGGGCCGACGCTGACTGGCGGGCTGGGCGGTGAGGAGGCCCGCCAGAGCGGACGGGGCCGGGCGGCGAGACGGCGCGGATGGGGCGAGGCGGCAAGGCGGCGCGGAGCGTCGGCGGCGAGGCAGCGCGGTGGATCGTCCGGGCGGCGAGGCGGCGCGCAGATCATCCGAGCGAGGCGGGCTGGGCGGCCAGAGCGGGCGGCTGGGCGGCGAGATGGCCCGGGGCTGCGCGGCGAGGTGGGGCGGCCAGGGAGGGCGGGGCGGCGGCGCGGGGTTGGATGAGGGGAGAGGGAGAGAGAGGGGTAGGCGAGGGCGTTTTGTTAGATAGGGCACAGCTCTTTGTCGTCCGCTAGCAGACGGCAAAGAAAGTGGCCAAACTAACGGACGTTAGCCACTTTCTTTGCCGTCTGCTAGCGGACGGCAAAGTTTCTTTGCCATCAGCTTGCGTACGGCAAAGAAAGTGGCCGTTAGCTACCTCGCTGACGGCAAATACTTTCTTTGCCGTCAGCTGCTTCTTTGCCATTAGTATTCTTTAAGATGATGGCAAAGACCCTCTTTGCCATCAACTAGCTGACAGCAAAGTTCCTGATTCCAGTAATGCTTGCTGCATTTTATTTTATTTACGATCTATTTATTCAATCTATTACAACTTTCTCCCGTCCGCACGCCGTTTCTGGCGCCGTTACCCGGAAGGGATTGACAACCCATTTAACACGTCGGGTTGCGAGGTGTTGTTATTTGTGTGCAGGGGTTGTTTACATTGTGTTGCTTGGTTCTCCTACTGGTTCGATAACCTTGGTTTCATATCTGAGGGAAATACCTACCGCCGTTGTGCTGGATCATCCCTTCCTCTTTGGAGAAATACCGCGTAGCTTCAAGCGACATCAAAAGAAATTTCTGGCGCCATTGCCGGGGAGGATCTTCAACATATACCAGGTTCCTAATCACAAATCTCATCTCCTTGCAATTTACATTATTTGCCATTTGCCTCTCATTTTCCTCTCCCCCACTTCACAAAAATTTGCGGTTTTATTCGCCCCTCTTTTTCGTTCGCTGTTTTCTTGCCGGATCTGTTTTTGAGTGCAATCTTGTTGTGTAGTCATCATGACTCAAGAGAACAACAAATTGTGTGATTTCTAAAATACCAACAACAATGATTTCATTGGCACTCCGTTTTCTCCTTCCGCCACTAGTGCGGAGTCTTGTGATATTAATACTGCTTTGCTGAATCTTGTTATGAAAGATCAATTTTTCGTTACTCCTAATGAGGATGTCGCGTCCCATCTTAATACCTTTGTGGAATTATGCGATAAGCAAAAGAAAAAAGATGTGGACAATGATGCGGTGAAGATGAAATTATTTTCGTTTTCTTTGTGTGATTCTGCAAAAATTTGGTTCTCTTCTTTGCCTCACAATAGTATCGATTCTTGGAATAAGTGCGAAGATGCTTTTATCACTAAGTATTTTCCTCCCGCAAAAATTATTTCCCTTAGAACCCAGATCATGAATTTCAAGAACTTGAACATGAGCATGTTGCGCAATCTTGCGAAAGGATGAAAATGATGCTAAGGAATTGCCCAACTCATGGGTAAAATCTTTGTATGATCATACAAAAAATTTATGTAGGGTTGAATTTTGTTTCTCGTAATCTTTTAGATTCCGCTGCAGGTGGTACTTTTATGGAAATTACTTTGGGTGAAGCCACCAAATTTCTTGATAATATCATGGCAAATTATTCACAATGGCATACCGAAAGGGCTCCTACTAGTAAAAAAGTTAATTCGGTTGAATAAATTTCTTCTTTGAGTGAAAAAGTTGATGCTCTTATGAAATTGGTTGCTAGTAAAAGTGCTCCTATTGATTTTAATGATATGCCTTTGTCTACTTTGATTGAGCAAAATAGTGATGCAATAGATTTTATCTCTCGAAATAATTTCAACAACAATGCTTATAGTAGTAATTTTAATCCTAGGCCTTTTCCTGGTAATTCCTCTAATAATTATGGTAATTCCTATGGAAATCAATCTTATATAATAATAGGAACACCTCTGACCTTCAGAATAATATTAAAGAATTTATCAATATGCAAAAAGTTTTCAACACTTCCATAGAAGAAAAGTTGAGTAAGATTGATGATTTATCTAGAAGTGTTGATAGAATTTCTCATGATGTTGAAAATCTCAAGATGAAATTTTTTGTGCCTAATGTTGATGAATCAATTAAAGCTCTTTATGTATCTATGGATGAAAGTAATAAAAGAACCGCTATGCTTAGAGCTAAAAGAGAATTTTTTGAAAAAGCGTTCTCTAGTGATTACTTTCGTAAAAGTGATGAAGATCTTAAAATCATTGGTGTTTCTTCTATTGATTCCTTGTTTAGTAAAGTTAAGATTGATGAAAAAGGGACTAGAGAAGATTCAACTTTAGGTAGAAGGCATCCCAATATTTCGGAATGTGAAAATCTTGTTGAGAAAACTGATAAAAGTGGGTTTGAAGAGGTCAAAACTTTAACTAGTGATGTGCCCACTCTTTTGGATTACAAAGACTTTAATTATGATAGTTGCTCTTTCATTGATTGTATTTCTTTGTTGCAATCCATTGTAAATTCACCCCATGCCTATGAACAAAATAAAGCTTTTACTAAACATATTGTTGATGCTATGATGAAAGCTTTTGAAGAAAAATTGGAATTAGAAGTTTCAATTCCTAGAAAATTGCATGATGAATGGGAACCTACTACCAAAGTCAAGATTAAAAATTATGAGTGTTTTGCTTTGTGTGACTTGCGTGCTAGTGTTTGTACAATTCCAAAATCTTTATGCGGTATGCTTGGTCTTACCGATATTGAATCGTGTTCTTTGAATTTGCACTTGGCGCATTCTACTATTAAAAGGCCTATGGGAAGAATTAATGATGTTCTTATTCTTGCAAATAGGAATTATGTGCCCATAGATTTTATTGTTCTTGATATTGATGGTAATCCGTCTTGTCCAATTATTCTTGGTAGACCGTCTTTACGCACTATTGGTGTCGCGATTGATATGAAAGAAGGCAATATCAAGTTCAAATTTCCTTTGAGGTAGGATATGGAACACTTCCCTAGAATAAGAATTAAGCCACCTTATGAATCAATCATGAGGGCATCTTATGGATCTCAAACCAAAGATGACAAAACTTAGATCCTTGCTTTATGCCTAGCTAAGGGAATAAAACTATATCGCTTGTTGGGAGGCAACCCAATGAATAAAATTTATTTTTTCTTTTTGCTTTCTGTTCTTGAGTGTTTGCACAATTATGCTACTGTTATGATTGTGTTTTTTGTGTTTTAGTTACTGTTTGTGCCAAGTAAGGCCTTTAGGATCTTCTTGGGTGATAGTTGTTTGATCTTGCTGAAAAACGGAAACTTATGCACTCACGAAAATAATTTTCGTAAACCACAGAAAAGTGCTTTTTCCCTGATTCTTTTTGCAAAAGATTAATACAAAAATTATCCAGGTCGTCCTAATTTTTCAGAATTTTTGGAGTTATAGAAGTATTCGAAATAGTTAGATTGCTACAGGCAGTTCTGTTTTGATAGATTTTGTTTTCTTTGTGTTGTGTGCTTGTTTTGATGGCTCTATTGTTTTCTTTGAGTTGGAATACAGTAGATATAATGCAAAAACAAAATAAGAATTGGTTTGAGATAGTACTTATAGTAGTGGTTTGCTTCTTATACTAACGGATCTCACGAAGGTTTTGTTGAGTTTTGTGTGATTGAAGTTTTCAAGTTTTGGGTTATATTACGATGGCTGAAGGAAGGATAGAAGAGCCTAAGCTTGGGGATGCCCCGACATCCCAAGCTATTATCCAAAAATGAGCAACCAACTAAACTTGGGGATACCCCCGAGTGGCATCCCCTATTTCTTCTAACGACCATCGGTATTTTACTCGAAGCTATATTTTTATTCGTCACATACTATGTGTTTTGCTTGGAGCGTCTTGTACGATATGAGTCTTTGCTTGTTTTATTTTGTGTTTTAAGTCATCAATCCTTGCTGTACACACCTATTTGAGAGAGTCAAAATTATGTCATGACTTGTTAGAATTGCTCTCTATGCTTCACTTGAAAAAAATTATGAGCTATGGACTTGCTATAGTGCTTCACTTATATCTTTTTTAGCACGGTGTGCTTAGTATTTTTGAAGAAATGCTCTCTTGCTTCACTTAGATTTATTTGATAGTTAGTGAACTTTTCAAGAAATTCTCTCTTGCTTCACTTAAATTATTTTGAGAGAAAGAAGAAAAGTTATGCTCATGAACTTCACTTATATTTGTTTGAGCTTATGAAAAGCAACACATGAAAATTAGTCCCAAAGTGATAGATATCCAAGAAGGATATAATAAAAACTTTCGTGAAGATCATTGGACAAAATAAACTTGATTCCTTGTAATAGTTTTCAGATATGATGATGTGATATGTGAGTTATGTTGATGAGTAATTATGCTTTAGTAAGAATATTGGTGTTAAGGTTTGTGATTCCCAATGCAAGCACGAAAGTCAATAGTCATGCAATGAAATTATATCCTACTTATGGTGCATTATTTGGTGTTAATTATGATTAAAGCTTTCTAATGAGATTATTCGTTTCTTGGTTGGTCGCTTCTTAATCTTTTGCTAGCCTTCATTTTGCACTAAGTATGATCTCTACTTGTGCATCCAAAATCCCTTAAACCAGTTTGGCCACATGAGTCCACTATATCTACCTATATGTGGTATTCTTTTGCCGTTCTAAGCAAATTTGTGTGTGCCATCTCTAATTTTCAAAATAAACTTCTCTTTTGTGTGTTTGTTTCGCTCGCGGAGCGGTGAGGGGTGGCTAATATTTTCCATGCTGGATGTGTTATTCTCATGATGAGTGTTTACTCAATTGTCATTACACGAGAGTAAGGCAAAGGTTTTAGGAATGCCCAGTTCCGAAATGCAAAAATTAATTTACTTTATGTTGTCAAATAATAAATTCCTTGGAAAGTGTTGGTATGGAAGGCAACCGTGAATACGGCTAGGCATGGAAAGTGAAAGTATGGTGGAAAAAGGAATAAACTTTATTTTCTGTTTGAGAACCGCCTATAATATATCTAGCATGGAAAGTGTTGGGAACTCTAAGTAATTTTCGTTGGTGGGATGGATGCACCTCCCAAAATGTTTATATCTCTAAGTTTTTCTCTTTGAACTCTGGCACCTCTACAAATCCCTACTTCCCTCTGCGAAGGGCCTTTCTTTTACCTTATGCAATTTTTATTTTGAATTTGAGTCTCCATCTTCTCTTATAAAAGCACCAACTAGGAGCCAATATGATCATACTTGAGTATAGGGTGTAGCTAATATGCGAGTGTGTTTCATGAATGGATCAATGGTTAAGCATGATGGGCTAGGGATAATTTATTTTAGCATTGATATTTTGAAAGACATGGTTGCTTGTTGACATGCTTGAGTATTTAAATTATCATGTCAAAACTAGACTATTGCTTCGAATCACATAAAACTCCAAATGTCCATGCTATAAAGAAAAGAATATGATATGACATGTAGGGCAGCATTCCACATCAAAAATTCTGTTTTTATCACTTACCTACTCGAGGACGAGTAGGAGTTAAGCTTCGGGATGTTGATATGTCTCCAACGTATCTATAATTTTTGATTATTCCATGTTGTTATATTACCAATCTTGGATTTTTATAATCATTTTATAGTCATTTTTTATCATTTTTTGGTACTAACCTATTGACATAGTGCCAAGTGCCAGGTGTTGTTTTCTGCATATTTTTTACATCATAGGAAATCAATATCAGAAGGAGTCCAAATGCCACGAAACTTTACGGAGATTTTGTTTGGACTAGAAGGAACATAATGGGCCTGGCTGCGCCTGGAGGATGTCCCGAGGAGGGCACAACCCACCAGGGCGCGCCAGGAGGCCCACGCGCGCCCTGGTGGGTTGTGCCCACCTCGGGTGCCCCCGAACTGCCTCTTTGCTCTACAAATAACCCGATATTCCACAAACCCTAGGGGAGTCGTCGAAATATTCATCCAGCGCCGTAGAGTCTAGAACCACCAAATCCAATCTAGACACCATCTCGGATGGGGTTCACCACCTCCATTGGTGCCTCTCCGATGATGCATGAGTGGTTCTTTGTAGACCTTCGGGTCCGTAGTTAGTAGCTAGATGGCTTCATCTCTCTCTCTCTCTCTCTCTCTCTCTCTGAATTATCAATACAATGGTCACTTGGAGATCCATATGATGTAACTCTTTTGCAGTGTGTTTGTTGGGATCTAATGAACTTTGAGTTTATGATCAGTTATATCTTTTTATATCCATGAAAGTATTTGAGTTTCTTTGATCTGTTTTGTGCATGATATCTTATAGCCTCGTATTTCTTCTCCGATATTTTGGTTTTGTTTGGCCAACTTGATCTATTTATCTTGCAATGGCAAGAGGTGCTTTGTAGTGGGTTCGATCTTACGGTGCTTGATCCCAGTGATAGAAAGGGAACCAACACGTATGTATCGTTGCTACTAAGGATAAAACGATGGGGTCTATCTCTACATAGATAGATCTTGTCTACATCATGTCATCGTTCTTATTGCATTACTCCATTTTTCCATGAACTTAATACACTAGATGCATCTTTGGATAGCGGTCGATGTGTGGAGTAATAGTAGTAGATGCAGGCAGGAGTCGGTCTACTAATCTTGGACGTGATGCCTATATAATGATCATTGCCTGGATATCGTCATAATTATTTGAAGTTCTATCAATTGCCCAACAGTAATTTGTTCACCCACCGTTTGCTATTTTTCTCGAGAGAAGCCACTAGTGAAACCTACGGCCCCCGGGTCTCTTTCTCATATATTTGCCTTTGCGATATACTTTTTCTTTTCTTTTATTTTCAGATCTATTAAACCAAAAATACAAAAATACCTCGCTGTGTTTTATTTTATTTGTGATATATTTATTCAATCTATTACAACTTTCTCCCGTCCGCACGCTGTTTATGGCGCCGTTACCTGAAAGGGATTGACAACCCCTTTAACACGTCGGTTTGCGAGGTGTTGTTATTAGTGTGAAGTGGCTGTTTACTTTGTGTTGCTTGGTTCTCCTACTGGTTCGATAACCTTGGTTTCATATCTGAGGGAAATACCTACCACCGTTGTACTGCATCATCCCTTCCTCTTTGGGAAAATACCGACATAGCTTCAAGCGACATCACTTGCCCACGCCGCTTCCCGGTGCAGGCGATTGCTCCATGTTCAAACGACACAAGTGTCGTCCGTCCGTCCGTCTGCCGCCCGCATTAATGATACACGGTTGCCAAGGCGGCTACTTTGGTGCCACCCGTCAGTCCCTCTGCCGCCCACCAATGCTATATAAACTGCTGCACCGACCATAGCCGCAGTCATCCGCCTCTGTTCCCTTTCTCTTGTTCACGCCATTCCCACCATAGCTTCATCACGCTCCAGCACTCTTCGGGACGGGCGGACGACGGACCAGAAGGAGATGGCAGCCATTATTGCCGACTAGCTGGCCGGCAGGCTGCCGGAGGACGACGACGTCCCAATGGGGAACGTGGTAGTCGACGATCCGGTGCCAACCCCCTCCTCCGCGCCATCCTCGCTGGTGCATGGCACCATGACCATCGGTGAGGCCGTGCCCAATACATGGACATGGTGAGGCAGAAGCATGAGGAGCAGTTCTGGGAGGCGCAGGCTGACGCCGCCTACAACCACCATGTCCTCCAGGAGCACCTGCAGGCGAAGGAGCAGATCACCGCGGAGCGAGCAGAGCAGGAGGCGTTGCTCGAGTCGTACCGCTCAGCCCGCGAGAGCCTCCTCGCGTGCTAGCGGTACCGCATGCGGGTGGCAGAGGTTGCGGCCTCCTACAAAGAGGGCGATGAAGCGGGCGAGGCGTTGTTTGGCGAGACCGACGATGAGGCAGTGGACAATGCCGGCTCTGCCAAGGCCCCGCCCTGCCGACACCGAGGCGGAGGACTTCTCCGGCTTCGGTGAGGCCCTGCTCCGCCGAGGCCCTGCCCCGCCAACAACGAGGCAGAGGACATCGCTGGCTCCGCCGAGGCCCCGCCCTGCCGGCAACAAGGGGGAGGATTTCCCCCGATCCGCCAAGGCGCTGCCTCACCGGCAACGAAACAGAGGACATCGCTAGCTCCATCGAGGCCTCGCCCCGCTGCCAACGAGGCCGCACCACACAGAAAACGAGGAAGAGTAGAACACGGTAGGTCGCTGATACGTCCATTTTGCATCATGTTTTCTTACTGTTATTTATGATGTTTTTATCCATAATAATGCTTTTTGGAGTAATTCTGTTGGGGATATTACCACTAGAGGTAAACCGGCCAGGACAGGCCGGGTTAACTTCACCAGTAGTTGAACATGTTAAAGCCCAAGTAGGTAGCAGAGGGCTTATGGCCCATAGCCGGTACACGCCAGTAGTTGTAAACCGGCATCAGTATGTATCTTGTGTTGTAAGTTAGGAATAGTAGAGACCGAGCTGGATACGTCTATGAACCGGCGTCGGGACTCTGTAAACTGACGGGCGTTACCCGTGTATATAAGGGGACGACCCGGCGGCGGTTTGAGACAGACAACAACAACTCGAGGCCTAGGCGAAGCTTGTTTGCTCCCTAGTCATCGAAACCCCTTCAATTCCATCACAACTAGACGTAGGCTTTTACCTTCATCGAAGGGGCCGAACTAGTATAAACTCTCGTGTCCTTGTGTCTGCTTTATCCCCTTCAAGTTAACCCGTAGCGATGGCTCCACGACTAAGTCCTTTCATGAGGACATCTGCCGTGACAAACCCACGACAGTTGGCGCCCACCGTGGGGCTATCGCACGATGGTTTGACATTCTTGGAGGGCAAGTTCGAAGGACTCAAGGGCTATGCTGTGGGCCGGATGACCAAGAGTCGTCGCGGCAAGCTCTACATTAACGGCGCAGGATGGGGCCCCGAGGCCGGCTCAATTGTGTCTGGTGCGGATCCCCTTTGAGGGGCATACACGTCTTCATCGGCAAGATCGGTGAACCGGGTCCCGAGTCGGACATCCGCACCGACCTCGTCGAGACGGCTCGGCGTCAGGAGATCTGCCCAGTTAAGCCGGCCGTGAAAGCGTGCCTTCGTGGGGTCATCCACGGAGGAGAGTATGAGGACAAATCGGGATCTGATGGCGAGACCGTCGTCTATTCGGCGACGAGTCCTCAACCGGAGAAACCGAATTGCTGTATCGATTGCAAGACGACCGGATTGGGGCTGCTCCGATGGCGACGATGTTGAGACCCTCCGATCTGCCCAACCGGGTTGGAATATTCATGGCCGATTACACTGGCGGCGATCCACTCTTCGACCGCGGCAGCAATGTTCTCCGGATCATCGTGGCGGCGGCGGCAAGCGGAGGTCTGTCTCGCCCGGCTCAAGTCTTATCTGATCTGTTTGATGCGCTAGCTGTGCTCATGGCAGAGGCCAACCCGGCGGATCAGGATGCCCACAACACATAAATTGCAAAGGTGAGAGAGCAGATCGCTCACGCCAAGGCCGACCTGGCAGCTGAGAACGACAGGATGGCCGCAGAGCGGGCCGCTTTAGACGCCCAGGCCTATAAGCTTATGCTAGATCGTAGCAGCGTCACATGAGGTCTTGAAGCGGAAGCACAGGTCCCGCTTGCCTTCGGTTTCGACGCCTTGAAACCTCTTTCACACCCCAGAGCAGGAACCAGTAATCCGCCCGAGAGGTAAGCAGGCGGGCGCTGGGCCAGCGCTGGTCCAACCTCGCTTAATGGAACCTCCTCCGCAGAACAATATCGTACCTCAGCCGGTCCAGACACCTTCGGGTCATTATTCCAATCCTATGGACAATCTTGTCGCGGCCGCTTCACGATTGGAGGCCATCCCGATCGAAGGTGATTCTCCGCAGGCGGTGAAGACACGCCGGCTCAAGGAGCTCCTTCGGACCGCTTTGATTCAACAGGAGGCATACTCATATAGCCGTGACCGGATTCATTCCACCCCTCGTCCGAGCCGGTGCTACAGCAGGCGTGTGGAGGAGCCGGCCGTATCAAGTAATGCACAGAACCGTGAAGCGGCCCGTGGCAATAACCCGGTAGGCGGGCTTCGTGATGCTCAGGAAGTGGTAGACCGGCCCGGGCACGCAGGGAGGCTGAGTTAGAAGCACAAGACGAGGCACGTCAACTTACGCCGGTTCGTCCCACTATCTCAGTCGAGCCAGGGGTCACTTCTAGTTCCTTGGGGGTGCCCTGTCTCGTCCCCGCTCTACGCAATGTGTGCTTACCTAAAGACTTCAAGGGTCCGTGCAAGGTACCAAATTACACTGCCGATTTGTCTCCAGAAGCATGGATAGAGAGTTATGAGATGGCCATGGAGATGCTAGATGTAGATGAGGCCGCGTGTGCAAAGTACTTTACCATGATGCTTGAAGGGACGGCTCGTACTTGGTTAAAAGGCTTGCCGCCCAATTCTATCAGCTCATGGGCCCAGTTGCGAGCCCGGTTTATCCAGAATTTTAAGGATACCTGTAAACAGCCCATGTCAATAGTGGACTTAGCGGCCTGTATCCAGGAGGAAGAAGAGTCAACAACCCATTGGGTGCGCCGTGTCTCGAAAATTTTGCACTCGTCAGACCGTATCAACGCTGATTCTGCGATTATAACTCTGGAAGGCAACTGCCGATTTAAGCCTCTGAAGTTAAAATTGGGGCGAATGAAGCAGTTTTGTAACGACATGGGCACCCTCATGGGTGCTTTAGTGAAGTATGCTGATTTTGATAGTACCAAGGATCCTGAGTCTGAGGATGATAAGGCAGGGAAGGGAAAAAAGAACAGCAACTCCGAGGGGCAGCAACACAACACGGCAGGTCATGGGAACGGAGGCAAACGTAAAGCCGATGGCAGCGTAGATTTTGTGGCTAATACTAACACAGAGGACAAGGGTCAGCGACGCAAGGGTAAAGCGGCGAATCACGGTGGAGCTCCGGATCCTAACCCGGATCGCCTAAACTATTTGTTGAACCAGCCCTGTCCAAAGCACGGGACGAAGGAGATGCCAGCCAACCACCTTTGGAAGGACTGTTAAATTATGCAAGAGTTCAAGAATTCTAATGCTTTCTGTTATGATCACGGGTCAGGTGGCGGTTCAGGATCCGGTTTCCATGGGCCGGGTCACGATGGAGGAGCTTCCGGTTCAGGCTTCAATGGCAATCAGGGCGGACATAATAATCAGAATAGTCAGAATAACCAAGGTGGTTACAGCCAGCAGCAGATCGGGTTATCGAGCCATCCAAAGCGGTTGAATAGTGGGCAATATCATGTTTTCACGACTAGCTTGGATAAGCGAGACCGGAAACTCCATAAGCGGCGGTGAATTACATTGAACCGGCCGTACCACGTTATTTACGCTGGTCGAACAACCAATCGTATGGAGCGTAGAGGATCACCCTCTCCGGGTTGACAATCCGGGTCAGCTAGCATTGGTGGTAGCCCCTCAGGTGGGAGGTTATAAATTCACCAAAGTGCTCATCGATGGAGGGAGCAGCATTAACATCTTATATTATGAGACCTTCCGCCGTATGGGGCTGACAGATAAAAATCTTAAACCGTCCAATACAGTATTTCATGGTCTGGTACCTGGCAAGTCAGCATATCCTGTTGGCAAGATAGCTCTGGAGGTAGCCTTTGGGGACGATCATGATTCCCGATCCCAGACCTGACTTTTGAAGTAGTGAAGATCCGGAGCCCATATCATCCTCTATTTGGGCGGCCGGCTTACGCCAAATTCATGGCACGTCCTTGTTATATCTATTTACAGCTCAAGATGCCGGGTCACAAGGGAACGATAACGGTTCATGGAAGCCGCAAGATTGCTTTGGAATGCGAGGAAGGTGATGCGGCCTATGCAGAGTCGGTTTGTGCTACGGAGGAGTTAAAATATTACAAGGACAATGTTGATCCAGCGGACATGACCCCGCTGAAGAAGCCAACTACAGAGCATGATCCGGATTTAAAGTTCAAATCGGCGGCTGATACTAAGCTTGTTGACTTCGTGCCTGGCGATTCATCCAAGCAGTTCACTATCAGTGCCAACTTGGACCTGAAATAGGAAAGCGCGCTCATCGAGTTCATCCGTGAGAATCGGGACATTTTTGCATGGAAGCCTTCTGACATGCCAAGTGTACCGAGGGAACTCGCTGAGCACACTCTTAATGTTGATCCTAAGTACAAACCGGTGAAGCAGTTTCTCCGCCGGTTTAACGAGGAACGACACAAAGCTATTGGAGAGGAGGTGGCGGGCTCTTAGCGGCGGTTTTATTGTTGAAGTCTTCCATCCGAATGGCTTGCTAATCCGGTCTGGTTCTTAAGAAAAATGGCACTTGGCGCATGTGTGTGGATTACACAGACCTCAACAAAGCCTGTCCAGCAGACCCCTTTGCCCTCCCCCGCATTGACCAGATTATCGATGCCACCGCGGGATGTGAGCGTTTGAGTTTTCTGGATGCATATTCTGGTTATCATCAGATCAAGATGGCAGTTAAGGACCAAGAGAAGACAGCATTCATAACTCCCTTTGGAGCCTTCTGCTATGTATCTATGCCTTTTGGGCTCAAGAGCGCCCAGGCAACTTATCAACGGTGTGTACAGAATTGCCTTCATAAACAGATCGGCCGTAATGTGCATGCCTATGTGGATGATATTGTGGTCAAGTCAAGGGAGAAGGAGACGCTGATTGGCGATTTGAAAGAAACCTTTGATAACCTACGGACTTACAAGATGATGCTCAACCCGGCCAAATGCGTTTTTGGTGTACCGACAGGCAAGTTATTGGGTTTTCTTGTGTCCAACAGGGGAATTGAAGCTAATCCGGAGAAGATTACAACTATCACCTCCCTAGCTAAACCGAAGTGCATCAACGACGTTCAGCGCTTGGCAGGACGGATTGCCGCGCTAAGCCGGTTTATCAGCCGCCTCAGTGAGAAGGCGATCCCCTTGTACCAGATGCTGAAGAAGACGATCAATTAAATGCGGAGTTCGGTGATGATGAAGCATTTGAGGACTTAAAGCGGCAATTAGCCAATCCACCCGTTCTTGCAGCTCCGATTGACAAGGAACCATTACTACTATATGTAGCGGCTAATGCTTGTGCGATCGGCGTAGCTATTGTGGTGGAGCGCAAAGAGGCGGGCAAGGAGTATCCGGTTCAGCGTCCGATTTACTATATCAGCGAGGTACTTATTGAGTCCAAGCAAAGGTACTGCATTGGCGTAAACCGGTGTATGGGGTTTTCATGGCGAGCCTAAGCTTAAACAATACTTCCGAGGACATCCTATCACAGTGGTCAGCTCTGCTCCTTTGGGAGATATAATTGAAACAGGGAGGCGATCGGCGGATTGCCAAGTGGGCTATAGAGCTTGGGCGCACGGTTTGCAACATTACCTCGGAAGGCGGTCAAATCTCAAGCACTTGTTGATTTCATCAATGATTGGACAGAGCTACAAGCACCTGAAGAGAAGTCGGATCACACTTATTGGACTATCCATTTTGATGGGTCCAGGCAATTGGAGGGCTCGAAATTTGGAGTCGTATTAACTTCCCCATGATGTGATAAGTTCTGTTACGTTCTCCGCTTAATGTTCCCTTGTACTAACAATGCAGCTGCGTATGAAGCTTTGCTCCATGGTCTTCGGATGGCAAAGGAGATGAATCTCAGCCGGGTTAAATGCTTGATGACTCGGACCAGTGGCTCAACAAGTTTCTGGCACTTGGGATTCCAAGGATCCACTCATGGCAGCCTATCGTCGTGAGGTGGATATTGTTGCGGGCCACTTTAAGGGTTACCTGGTGGATCATGTGGACAGACGGAAGAACGAAGCGGCGGACGCTTTAAGCCGGCTGGGCTCTCAGCGTAAACCGGTCCCGCCTAATGTCTTTTTAGATGTTCTGCATAACCCGTCCGTTAAGCTCCCTGGTGAAGAGGATTTGGCTATTCCTGATCCGGAGGCTCAGTTGGTGGCAGCCCTACATGTCATACCGGATTGAACAGTTCCTTATCTTGCGTACATGAACCGGAGCGAGTTACCGGAGGACGAGACTCTGGCCAGGCAGATAGTCCGGTGATCCAAGTCCATGACCATTATCAATGGCGAATTGCATCATTGCAGCGTATCAGGAGCGTTTCAGCGTTGTGTGTCCCCTGAGGAAGGCTATGAAATTTTGCGTGAAATCCATGAAGGTGATTGTGGTCACCATGCCGGTTCAAAGTCTCTGGTAGCTAAGGCGTTTCGTCATGGTTTCTACTGGTTGACTGCTCATGCTGATGTGGAGGACCTGGTGAGACGATGTGATGGCTGTCAGAAATTCTCAAGGCGCGCTCATGTGCCGGCTCAAGAATTGAGGATGATTCCAATTACTTGGCCGTTTGCGACTTGGGGGCTGGATATGGTTGGACCCTTCAAAAGGTCCAAGGACAAGAAGACCCACCTTTTGGTGGCAGTGGACAAGTTTACAAAGTGGGTTGAAGCGTAGCCCGTTAGCAAGTGTGATGCAGCCACGGCGGTTCAATTCATTAAAAAGATGATTTTCCGGTTTGGCTTTCCACACAGTATCATTACTGATAATGGTACCAACTTGTCCAAGGGCGCTATGAAGGAGTTTTGTGGCGTGAGCACATCCGGCTTGACGTGTCATCGGTAGCTCACCCACAGTCCAATGGCCAAGCGTAGAGGGCTAACCAAGAGATCTTACGAGGCATCAAGCCCCGGCTTATGGTTCCTTTACAACAAACGCCGGGATGTTGGGTTGAGGAGTTACCATCTGTGTTATGGAGCATCAACACCACGCCCAACAGATCAAGAGGATACACACCGTTCTTCATGGTCTACAGAGCGGAGGCGGTCCTCCCTAGTGATATCCGTCACGATTCACCTCGTGTAGCGGCGTATGTTGAAGTAGACAACGAGGAAGCAGGGCAAGACGCTTTGGACCTGTTGGACGAGGAGCGTGACACCGCCGCCGCCCGTTCGGTGATTTACCAGCAGGATCTTCGTCGATATCACAGTCGCCGAGTTAAAACCAGAACCTTTCAAGAAGGTGATCTGGTGCTTCGACTCATCCAAGACCAGACTGATATGCACAAGTTATCCCCACCTTGGGAGGGACCTTTCATGGTCAGCAAGAATCTGCACAACGGGTCGTACTATCTAATCGATGTTCGAGAGCATAAAGACTCACTCACGTCAAAGGAGGAGACCAACAGGCCCTGGAATATAGCTCATCTTCGGCCTTACTATACTTGAGCCATAGGCTCTGCTTATGTACATATTAAGACAATTTATATATTGTGATCAATATAATAAACCGGAGCCTTAGCTAAAGCGGGGTCTCTGTTATTTTTATATCATGTGTGGTTACACGGAGTTTTTTATCTTAAAGCGACCTCCGGTTTACCCCTTGAGTTAGTTTTCTCAAACAAGCTTTGTATCATGTCTCTAGGGGGCTTGGTCGTATCCGAACCAATGCAACACCTTTAGACCGGCGAAAGCCACAAGATCACTTGGGGACTTGGTCATGTCTGAACCAGTCACGCCTCTTGATCGGCCTATGGCCACAGAATCACTTGGGGGCTTTGGTCGAACCCGAACCATCGCTACACCTCTTGATCGGCGTCATGCCACTGCATCATTTGGGGACCTTGGCTGACTAACCATAGCTACGCCTGTCGGGGGGTTGGTCGCGTCCAACCACGGTAATGCCACTAGATCGGCTCAGATAGCATTATGTTTGTCTTTGCTTGAGATATATTTCTCTTATTTGCATATGTTTTGTTGTGTTCTTATACCAACGACTGTTAAGCCGGTTCGACTGTCAATTGACGGAACACAGACTATTCTTGATCCGGAGACGTCTTGCCCGGTTTGATTTTCTGCTAACATCCTATTTTGGGGTAATACTAGTCTTTTCTATAAACCGGAACGGTTATTTGGTAACCCGACCTTCTATTCACAGGAGTTGTTCTCCTGTGACAGTGGTTTTCTTAAAATACTCCGGTTTACGATTGGCACAGCCAACTTTATGACCTATGATGGCAGGTATCATATATTGCTATATTTGATCATATGTTTAAATCTAAGAAGTTTTCTTTGAATTCATATACAATCGATATTATGACCCGCCTGGTGGTACAACGACAGCGGCGTTTTAAGACTTTTTTTTGCAGATAATGGTTTAACATTGATGATTCAGAGGAAGCATAAGTTGCAATACGTATGCACGAAGGCGTATCAGCACCAAGTGTGGCAGCTAGTCTATTACACGGCAACATGATGCCCAGATGAGATAATTGTTTTTCATCATATCATAACGGAACAACAAATATAAACCGGTTTCCGGTTTACGCTTGGTCGCCAGCTTGCTCTAATGATTGCGGATCATTCTGTGCCGCTTTCGCTTCCTCCTCTAGCCGGTATTTGAAATCGGCGATTGTCGGTCCATTCCCATTAATGCTTGGAATACACTTCATCGTTGATCGCAAGGGCGGTTCAATGTCGAGGCGTAAGTATGCTTATGGATTGGAGGGATAAGATTCTCCGCTTCAGGAACTGGTGCAGCCACTCGTTTATTTTGACCATCATATTGAGCTTGATAGTGGGACAAATTTGCTTCTTCAGCCAATTGACAAGCCAGAGGGCGCACTTCCCAGTTTATAGCTCGGAGATCCTGTTCACTGAATTCTGTCCCGTCCTCCTTCACGCTTGGGAAGCCTTGGGCCGCTTCAACGGGATCAAAATCTGGAACCCATGCTTTTGCCCGGATTAAGGAGTTTATACCGCCGGTTCTAGCAGCAGATTTCTTCAATTCTTCAATCCGGGCAGGAAGCATTGACAACCTCTTGATGGTGTCCTGAATCAAGGTCGGGGCCGGGTTGTTGTGAGAAGCAGTGCTGTTGATCCGTTGCGCGCCTATATACAGTTGTTCTATCAATGTATAGGCGGCTTTCAGTTTCTTCCGCACGTCTGATCCCAAGTGGCCAATACGTGTCCCTGAATCATTCAACGGGTTGGTAAACCGGATACAATATGAGGAGACATCGTTACTGCAGAACGTAAAAATGCTTACCAGAGATGGCAGCGGTCATAGCATGCACTTGACGCTTTACGCTGGTCAGCTCATCTACCACTGGTTTGAGTGCAGCTTCAGCCTTTTCTGCCCTTTGAAGTAAAGCGGCCTTTTCAGTGGCCCAATCTGCCCGTTCCTTGTTGAAATCCTCTTTAAGCTTTTCCATGACGCTTAAAGCGCTGGTTAATTCGTCTTTTCCTTTCGAGGTTTCAGTCTGTTGAGATTTTAGGTTTTCTTGAAGATCAGCAACTTGGCTTTCTTTCTTGCCCAGATCACCCAGCATACAGGTCATAGATTAAGGACTATGATGCAGAATTCAAGTACCAACCACATAACAAGTTATGCCCTTGGTACTTGGGGGCTAATGCATATTTGCTTTTTATCCTACAAATTTCATATAAGTCCCAAGATCAATACAAGTATTCAACTTGGCACTTCGGGGCTAATGTGTATTTGCTCTATCTTCTGGTGACACTGGTATTCTTACTGTACAAAGTCCTGGTTTAGCTTACTTAAGTTAAACTGCCCTTGGGGCTACAAGCCTCAAAGTAAAGCTTCACTCAAAAAGTTTCAAGTTGGAAAGTCCGGTTTAAGTTACTATCTTCAAACCGTCACTTGGGGGCTATTGAGTTGATGATTGAAATGCGCAAGGAGAGCCGTATGAAATTTACCTCATATTTATCCTTCATCATTTTTACCAAGCCAGCTTCACAATCACGGCTGGTATATAGCCGATTCAGATAGCCGGAATAAAGTTCCTGAGGGTCCAGAGTAGCAAAAGTGGCTAAATCTGTGTTCCATTTGCCTTTACCAAAGGCTGCAAATTCATCTTTTGCGGTGTGCTTGGACAAAGCGACAGGATTGCCCGGATCAGAATGACCAAAGCCAGTAATAATGACATCATCATCCTTGGCTTCGCCGGTTCGCATTAGGGTCACCCGATTGTCGGTGCGCTTGGAAGGGCTCGCTGTGTTGTCAGTTTGGACAGGGCTCGTGGGTTGATTAACAGGGCCTGAGGCATCAACATGCACCTCTTCAACAGCAACATCATGGTCTTGCGGAGGTGGGTCATTTATTACATCATCATGGATAGGTTCATCTGGATCTATTGTTCTCGCCAGCTCAGGAGTGTCATCTTCTTCCGCCGCTTTGTCCAGACGAGCTTTTTTGCTGGGCCTAGGCTTGGTCCTGAAAGAGAAAAGATAGATGAATCCAGTAAATATGGAAAGTACTATATCAAGCAGAATTATCAGTAAAACAGCTCACCCAAGCACAATCTTGAGTGGTGGGAGCTGGCTGGCCGAAGACTCGCTGGAAGAAGAATGAGAAGTTCCCTGATAATCGGAGTCAGAGGGATTAAGAGGTTGCCAATACAACCCGCTTTAGGATAAGCATTGATGAGACAGTTAGAGACCTCAGAACGGTGTTTCCGAACCAGACTGTTCGGTAAACCGGCGGAGGTAACTACCTGACCGCTGTGCCGGGTTGTGCGGCGAGCTTCGTGCTGTTGTGTCTTCATAAGAAAGTTTCGATCCAAGTAAGCAAGGGGATGAGAGAATTTAACTTTCCGGTTTGCCCGACGGATTTTTAGCGAAGGTAAAGGATTTGAATCGGAAGAAAGAGTGATTACCTCTACAGCGTTAGCATGACTAACCTCAGCTTCATCCTGACAATAATCATTATCAATAATGCGTGTGAAAAGTAAACCAAGTGAGTCAAGTTCTACCTCAAGGTCCGGATTACCCACATTGTCATCAGCTGGAGGATCGGAGGAGGCAGTGGTTCTCTTTCGGTGGGCCGGTTTCTTCACAACTCGGCTCTTGGGCCGGATTTTCTTCTCCGGTTTCTCCTGAGGAGTCTTTTTGCTCCAAAATGGATCATCACCCTGTTTGAAAGACGTCAAAGTTAACAGAGGGTATTTAAAGCATGGCTATATGATATGAGGCTTACAGTTGGCGGTTTGTTCTTGGCAGAAAAAGGAAGCAGGCGGTTTGGCCTTGAGCGATTTGTGTTCATTCAACATCTTCTTAACAGCCTCAGTGACTCAATCGTCTGACAGCTGGACTTCAATGTGCCGTAGAGGGTCTTTTAAGTCTTCTGTGTATTCGCACATCAAACCGGAGCGCCGGCTGAAGGGTAGTATGCTCCAAGATATCCAGCAGCGGGCAAGGTCAACTCCAGTCAGCCCATTATCCATGAAGGCCCGGAGCTTGGATAATTGAGGAGCATATTTGCTTCTCTCCCTCGCAGTCAGTCTTTGAGGGAAGGGATGTGTATTGCTTAACCGTTCCGGACGGTAACCTGGCAAGGGATTTTCTCCATCAGGCGTAGTATCTTTGCAATAGAACCATGTTGCATTCCATTCTTTGGGATGGCTGTGCAGTTTGGCATGAGGATAAGTAACTTCTTTTCTCTTTTGAATCGCCATGCCGCCTAGTTCTGTGTTGGGGCCGTCTGAAAATTCGGTGCGGCGGTTTAGATGGAAACAATCTCTGAATAGTTCAACTGAGGGCTCCTCTTGAAAGAACACCTCACAAAGCACTTGGAAGTGATGATATTGGTTACGGAGTTAGGGCCAATATCTTGTGGATGCAATTGGAAGTTGGTCAAGACATCCCGATAAAACTTTGAACCGGGTGGACTGAAGCCCCGGGCCAGATGGTCAGCAAAAACAACAACTTCTCCATCCTTGGGTTCCAGAACACTTTCCGGGCCAGGGACCCTCCAGTGAATGACAACTTTTTTGCCCAAAGTGCCAATTTTGACTAAGTTCTCCAAAGCCTCGGTCACTCGAGAAGGGACCCAGTTGCACTCATATACTTGCTTGGCCATGGTACAGTCTGCAAAATATTTATACCGGTTCAAAGATATGTTGGAAAGATATATACCAATGCATTCAGTATTAAACCGGAAGAAGTTATTTATAAACCGGAGTTCTGCAAAGCGGCACTATTTAGCTAAGATCACTGGCGGTTCAGTAAGGGGACTAATGATATATGCGGAGTTATCAGTTTTTTCTACAAAACTAAACCGCCCGTTTTGAAAATGATGTAGAGTCAGAACTGTGGTGAAAACAGGTTTCACAGTATTGCTTAACAGTTATCGGATCTAGAGCATGTTCAGAAAAAAAGTGAATATTCAAGATTTGAAAAGGAGCAGATGCTGAATCCATGAGCAAAGATACAGATCGATCTATGGCCCTGAGAGGCGTAAGTACAAACGGATGGTAGAAGTTGTCGTTACATGGGACCAAGATTTACAGGTTTATCTCGAAGACTGCTATCTGAGCGAGAAGCATCCGATTTAACGCTGAAGAACACAAGAACCCAAGAACAGATCTACGGGGGGAAGGAAAGAAGACTTACCGGAGCTGTGGAAGAAAAGGAAGGTCGCCGCAGTATTCTGGTATGCTCAGGTTGATGCAGCGGCCAAGGACGATGCTGAGGTCGACGCCGGTGGCGGAGCTCTGAAGCATGGCGGCGCAAGGAAGACGAAGAAGAAGGGAACGAAGGGGAAAAAGAAATGACCCCTCGGGCCTATTTATAAGGCAAGGGACATGTGTTCGGCGCGAAAATCGAGGAGCCGTGGGCTTGGGAGCGGAGCTGCCGCCTCGATTCTTGCAAATCTATTAACAAAAGATATTGTGGATAACTTTATTACAGGTGACGTCATGCCGGTTCACGACGATCAGAGAATATGACATCATGGCGGTTTACCAGATTATACAAAGATGCAGAAGATGAAGTTTTTTACTAAGGATTGACATGAACCTGTTCAAATCAATCTGGGGCCTAATGTTGGGGATATTACCACTAGAGGTAAACCGGCCAGGACAGGCCGGGTTAACTTCACCAGTAGTTGAACATGTTAAAGCCCAAGTAGGTAGCAGAGGGCTTATGGCCCATAGCCGGTTCACGCCAGTAGTTGTAAACCGGCGTCAGTATGTATCTTGTGTTGTAAGTTAGGAATAGTAGAGACCGAGCCGGATACGTCTATGAACCGGCGTCGGGACTCTGTAAACCGACGGGCGTCACCCGTGTATATAAGGGGACGACCCGTCGGCGGTTTGAGACAGAAAACAACAACTCGAGGCCTAGGCGAAGCTTGTTTGCTCCCTAGTCATCGAAACCCCTTCAATTCCATCAAAACTAGACGTAGGCTTTTACCTTCATCGAAGGGGCCGAACTAGTATAAACTCTCGTGTCCTTGTGTCCGCTTTAAACCCTTCAAGTTAACCCATAGCGATAGCTCCACAACTAAGTCCTTTCAAGAGGACATCTGCCGTGACAAACCCACGACAAATTCTAATGCCTTTTCTCTCATAATTTGCAAGGTACACATAAAGAGGGAGAATTCCGGCAGCTGGAAATCTGGACCTGGAAAAGCTACGTCAGGCTACCTATTCTGCACAACTCCAAACAAGCTGAAACTTCACGGAGATTTTTTATGGAATATTTAAGAATTATTGGAGCAAATAACTACCAGAGGGGGCCCAGCAGGTGGGCACAACCCACCTGGGCGTGCCAGGGAGCCCAGGTGTGCCCCGGTAGGTTGTGCCCTCCTCGGCCCACCTCCGGTGCCCATCTTCTGGTATATAGGTCATTTTGAAATAGAAAAAATAAGGAGAGGACTTTCGGGATGGAGCATCGCCGTCTCGAGGTGGAACTTGGACAGGATCACTTTTTCCCTCTAGCGGAGCGACTCCGCCGGGGGAACTTCCCTCCTGGAGGGGGAAATCACCGTCCTCGTCATCACCAACAACTCTTCCATCTTGGGGAGGGAAATCTCCATCAACATCTTCAAGAGCACCATCTCATATCAAACCCTAGTTCATCTCTTGTGTTCTATCTTGTTACCGGAACTATAGATTGGTGCTTGTGGGTGACTAGTAGTGTTGATTACATCTTGTAGTTGATTACTATATGGTTTATTTGGTGGAAGATTATATGTTCAGATCCAATATGCTATTTAATAATACTAAATGCGATCCATGAGCATGTTTATAATTTGTGAGTAGTTACTTTTGTTCTTGAGGTCACGGGAGAAATCAAGTTGCAAGTAATCATGTGAATTTGATATGTGTTTGATATTTTGATAGTATGTATGTTGTTATTCCCTTAGTGGTGTCATGTGAACGTTGACTACATGACACTTCACCATATTTGAGCCTACAAGAATGCATTGTGGAGTAGCAATTAGATGATGGGTTGTGAGAGTGACAGAAGCTTAAACCCCAGTTTATGCGCTCTTCCGTAAGGGACCGATTGGATCCAAAAGTTTAATGTTATGGTTAGAATTTATTCTTAATACTTTTCTCGTAGTTGCGGATGCTTGCGGGAGGCTTAATCATAAGTAGGAGGTTTGTTCAAGTAAGAACAACACCTAAGCACCGGTCCACCCACATATCAAATTATCAAAGTAGCGAACACGAATTAAACCAACATGATGAAAGTGACTAGATGGAATTCCCGTGTACCCTCCAGAACGCTTTGCTTATCATAAGAGACCGTTTTGGCCTGTCTTTTGCCTCAAAAGGATTGGGCTACCTTCCTGGACTTTTCTTACTACTATCGTTACTTGCTCGTTACAAATTATCTTTCTATCAAACTACCCACTACTTACAATTTCAGCACTTGCAGACATTACCTTACTCGAAACTACTTGTCATTTCCTTCTGCTCCTTGTTGGGTTCGACACTCTTACTTATCAAAAAGATCTACAATTGATCCCCTATACTTGTGGATCATCAGTCGCTGCCGCTCGGGTCCAAGTAAGGCAATCGCTGCTACCCTCCGGTTGAAGCCAAGCTTGGTGGGTTGAACATTGACGGCCGATTAGCTTCTTGGCAGCGACGTTTATATGAGAGCTGTGCTGGATAATAAGCTTCTGTTCGGCTCAGCCGGACACGGGAAATGGGCGCCGGAGATCATAGATTAGGTTAATTAATTATACCTTCAGCGCACCCATTTTAAGTTGAAGAATGTATGAAATGTAATGAAATCCGGCATGTTTATATGAAACTAGCAAGAGGCCCATGCGTTGCATGAAACATCAAGATGCATTTGTATGAGTAGTTTTATCTTATGAGAGAAAATGATGGACGAGGGAAGGCCTAATTTGCAAATGTGGAGAGGGGTGTGGGTATCTTTTTGCAAAATTGCCATAGTTTCCTTCCTACCCGTCAGATACAAATCAGACGGCCTATATTGTAGGATGGCCGGCACACCATCATCACCAACTCTATTTTTTATATAAGAGAGAAGTAGTAGAATAGCAAGATGCCCCGGAACATCCAGATGCATTTGTATGAGTAGTTTATCTTGTGAGAGAAAAGGATGAATGAGGCAAGGCCTTATCTGCAAATGTGGAGAGGGGTGTGGGTACCTTTTTGCAAAATTGCCATAGTTTCCTTCCTATTCGTCAGATATAGATCGGACGGCCTATATTGCAGGATGGCAGGCACACCATCACCACCAGCTCTGTTTTTTTATAAGAGTAATAATAAAAAGAATAGTAGATATAAAGATAGATACAGATATAGATATAGATACAGCCGTCTATGAACAAATTTAGTTTGATTAGTTTGAATTCTTGTATCACTGGCATTGGATGAACATGCAAAACAATACGTACTAGCATTATTCCCAAGACGCACGATGATCACCTCGTTTGCAGCAGTTTCACACGTACAAAAAGTTTGAGCAGCTTTTTAGCGTGCCTGTACATTGAGCAGCTTTTTAGCGTGCCTGTACAACTCATAGGCCTGGAAATTCATAGAGAACGTTCCAAACAATCGATGATTATGCATCTGATAACCCACAAGTATAGGGGATCGCAACAATTTTCAAGCGTAGAGTATTCAACCCAAATTTATAGATTCGACACAAGGGGAGCCAAAGAATATTTGAAGGTATTAGCAGCTGAGTTGTCAATTCAACCACACCTGGAGATTAATTATCTGCAGCAAGGTGATCAGTAGCAAAGCAGTTTGATAGTTTTGATAGTAGTAGTGACAGCAGCAACGGTAACAGTAACAGTGATAGCAGTAATTTGTAGCAACTGTAACAATGATGATAGCAGTGGTAAGTTAGCAGAAACAATGTAAGATAAATTCGTAGGCATTGGATCGGTGACTTGTTGGATGATATTCATCATGCGACAGTTATAACCTATGGCGATACGACACTAGCTCCAGTTCATCGATATAATGTAGGCATTTATTCCGTAAATAGTCATACGTGCTTTATTGAAAGAACTTGCATGACATCTTTTGTCCTACCCTCCCGTGGCAGTGGGATCCATATTGGAAACTAAGGGATATTAAGGTCTCCTTTTAATAGAGAACTAGAACAAAGCATTAACACATAGTGAATACATGAACTCCTCAAACTACGGTCATCACCGAGAGTGGGCCCGGTTGTTGTCACCCCGGGGTTGGCGGATCATAACACGTAGTAGGTGACTATAACTTGCAACATCGGATCTAAAACATGGATATAATGATGAATTTATAAACGGTTCAGATCTGAGTTCATGGCACCCGGGCCAAAAGTGACAAGCATTAAGCATAGCAAAGTCATAACAACATCAATCTAAGAACATAGTGGATACTAGGGATCATGCCCTAACAAAACTAACTCAATTACATGATGAATCTCATCCAAGTCCTCACCGACCAGTGAGCCTACAAAGGAATTACTCACTCCCGGTGGGGAGCGTCATGGAATTGGCGACGGAGATGGGTTGGTGATGACGAAGAACAATGATCCCCCTCTCCGGAGCCCCAAACAGACTCCAGATCTGCCCTCTCGAGGAATAACAGGGCTTGGCGGTGGCTCCGTCTCGTGGAACGCGATAATTCTTTCTCCTTGATTTTTTTCTCCGAAAATAGGAATTTATAGTGTCAGGATTGAGGTCTGCGGGGCCACCAGGTGGGTACAACCCACCTGGGCGCGCCAGGAGAGGGGGGCGCACCCTGGTGGGTTGTGCCCACCCAGGGGCCCCTCTCTGTTGGTTGTTGACTCCAAAAATCCTCTTTTATTCCATAAAAATTCCTCGCAAAGTTTCATTTTATTCCGAGAAGTTTTATTTCTACACAAAAACAACACCATGGTAGTTCTGCTGAAAACAACGTCAGTCCAGGGTTAGTTTCATTCAAATCATGCAAATTAGAGTCCAAAACAAGAGGAAAAGCGTGAGAAAAAGTAGATACGTTAGAGACGTATCAACTCCCCCAAGCTTAAACCTTTGCTTGTCCTCAAGCAATTAAGTCAATAAACTGAAAGTGAGAAAGAGAAACTTTTACGAACTCTTTTGCTCTTGTTTGTATAAATAAGCTTAAACGTCACCTAGGTTTTCAGCCAGCATTATAACTAACCATGTCAACAGTAACATTTGAAGATTATATTAACTCATATCAATGACATAATCAGCTAGCGAGCAATAATAAGATATCTCAAATAGAACACGTTGTCAAAACAACCATGATATAATATGACAATAGTGGTATCTCGCTAGCCCCTTCTGAGACTGCAAAACATACATGCAGAGCACCTCCAAAGTTCAAGCAGCGACTAAACATTGTAATTCATGGTATAAAAGAACCAGTCATGATGCACCCAACATTAGCTATACATAATGCATAAATCATGGCAACTGTGCTCTCTCAGTTTCTAGCGCTTGTTTTAGAAGGTGATGACACAACATAAAAGTAAATAGAAAGTCCCTTCGCATAGGGAAGCAGTGATTTGCGGAGGTGCTAGAGCTCAATTTTTAAAACAGAGATAAATGATATTTTGAGACATGCACCCTTCTCATTGACTTCACGAACATCAGTTATCAACATCTTCCATGCTAAGCACGCTAGTGGCGGTTCCCAAGCGATAAAAGTAAAGGTTTACTCCCCTCCACCATCAATCACACTCCATGTCTTATCCAAAACAACGGGTGCCATCCATACCAGCATCAGTCCCGGGGGAGTTTTGTTTAATTATTTGCATTTTTGAGTTCGGGACTGGGAATCCCTATTACCGCCCATTTTCTCGTGGCGAGTGAATAAAAACTCGACCTGAGGATTAACCACTTAGCATGGAAGATATCGACCACCTCCTGTCATTCCATGAACGATCCAGTCACACAAAAAGGATAATTTTTAGAAGTTTTTAGAGGTGGCACATGCAGATTTACTTAGGACGGCAGGGTAATACCGCATATAGGTAGGTATGGTGGACTCATCTGGAATAACTTTGGGTTCAAGGTTTTTGATGTACAAGCAGAGTTCCCACTTAGTACAGGCGAAGGCTAGCAATTAGATTGAGAAGCGGCCAGCTAGAGAGCAACAACGATCATAACCAGGCATTATGCATAAGTAACATTGGACACTAGCATGAGTAGGATATGAACACCGTAAACATAAATATCATAGAGGCTATGTTGGTTTTGATTCAACTAAATGCATGAACATGTGCCAAGTCAAGCCACTCGAACATTCACAGGAGGATACCATATCATCATACTACATCGCAATCATTTTAACGCTATGTTGATATCCAAGATAAATAATTATCAACTCTCAGCTACTTATGCATGGCATGAGAAACTATAATCTTTGCAAACATGTTTAATCATAACGGGCTGAAGCATGGATACTAGGTTAAACATATTTACACAAACAGAACAAGTCGAGTTCATACCATTTTCTCTTTGCCACGGCCAGTTCATCATATATCGTCATTATTGCCTTTCACTTGCACGACCGAACGATATGAGAATAATAATAGTGCAAGAGTGCCATGGACTAAGCTGGAATCTGAAAAACATTTTATTCGACATGAGAAGACAAGGTAAAATGGGCTATTATTAGTTCAACAATTATTCATACGAGAGCCACTCAACATTTTCATCGTGGTTTTCTCATTGGTAGGACTCAAATAAAAGGAACAAAAATTCAGAGAAACACACTGAGGGAGTCCTGGATTGGGGGGTGTCCGGATGGCCGGACTATGACCTTTGTCCGGACTCCTGGACTATGAAGATACAAGATTGAAGACTTCGTCCCGTGTCTGGATGGGACTTTCCTTAGCGTGGATGGCAAGCTTGGCGATACGGATATGTAGATCTCCTCCCATTTGTAACCGACTCTATGTAACCCTAACCCTCTCCGGTGTCTATATAAACCGGAGGGTTTTAGTCCGTAGGACGAACAACAATCGTACCATAGGCTAGCTTCTAGGGTTTAGCCTCTCTGATCTCGTGGTAGATCTACTCTTGTACTACCCATATCATCAATATTAATCAAGCAGGAGTAGGGTTTTACCTCCATCGAGAGAGCCCGAACCTGGGTCAAAACATCGTCTCCCTTGTCTCATGTTACCATCCGCCTAGACGCACAGTTCAGGACCCCCTACACGAGATCCGCCGGTTTTGACACCGACATTGGTGCTTTCATTGAGAGTTCCTCTGTGTCGTCACCTTTAGGCCCGATGGCTCCTCCGATCATAAACAACAATGCGATCCGGGGCGAGATCTTTTTCCCCGGACAGATCTTCGTATTCGGCGGCTTTGCACTTCGGACCAATTCGTTTGGCCATCTGGAGCAGATCGAAAGCTACGCCCCTGGCCATCAGGTCAGATTTGGAAGTTTGAACTACACAGCCGACGGCCGCGGAGACTTGATCTTCGACGGGTTCGAGCCACAGCGCTACCAGACCGCCTTATCACGATGGGCTGTATCTAGCTCTGTCGCCGAACAGTGTCCTGGAGGCCGCACCAGCGTCCGCTCCGACCCTTAGCTCAGAGCCGACTGCACCAAGCGAGGACAGGTGGTTGGACACCGCCTCGGGGGCTGCAATCTCTACGGCGATCGAGCCGAACACCATACCTGTCCTTTGCGAAGCTCGTGACCCCAGGGTGCCGGACTCCTCTCCGGACTCCGAACCTTCCACGCCCCTGCCAATCGGATCCGATTGGGCGCCGATCATGGAGTTCACCTCCGCGGACATCTTTCAGCACTCGCTCTTCGGGGACATTCTGAATTCACTAAAATCTTTCTCGATATCAGGAGAGCCCTGGCCGGACTATGGTCAGCAAGGCTGGGATGCGGACGACGAAGAAATTCAAAGCCCACCCACCGCCCACTTAGTAGCCACTGTCGATGATTTAACCGACATGCTTGACTTCGACTCCGAAGACATCGCCGGTATGGACGACGATGTTGGAGACGAACAGGAATCAGCGCCTATAGGGCACTGGACAACCACCTCATCTCACGATGTATACATGGTGGACACACCTAACATAAACGACGACGAGGAACAAAGGGGCACAACGAGGGATCGTTCCCTCGAAAAGCAGTCAAAGCGGCGGCGTAAGCACCGCTACAAACCCCACCTCGACAGAGACAACAGCCATACAGACCCAGCCATAGAGCAGGGCGAACCGGCGGACGATGAACATGCCATCGAGCAGCCGTCCGAACGGGACAACTTGGATAAACAACCCGTCCCCGGCGAAGATTATAGTCCGGACGACCTCATGCCGGACAGATTACTGGAGCAGAAGAACCTCCAAAAAAGGCTCATCGCCATTGCGCATAGCCTGAAAAAGCAGAGACGGAAGCTCAAAACAGTGGAAGATGCACTCAGAATTAGATGGAGCAAAGTACTCAACACCACAGACAAATACGGCGACAGTCGCTGCACAAAGAGCTATCCGAAGCGAAAATTACTGCCGGATTTTGATGAAGAGGCCTTAGAGCCTCCGCAATCAAAAAATAAGGAAGCCACCAGGTCGGATAAACGACCCCATGGCCAACTTAGTGCGGCAAAGGGCACCGCACACAAGCTGGCACACGATCCGCACAAGGATTCGCATCAAAAAGACGGCCCAGCTAGATCTATCTACGGGCCAAGAAAGCAAGCTCTATTAAATAATGCAACACATCAAATATCCGAACATCACGGTACACCCAGATATAGGGGTGCCGAACACCACCTATGTTTCACCGATGAGGTGCTGGATCGTGAATTTCCAGCGGGATTCAAGCCCGTAAACATAGAGGCATACAACGGAACAATGCACTCGAGTCTGGATTGAGGATTACATCCTCCACATACACATGGCTAGAGGAGATGATCTCCACGCCATAAAATACTTACCCCTCAAACTCAAAGGGCCAGCCCGGCATTGGCTTAAAAGCCTTCCCGAAAACACCGTTGGAAGTTGGGAAGACCTCGAGGATGCTTTTCGGGCAAATTTTCAAGGGACCTTTGTCCGACCTCCGGATGCAGATGATTTAAATCATATAACTCAACAACCCGCAGAGTCAGCCCGGAAACTCTGGAAAAGATTTCTTACTAAAAAGAACCACATAGTCGACTGTCCGGACGTCGAAGCCTTAGCAGCTTTCAAACACAGCGTCCGAGACGAATGGCTCGCCAGACACCTCGGCCAAGAAAAGCCGAGAACAATGGCCGCACTAACAAGCCTCATGACCCGCTTTTGTGCAGGAGAGGATAGCTAGTTGGCAAGATGCAGTACCAGTGACCCAAGTACATCCGAAGTTAGGGATGGATACGGGAAACCGCGACGCAACAAGGACCAGTGCCGGACCAAGGGAAACAGCCCGAAGAGCACGGCAATCAACGCCAGATTCAAAAGCTCTCGGCAGAATCGAAAAAGCTGCCCTCAAGGATAACAGGGATGAGCTATCTAACCTAAACAAAATCTTGGAAAAGATATGCCAAATCCACAAGATTCCGGAAGCCTCGCAAACCATACCCACAGAGATTGTTGGGTCTTCAAGCAATCCGGCAATCTCAACGCTGAACACAAGGGGCTCGACACACCAAGCGAGGACGATGACGAACCCCACAAGCAGAGCACCGGAAAACAAAAGAATTTCCCACAAGAAGTCAAAACAGTAAACTCACTTCACGTGACAAAAGGGAAAAATATAGTGGCGCCTATAGAGATACGCGCCATACGGCCTATCCCAGAGGAGTCCCGCCAATGGTTGTTACAACCAATCACCTTCGACCAACAGGATTACTCTAGAAGTATCCGGAACGTAGGCTGGACTGCCTTGGTATTAGATCCGATAATTGACGGACTCCAGTTTACACAAGTCCTAATGGACGGCGGCAGTGACTTAAACCTGCTATATGAGGACACAATCCGCAAAATGGGGATAGACCCAACAACAATTCGCCATAGCAACACTTCCTTTCAAGGGGTAACGCCAGGCCCAGATGCCCATTGTATGGGCTCTCTCTGCTAGAAGTTATGTTCGGCTCACCCGACAACTTCCGCCATGAAAAGCTAACCTTCCACATCGCCCCATTTACAAGTAGCTATCAAGCACTACTGGGACGCGAAGCTTTCGCCCGCTTTAATGTAGTACTGCATTATGCATCTCTTATACTTAAAATGCCCGGTCCACGAGGCATCATCTCATTAAAGGGAAATCTCGAGTGTTCCTCGAGCGCGGAAGATTGTGCGGCAGCCTTAACAGCCACACACTAAGCCGGCTTCACTAATCAAAACACCCAAACAGGTCGTTCAGACCCCGGACATGGCTAGACGAGTCCGGCGTAAACATACAAGGGCTTACTAGCCGTGACACCCTGCATAAGGGCTCCGCAATATACAACAAGAGACAATAAAGCTCAATCTTATTCATTTTTAAATTGTACTTTGTTTATTTAATATAACATACATTTTCGCATCGATCTTTTTCAATTAAGTTCCTTTCTTTTACAGATGAACACCGTATACACCCGTCCGTGATACAAAGACAACGGAGACACAGCGCAGACGTGCAGAGGGACCCGCTCCAAGGATTCTTTTCAGATTAAGACCCTGTAAACCTTTTTACTGTCTCTTGTTGATACACATCCCTCGGTTTCTTGCTATAACTGAGGTGGAGGCCATGCCTTGGCATTGGCCACGCCAGGATTTTGCACGCACGGATACCAGGGCTTATTACTAAGGGCGTTGTTCAGCCCGTTTTCATAAAGACCGAATACCTTAGGGAGTGTTCGCGTCATGAAGTTTGGCATTATATGTATCAGCTCGAATCATGTCTTTGGTCAAATGTTGGGTTTGCCGGCTCGTGTGTTTTGCTGCCTTACATTCCGCTCTATCGGCTAAGGCGGCACCAGGAGAACTATCTGCGATTGTGCCCGGTTCGCTAGGCGAGCACCTCAAGAGAGAAAGCCAAAACTGACTGTCATGATATAGCGTGAGACTGGTCAACCACTCGATGACCTACCGGAATCTTTAGGATTCCTCCGCATTAACGAAGGGCCGTTTCCCGGTCAGGCACACACGCGCCCCAAATTCGGGCGAGCGCGGTGCCCCTAGGGGCTACTATAGCCCCGCTGTCAAAATCCTATGGCTAAGTAAAAGTGATAAAGCATTATAGTCCGGTTGCCTAGTTCGTTGCGCTATCACCTCCTTTATAGGACCAAGATGTTGGATCAAGTGTGAAAATGCGCCTTCTGCGAACACCCCCGCATTATATGCGTGGGGGCTGAAGCCGAAGACTGCCATCTTTCAGGTTATATACACATATACATCAATGGCCGGACAGGAGGTACTTTAATTCTTGTAGGCACAAGTATAAAAAGCTTTTATATTCCATCGAAACATTGTTTTACAATAATACATGTTATTCGAACATAATATCCTTCGAGCACTGCGTCTCTATTAAACGAGCGCCCTGCAGAACTACCTGAAAATAGTGCTCGGCAGGCACTCGGCTCCTGTCCGAATCTTGGGATGCAACGTCGGTGGCCTTCATCTCCGCCCAGTATGTCTTGACACGGGCAAGAGCCATCTGCGCACCCTCTATGCATGCTGACCTCTTCATCGCATTGATATGCGGCACCGCACCAAGGAACTGCTGCACCAAACTAAAATAACTCTTCGGCTCGGGCCTTTCTGGCTAGAGATGACTCACGACAGCCTTCATGGCGAGTCCGGATAACCTATTCAGCTCCGCCCATTCGGCCAAATGCTCGGATAATGGAAGTGGGCGCCCGATTGTGAAATCACGACCAAAAAGCTTTTCCACTTCGTGATCCTGTTGATCTCGGAAGTGTTCGGCCGCCATTCACGCACTTGCCGCCAAGTCCAAATAAGTATCCGCCGCACTCCACAACCGGTCCAACTGAGCATATTTAGGATCCCCGAACTTCATCCGCAGCATAAAGGGCTTTCCAGCCGCGATCTCTCCGGCCTGACGTAGCTCCTGCTTCATGGCTCTCATTGCAGAGTGAGCATCCTTGGCCTCGGTAGTGGCATTCTCCAGGTCCTTCTGTTCCGTCCGATCTTCTTTTTAAAGAAGCTTGCAGTGGTCGGCAGCATCCTTCAACTTCACAGCCATCTCGGCCATTTCCTTCCTGCTTCGTTAGTGAGCAGCCTGTTCGGCTTTCATCTCTTCGACCGCCTTTGAAGCAGCCGCATCACTTTCTCTGGCCTGCTCCTTGGCTCGGGCGAGTTCCGCCCGAAGGTTCTCTATGGCAGCGGCACCATCTGCATCAAGAATACACGTTGTAAGGCACGGGCATCAATCCCCCTTACTAGGTGTCCGCGGAGAAATTGCATACCTTGTGACTCGTCAAGCCGCTTGTTGACAAGCGCGACGTCGGCATCCGCCACGTCAAGTTGCCGCTTTAGCTCGGCAAATTCATCAGTCCGGCTAGCCACCGGACACCTCGCCACCTACATAGGAAGAGCGACATATTATACCTAGGATTATGATCCTCGGCGCGCTGTCATTTTTGACAACGCACCGAGTCTCAGGGGCTACTATTTATACAGGGCGCATCTTTTATATGCGGAACTGTCAAAAGCATCATTTTGCATACCTCAAAACCTGTCAATAAACTCCTGACGGCCTCGTGCAACCCGCTTTCCATGGATGAAATCCTTTCAATCACCGTGCCCATCAATGCACGATGTTCTTCTGAGATAGACGCTCGCCCGAGCAGATCCTTCAGCTCCTCCGATCGTGCACCGAACGGTGCCGGACTCGTCCGATGGCCTTTTTCGAAGGCCGGACACGGAGGGCTTTGGGGAGCCATATGGCTGCTTTCCGGCCCTGCCGTATTTGGAGAAACCCTCTGTGACGACATCTCAGGGTCGCCCGCCTTGAAAGGCGGTACGGCAGGGGGAGGCGTTCCGCTCTCCATCATCTCCGGACGAAGATCCCCTGAAGATGAGCTCTCCTGAGAAGGGCTGAGGTCCGAACTACAAGGTAAAAATTCAGTTATCTTTCTCAGGAATAGAATAGGGATGTCTCTTATTTTAAAACTCCCCTCTCTACTTACGGCTCGCTGGAGGGTTGATCCCCTTGAGGGCACAAGGCGGCCGAGGCACCTCCCGCGCAGGACCCTCTGTCAAGATTTCTTCCCCGCTTTGAGACCATGGTCTCCGGTCTTCAGAGGCAGTCCTCTTCTTCCCTGGATGGAGGGATTCTCGATTCCTCCTTTCCCGACAGCCTCCTTCAGGAGGCGGTAGCCTTTGTTCCCCCTTCGCTTTCTTCCAAAGGCGCAACCTCCAAAGATCCTGGTTAACACGGGATCCGGCGTGGTCTCGTGGAGGGGGGCCGGACACCTGATTAGCTTTGCTTTCACTATCCACTCCTGTTTAAGGGCAGCTCTTTTAAAGGGCAATCTTATGATAAATATATGGATAGCGTGTCCGCCACTGTGGCTACTTACTTGAGTATCCGGGCGATTGCAGCTCAGACCTGCGTCCTCGGTCGAGTCCGGACACATTGCTTGTGATCCGAAAAACAATTTGTACATCTCCATGGGCGTTGCGCCCATAAAGTGTTTGAGAGCTCGTGGTCCCTCCGGATTAAACTCCCATAGACGGAGGGGGCGGCGTTTGCAGGGCAAAGTGCAGCGAATCAACATGACCTGCGTCACTACGGCCAGGTTGATGTCTCTTTCCAGGAGATCTTGAATACGGCCCAGCAACAAGGGCACGTCCTTGTTCGACCCCCAGTCAAGCCCTTTATTGACCCATGACGCCAGCTGTGGGGGAGGACCCGAGCGAAAGGCAGGAGGCGCCACCCACTTGGTGCCCCTGGGAGTTGTGATATAAAACCACTCTCGTTGCCATAAGCTCAACTCCTCTTGAAAAGAGCCCTCGGGCCATGGAGCGTCAGCATTCTTGCTTATAACAGCCCCTCCGCACTCCGCTTGCTGCCCCTTGATCATCTTCGGCTCCACTTTGAAGGTCTTAAGCCACAATCCAAAGTGAGGGGTAATGCGGAGGAAGGCTTCGCACACGACAATGAACGATGAGATGTGGAGGATGGACTCCGGATCCAGGTCGTGAAATTCCAACCCATGATAAAACATGAGCCCCCTAACGAAGGGGTCCGTCGGGAAGCCTAAACCCCGAAGGAAGTGAGACGCGAACACCACGCTCTCACCAAGCTTGGGAGTGGAAATAACCTTCCCTTGAGCAGGCAGCCTATGCGAAATTTCGCCGGTTAAATACCTGGCATCTCTTAGCTTTAACACGTCCTCTTCTTTAACGGAGGAAGGCATCCACCGGCCTTGAAGGTCGGAGCCGGACATCATTGAAGGTCCGAAGCGCCTGAATCTGGAGCTTTGGGTGTTGGAACTCGAGACGAGGGGCGGATTCAATTGAGATTGAAAGAAAGGAGTAGAGCCTTGGTCTCTTTATAAAGAGGTTGAATACCAAGAGCCTTCCCCGTGACTGTTTGGGACTCGCCTTCGATAGAGGAGACGTGCCCACGGGCACGATTGGGTTACCCACGCCCGCATTGATGAGAATCCCGGAATAAGGGGACACGATCTCTGCTTTGACAAGACGTGCCAAGGAAACCGCCTCGCTAAACGCGCTGAGGTGGGAAAGTAAAAACGATTCGAATAAAGGCTTGGCCGTGGTGTGATGTCATGCTGCAGAATACGTTAGCAGATTAGATTTCTGTAAATAATATTCTCTCTGCGGTGGTATGTGGAAATTATTTTGCAGAGCCGGACACTATCCTTGTGTTCAAAATCTTCTATGAAGTATTCGGAGAAGGAACCCGCCTTGCAATGCCGAAGACAATCTGCGTGCCGGACTCGTCGTCATTGAAGCCTGGTTCAGGGGCTACTGAGGGAGTCCTGGATTGGGGGATGTCCGGATGGCCGGACTATGACCTTTGGCCGGACTCCTGGACTATGAAGACACAAGATTGAAGACTTCCTCCCGTGTCCGGATAGGACTTTCCTTAGCGTAGAAGGCAAGCTTGGCGATACGGATATGTAGATCTCTTCCCATTTGTAACCGACTCTATGTAACCCTAACCCTCTCCGATGTCTATATAAACCGGAGGGTTCTAGTCCGTAGGACGAACAACAATCATACCATAGGCTAGCTTCTAGGGTTTATCCTCTCTGATCTCGAGGTAGATCTACTCTTGTACTACCCATATCATCAATATTAATCAAGCAGGAGTAGGGTTTTACCTCCATCGAGAGGGCCCGAACCTGGGTAAAAACATCGTGTCCCTGTCTCCTGTTACCATCCGCCTAGACGCACAGTTCGGGACCCCCTACCCGAGATCCGCCGGTTTTGACACCGACACACACTGAAATATATTTGGAGTTTTTGGTTTTCTTGAACAAGCAAATAAAAGGGAAAAGCAAGAACGAGAAAAATTATTTACATGGGAAAGCTCCCAACAAGCAAATGAAGAACAAGGAAATCTTTTTTGGATTTTCTTTTTAGTTCTACTACTAAGCATGCATAGAAAGTAAACTACTACAACAAAATTTGTTTTGGTTTTTCTAAAGTTTTTTCAAACACACAAGAAGAAAGCAAGAAAATAAATCTAAGCGTGGATGATACAATGAAAAAGTGTGAACACCGAAAAATAGAATGATATAAGTGAACATGAATATAATGTCGGTGAGAAACACGTACTCCCCCAAGCTTAGGCTTTTGGCCTAGCTTGGTAGTCGATCAGTAGCCTGGATGGTAGTAGGGATCCTGAGGAGCTGGCATCCACTCATCCCACTGCTGAGGCTCCTCCGTAGCCTCTACATCAGCGTGAGCGTTCCAGTAGGTGATGATGTCTGCAGGCATAATCCGGAATCCGCCCCTGGGAGCAGAACCAAACAAAGCAGGCGCAGGCAATGGAATAACATCACGAGTTTCAACTCTATAGACCAGGTTATAAGGAATGGCAATGTTAGGACGATCATGTGCAAGAAAGTGATGATGTACCATGGTTGCATAGTCTAGGTAAACCTTAGTCAGAGGGTAATCATGAGGGTGTATCCCAACATTGAATGGGCCGCCAAACGAGTAGCAAAAATCCCACCATGTATTTTACCCTGGGATTTATTAAGATGGAGGCGACGAGCCACAATAGCTCCCAAGCTATAAGTGTTGTCGCCCTCTAATGCACGACGTAAAACAACAAGGTCTGGTGAACTGAGCGCACCCACCTTCTCTCTAGAAAGCAAGCATTTGGTAATGAAGAGTGCAAAGTAACGAACATCAGGAAAATGTAAGCCACTCACAGTGATGGCTGACACTCCTCTCTCATCACCCACTGTCAAAGTGTGAAAGAAGGCCTCAAACTCAGCCGGCCTAGGCTCAGCCAAGCTCCCATCAGAAGGGATCAAGCATATGTCACAAAACTTAGTAAGTGGTATCTGATGGTTTTCAACATATAAGTCAAAGCTCACTTCAGGAGGATTATTTCTAGGCAGGAAAGTAAAACTTTGAACAAATATGTTTGTGAGGATTTGGTGTTGGTCACACTCATCAGCGATGAAGTCGGTGAGGCCGACATTAGCAATATATTGCATGAACTCTTCATGAATTCGAGCCTCTTGCAGGAACGGGGTGTGCGGCCATTTGCACGGCCGTACCTCTGCCAACCTCAGAGGGTGGAGATCCCTGTCAGAAGACTCCCCAATAACACCCTTGGAGTTCTTCTTAGAGCCAAACTTCCTAAAGATATACATGTCCGCATACAATTTTCCCTATGAACAAATATCTGAATTTTTAGTTCACAAAATTTTCTCAACAAAACTTCACAAAATTGATAGCAAGTACTCATAGGGACTCATAGAGGCCATAGCAAGCATTCAAACTACTTAGAACACTAAGAATTCAACATGCAAGCTCTTCTACAGGAGCACCAAAAGTAGCTAATTATTCAAAGTATAAACCACTAGAACGAAAACTAATTGGACAAATGGTGGAGTCACATACCAAGCAACAATCTCCCGAAACAGTTTCGGAAACGGAGCTTCGAGCAAAGATATCGAAATCCGTAGGTTTGAGCTCAAGAACACGGGAGAGAGAGCAATGGGGATTTTTTTCTGGAGGTAAGTGATGGTGTGGGCTAAAGAGATAAGTGAGGGGGCCCACGTGGGGACCACAACCCACCGTATGCGCGCTGGGGTCCTGGCGCGCCCAGGTGGGTTGTGCCCACCTGGTGCACCTCCCTCTGGTATTATTTGCACCAAAAATCAGAAATATTCAGAAAAAATCGTATAAAATTTTCAGAGCATTCTGAGCACTTTTATTTTTGGGTCATTTTTTTATTGCAAAGGAAATTCAGAAAACAAACTAAACATGGCATTTTATTTTATTTAACTAATAAAAACAAAAAACAAAAAGTAGGGACAGAAGGTAGTGCTTACTAAATTCATCAACTTCATACCGCTCAAAAATGATTCATTAATAAGGTTGATCATGTCTTATTAACAACCACTTTCAATTAGCATGAAACCGAAGAACTTCGGAAATCACTAAGTTACCTCAATGGGGATATGAATTTCCCCAACAATAAGCATTTCATATTTCTTTTTGACAGTAGGTAGAGGTATTTGAAAACTTCCAATAGTGATTGTCGGAGATTTTTCAATAACATCAATACCATTCACTTGGAATTGTTTCATCGGAAAGTGCATCGTATTCTCATTACCATTAATAAGAAATGTGGCCTTGCTTTTATTGCAATCAATAATAGCCACTTCAGTATTCAAGAAGGGTCTACCAAGGATAATCGACATGTTGTCGTCCTCAGGCATCTCAAGTATAACAAAGTCAGTCCAAATAGTAACATTACCAACAACAACGGGCACATCCTCACAGATACCGATAGGTATGGCTGTTGATTTGTCAGCCATTTGCAAAGATATTTCAGTAGGTGTGAGTTTATTGAAGTCAAGTCTTTTATATAAGGAGAAAGGCATAACACTAACACCAGCTCCTAAATCACACAAAGCAGTTTTCACATAATTCTTTTTGATAGAGCAAGGTATAGTTGGTATACCGTACCCGGATCTCAAAGTTTTTTAGGTACTCCATCTTTGAAAGTATAATTAGCAAGCATAGTGGAGATTTCATCTTCCGGTATTTTTCTCTTATTTGTGATGATGTCTTTCATATACTTTAAATAAGGAGGCATTTTCAAGATGTCGATTAGCGAGTACACGTAAAGATCGGCCTCGACATTTCAAAGCAAAGCGTTCAAATTCTTCATCATCTTTCTTTTTAGTTGACTTGGGTGGAAAAGGCATAGGTTTTTGAACCCACGGTTCTCTTTCTTTACTTTGTTTTCTAGCAATGAAGTCTCTTTTATCATACCTTCTATTCTTAGGTTGTGGGTTATCAAGATCAACAGGTGGTTCTATTTAAACATCATTATTTGGTTCTTTTTGATTGTTTGGTTGAGTGTCTTCATGAACATCAAAATTATCTTTTTCATTATCACTAGGGGGATGTTCATTACCAGATTGAATTTCATCATCAGAGATAGAAGTTTCGTTTTCATTACCAAGAGGTTTTTCTATTTAGGGTTCACTATAAGCGTGCAAACTCCTGTCATCTTTCTTCTTCTTTTTCTTTCTAGAAGGACTACGTGCACTAGTGTTGTTTCTCTGTGAATCTTGTTCAATTCTTTTGGGGTGTCCCTCAAGATAAAGTGGTTCCTGAGTCATTTTACATCCTCTAGTAGGAACTCTAATAGCAAAGTCATGCATATTATTATTCATTTCATCAAGCAATTCTCTTTGTGATTTAGCAACTTGTTCTAACTGAGTTTGTACCATAGAAGCATGTTTTCCAACACCTCTAACATCATTTGAGACTCTAAATAACAAGTCACTCAAGCGAGCAATCATATCAGAGTTATATTTCAATTGTTTCATAACTTTTGCATTGAAGTGATCTTACTTCCTAATGTAGTTTTCGAACTCATAAAGGCATTGACTAGGATGCATATTGTGAGGATTATCATTTTCATTGAACTTCATAAGAGAATTTACCTCTACCACCTTAGGCAGTGGTGGTGTATTAAGCCCATGTATTTCTTCAATAGGATTTAAATTTTTAACATCCTCGGCTTTAATACCTTTTTCCTTCATAGATTTCTTTGCCTCTTGCATATCTTCAGGACTGAGATATAATATACCCCTCTTCTTTGGAGTGGGTTTAGGCGGTGGTTCAGGAAGAGTCCAATCATCATAATTTTTCAATATATTATTCAATAATTCTTCAGCTTGAGCAATAGTTCGTTCCCTGAAAACACAACCAGCACAACTATCTAGGAAGTCCCTAGAAGCATCGGTTAGTCCATTATAGAAGATATCAAGTATTTCATTTTTCTTAAGAGGATGATCAGGCAAAGCATTAAGTAACTGGCAAACCCTCTCCCAAGATTGTGGGAGACTCTCTTCTTTAGTTTGCACAAAGTTAAATATTTCCTGTAAGGCAGCTTGTTTCTTATGAGCAGGAAAATATTTTTCAGAGAAGTAATAAATCATATGTTGGGGACTACGCACACAACCTGGAGCAAGAGTACTGTACCAAGCTTTAGCATCACCCTTTAATGAGAAAGGAACTAATTTGAGAATAAAGTAATAGTGAGTTTTCTCATCATGAGTAAAAAGGGTGGCTATATCATTCAACTTAGCAAGATGTGCCACAACAGTTTCAGTTTCATAACCATGGAAAGGATCAGATTCAACCAAAGTAATTAACTCTGGGTCGACAGAGAATTCATAATCGTTATCATCAATAAAGATAGGTGAAGTAGCTAACTTAGGATCACATTTCATTCTAGCATTCAGATATTTTTCTTTATACTTGCATAGTAATTTCTCTAGATCATCTCTATGCTTACAAGCAAGAATATCTCTAGTTGTTTCTTCATTCATAACATAACCTTCCGGTACCTTAGGTAATTCATATCTAGGAAGGCTAGTTCTAGCATGTGTTTCAGGAGTTTCAGTTTCAAGCTCAGCATCAGATTCAACAACATCATGTTGTATTACTGAAAGCACAAGTGCTCCCTAGGTGGTTTTGGTAATTAATGTCAACATATCTCTTGTTGGACTAACACTTTTATCTAGTATGTTTCAGATAAGTTCAAATGGAGTGGCATGGACTAAAGGATGTGGGAACCCCTTCAAGATGCTAAGGACAAAGGATTAGCTCAAGCTCAAAAGCTCAAGACTCTACATTTTACATTTTAGTGATCCAAGATCACACTGAGTCTATAGGAAAAGCTAATACTATCAAGGAGGGATGAGGTGTTGCTTAATGAGCCTCTTGCTTCATGTTCTTAGTGATATGCTCCAAAACCCTCAACTACTTTCTCACATCCACATATTACCTAAACCTAAAGTCAAACTCGGCCCCACCGGTTCTTTCTATCCGGCGCCACCGAGTTCAGATGTCATAGCCACTGCCACAAACCCTAGGCAAATCGGTTTCACCGATAGGGATCTCGGTCTCACCGAGATGGGATTGTAATCTCTCTGTATGTCCATTACCAAAATCGGTCTCACCGAGTCTGTGTAATCGGTACTAACGAGATTACAATGCAAACTCTCTGGTTAACTTATTACCAAAATCGGTCTCACCGAGTTTGAGTAATCGGTCCCACCGAGTTTGCCTGACCAACTCTCTATTTAGCTAATTACAAAAATCGGTCTCACCGAGTTTGTGTAATCGTTCTCACCAAGATTACGTTATGCCCTAACCCTAACCATATCGGTCCTACCGAGTTGCATATCGGTCCCACCGAAAACCCTAACGTTCACTAGGTTTACTGAATCGGTCTGACCGAGTTTGTTGATTCGGTCCCACCGAGTTTGGTAAATTGTGTGTAATGGTTAGATTTTGTGTGGAGGCTATATATACCCCTCCACCTCCTCTTCATTCGTGGAGTGAGCCATCGTAACAAACCTACACTTCCAACTTACCAGCCTCGAGAGAGAACCACCTACTCATGTGTTGAGGCCAAGATATTCCATTCCAACCACATGAATCTTGATCTCTAGCCTTTCCCAAGTTGCTTTCCACTCAAATCTTATTTCCACCAAATCCAAATCCTGTGAGAGAGAGTTGAGTGTTGGGGAGACTATCATTTGAAGCACAAGAGCAAGGAGTTCATCATCAACACACCATTTGTTACTTCTTGGAGAGTGGTGTCTCCTAGATTGGATAGGTGTCACTTGGGAGCCTCCGACAAGATTGTGGAGTTGAACCAAGGAGTTTGTAAGGGCAAGGAGATCGCCTACTTCGTGAAGATATACCGCTAGTGAGGCAAGTCCTTCGTGGGCGACGGCCATGGTGGGATAGGCCAGGTTGCTTCTTCGTGGACCCTTCGTGGGTGGAGCCCTCCGTGGACTCGCGCAACCGTTACCCTTCGTGGGTTGAAGTCTCCATCAATGTGTATGTACGATAGCACCACCTATCGGAACCACGACAAAAACATCAGTGTCTCCAATTGCGTTTGAATCCTCCAAAACCCTTCCCTTAACATTCTTGCAAGTTGTATACTTTACTTTCCGCTGCTTATATACTCTTTACATGCTTGCTTGTTATGTATTGTGAATGTTAAGCTTGTGCCTAAACTCCACTTAAACCTAAAGAAGTTAAAAACTGCAACTTTGGTACTTAGTGTCTAATCACCCCCCCCCCCTCTAGACACCTCTTCTCAAGATCCTACAATTACTCTAGCAATTTGTTCATCAAGAAATTCACCAGTGGCACACCATCATTATCAAGCAAGGTGCTATCATCATCATAAGCATTATTCATAGTAGAAGTAGCATCATCAATAACTCGTGACATATCAGAATTGATAGCATGTGGCGGTGTTGCAAGTTTACTCATAACAGAAGGTGAATCTAAATCAGAACTGGATGGCAGTTCCTTACCTCCCCTTGTCTTTGAGGGAAATATCTTAGTCTTTGGATCCTTAAGATTCTTCATAGTGATAATATGATAATAATCCCAAGTGACTCAACAAATATTGCTATGCTCCCCAGCAACGGCGCCAGAAAAAGGTCTTGATAACCCACAAGTATAGGGGATCTTAACAATTTTTGAGGGTAGAGTATTCAACCCAAATTTATAGATTCGACACAAGGGGAGCCAAAGAATATTTGAAGGTATTAGCAGCTGAGTTGTCAATTCAACCACACCTGGAGATTAATTATCTACAGCAAGGTGATCAGTAGAAAAGTACTTTGATAGTTTTGATAGTAGTGACAGCAGCAACGGTAACAGTAACAATGATAGAAGTAACTTGTAGCAAGTGTAACAATGATGATAGTAGTGGTAACTTAGCAGAAACAATGTAAGATAAATTCGTATGCATTGGATTGGTGACTTGTTGGATGATATTCATCATGTGACAGTTATAACCTAGGGCGATACGGCACTAGCTCCAGTCCATCGGTATAATGTAGGCATATATTCCGTAAATAGTCATACGTGCTTTACTAAAAGAACTTGCATGACAAGGGATATTAAGGTCTCTTTTAATAGAGAACCGGAACAAAGCATTAACACATAGTGAATACATGAACTCCTCAAACTACGGTCATCATCGAGAGTGGGCCCGGTTGTTGTCATTCCGGGGTTGTCGGATCATAACACGTAGTAGATGACTATAACTTGCAATATCAGATCTAAAACATGGATATAATGAAGAATTCATAAACGGTTCAGATCTGAGTTCATGGCACCCGGGCCCAAACCTACAAGCATTAAGCATAGCAAAGTCATAGCTACATCAATCTAAGAACAAAGTGGATACTAGGGATCAGGCCGTAACAAAACTAACTCGATTACATGATGAATCTCATCCAACTCCTCACCGACCAGCTAGCCTACGAAGGAATTACTCACTCCCAGTGGGGAGCATCATGGAATTGGCGATGGAGATGGGTTGGTGATGACGAAGAACGAAGATCCCCCTCTCGAAAGCCCCAAAGGGACTCCAGATCTTCCCTCCCAAGGAAGAACAGGGCTTGGCGGTGGTTCCGTCTTGTGGAACACGATAATTCTTTCTCCTTGATTTTTTTCTCTGAAAATAGGAATTTATAGTGTCAGGGTTGAGGTCTGGGGGCCACCGGGTGGGTACAACCCAACTGGGCGCACCAGGAGAGGGGGCGTGCCCTGGTGAGTTGTGCCCACCCAGGGGCCCCTCTCTGCTGGTTGTTGGCTCCAAAAATCCTCTTTTATTCCATAAAAATTCCTAGCAAAGTTTCATTTTATTCCGAGAACTTATATTTCTCCACAAAAACAACACCATGGTAGTTCTGCTGAAAACAGCGTCAGTCCGGGGTTAGTTTCATTCAAATCATGCAAATTAGAGTCCAAAACAAGAGGAAACGCGTGAGAAAAAGTAGATACATTGGAGACGTATTAGCATCTCAGTGATTAAAATGCCAGAGCCAATATTTACTTCACAACTAAAGAATAAAGAAAAATCGATGGATGCTGCTGAAAGCAAAGGGCGTCCCATTCGAAAATATCAAACACATGACTTCTTGCTAACATCAATGAGCAAAATTTGACAAGGTTGTCCCATTCCAAAATATCAAATGTGTGTCTTTGCATACATCAATGAGCAAACTTTGACAAGGTTTTCCCATTCCAAAATATCAGATGCCTACGATTGTGGAATGGGCGGGGTTTGCCATTAGTTCGGACATTGACATGTTACCTCGTGCTAAATGAACCAGCTGTTCTTTTTGTGCAGTTCCACTAAAATCAACCAACTTTGCGTGTAGCTTGTATGATTTCGCCTTTATATGTTGCAACGCCTTGAACATATCCGCACCTCCTTTCATGTAGCTAATTTTGTGGCTGGAGGTGGAAATGAATGATTCAAGAACATTCGATGTACTGTGCATGATGAAGTATAATGGAGGGCACGAACCATCAGAACATTTTCTACAGTTCCCATTGAAATCAAGTTGAGCATCCATGTTTGCATAAATACAAAAAAAGTGATTACTATAAAGCAAACTGTACTATGAATTGACTGTTTAAAACAGGAAACCTACATGATCCATGCAGAGCACACATTTAAAAAAATGGAACTCATCAAAAAGAATCCTAAAACAACATTGTATTGGCCATCACAACAACAAAGATGGAGATCCGTGAGTCCTTCTGAGCTGAAGTTAGTTTGTTCTTGTGGGCAGCAATGTAACCATCCTTCAACTGCTTCCTTCTGATATGAAGAGGATGATCCTGTTGTGCAAAGGTAAGAGAACAAGTAAATACTGCATCCCTGTTTGCTCGAAAAAAAGGAAAGGAAATAATTAGAACAACACAGATGAAGCACTTCTCATGAAAGTATCTAAATGGTAGCACAACGTCAATAGAGATGACAAAGCTCAATCATATGGATGAAATCCGTGGGCCAGTACCAACCTTTGTCAGGAGGCTTATTATGTAGAGCATACAGATGAAGCACTTCTCGGGAACCATCCGTTTATTATCTACTGTGGTTGCCATGCTTACTATATACTCCTCAATTAGTTTAATGTTTCCAACATCTTCTTGTGCAGTTCCACTAAAATACATTTTATCTTCAATCAAGATCCATGTTTGCACAAGTAGAGATAATTACTTATTACATTAAGAGTGGCATCAAATTAGTGGCAAAAAAATTGCTCGTTCTAGCCATAGCAATAAATTAAGATGCAAAACTATATCATTACTTGTGTCATCACAGCCCAAAGGCTTCATTACAAAGACCGGAGTTGATTTTTTTTCTTCCGCTTGTTCTTCCCCTTCATCACTTGGTTCAATAACAGACAAGCTTCGCCTTCAATGTAAGATTTGGCATGTTAATTAGGGAGCAAAAGAATAGCACTAAACAACGACATTAATATCTGATGACAATAGCAAAATTCAGGCCAACAGTTGTGAAATATCATTATCTTACCTCAATGGGATATTACGATGCACATACAGATTGGAAGTATGGTCTCCATTTGTGCAGTTTACTCAAATCAAGCAACATTACTGTATAAATAGCACAACATATGAAAGCACATTGCACAATCATGTCAAATAAGGCCAGTACTGACCTCTCATGACGCAGAATTCAAACAACTCACAAGAAGAAGATCTGAAACAAATTTGCCAACACGGATAGGAAGTCAGACCTCCTCTTGTGTAGTTCCACTAAGATCAAGCAATCAAGCAACATTGTCGGTGTGACATTTTGGATGAACTGCACAAAACACTCTTAAAACAAAAGTGTTTTGTGCAGTGCACCAAAAGGTCACAATAGCAACGAGGTGAAGTAGACAACCCTGTTTACACAGAGGTGCAAAGGAAACAATTACTGGTCAATAACGGTGGATGACACAGAAGCCCACAAAAAGAAGCATCTAACTTATCTAAATGGGAAAGAAAGCTAGACAATGACATTTCTCAAACACTGGCATTGATTCAAATTAATAGAGAGATTATATTGACAATAAAATTTGTTAAACATGTAATTTGCTTTTAAGTGTGGCATTGCTTCAATTTTCTAGCAGCATTATTAGATTAACAATAGCTAAAGAGTTGCACGGGACAATGGACGCAATAGCACCATGTGCATCTACTGATGTATAAACACTACAAAAAAATACACTTCTATGATGATACGTGTTTGTCACAGTACGTCGCGTTTTTTGTCATGCATGTACATCCATGACAAATTTATGACAGAATCAAGATAGTCATACCTGTGTTGTCGTATAAGTGTTCCATGACATTACCAAAATTATCATCACGGAAGTGTCCACTTCCATGACGATAAATCGCGCGTCACAGAAGTCTTTCGTCAAGGGTGACCGACACATGGAATCCATCGTAGCGGAACGTCGTTAAGCTATCGGGTCGGATTTTGGATCCGATAACCTGTTAACAGCCCCGACCAATGGGAAATTTCCATGTCTAAAATCATCACTGGCTGGAGGAAACACGTGTCGGCTCATCGTTGGGACAGATGTCATCCACTCATTGGACAGAAGGCGCCTATGATACGTCGACACGTGGCACGGCCCATCAAGTTTAAATGGGCCGGCCCAACTAAATGCCCACAATATTTTGCGGACCATAATGGGCCTGCCCAGTTAAAGGCCGAAGAGATTTTGCGGACTATAATGGGCTGGCCCAGCTAAAGGCCCACAATATTTCACAGGCCATATTAGGCCGGCCAAGTAAAGGCCCACAAGATTTTTGTGTGCCATAATGGGCCGGCCCAGGTAAAGGCCCACAAAATTCTTGCGGATCATAATGGGCCGGCCCAGCTAAAGGCACACGAGATTTCGCAACATTAATGGGCCGGCCCAAATTGTAGGGCCCACAAGATTTTGAGGACCCTAGTAGGCCGGCCCATTAACTGAATGCCATGTTTTGGGCCAAATGCCGGCCCATATTTGATCCGGTCCATTAATGGCCGGCCACGTTTCGGGCCTAATAATGGCCCATATAAGATTCGGCCCGTTAAAAGCCTCCCACTTTCTAGGCCAAATCACGGCCCAGATCAGGTCCGTCCCTTTAAGAGGCTTTGGGATCAAGTATGGCCCATATCAGATTCGACCCGTTCACTGGACGCTATGCTTTTGGGCCCACTTGCTAAAGGCCCATTTAGTAATTCGGCCTGATATTAGTTTCGGCCTGTTAAGGGCCCATTTAACATTTCGTCCCTATATTAATTTCGGCCTGTTAAAAGCCCGTCATATAGTTGGGCCTAACTACCGCCCGGTTTGCATCCGGCATGCTCGCAGTCGATATCTGATTGGGCCAAACAAGGACCGAGACAACTTTGGCTTGTTAAAATCCCGTGAATTGATTCGCACAATCATGGGTCAGGGTCCATTTCGGGCTGCTGCCGGCCCATGAGCTATTCGGCACGTTTCAGGTCCAGCCTACTTCTCAGCCTCCTAAAAGCCCATTGAGTTTTCTTGCGAAAAGAGGGCCGGGGGTTACTCGGCCTATTAAAGGCCCGAATCTACTAGTGGGCCAGTTTGACGGGGCCCATTACGCGGATCATACATCGTGATTGCATGACGGCCCGATTATGTACCGTAATTTTATGGTTTGGCTGGTTTACTGCGAAGATAGGATATATATACAGTAAAATAACTGCAGCATCGGGAATAAGAAAAAACCTAGACTATACAATAAATAAATTACGGCATATTACATCCACGGGGCATCAAAGTTCGCCACTATGATAAAAAAGCACAAGCAGACAGCAGATTACATACACTGGGCATCAAAGATCGCCACCAGTGCAAATAAACACGCCGACAAAATAATATACAAAACCGACAGCACTTCGATAGAGTTCAAGAAAGGTTAGCCCTGCTGGGGAGCTGCAGGTAAGCAAATGAGCAAGATGATGAGATCAAGGCTTGTTCAACACTTATATCTTCCTCACTCAAAGATAAACAAGCGCATGTGATGCCAGGTTTTGCACGTAAAAGTATCAGTGCTGACAATTCATCACATTTCTTACTGACGAATAAAGTAACACAGTTTAAAATTGCATTAACACAATATGGTATTGTTCAGGTCAAGACATGGCAGGAAATGACATTGTGAAGGAGTTGGCAGCTTCACGAAACCACTGGATTACAGATCAAGAACTCATTAGTATCAATGGTTAGTGTGTTGTCAATTTATCCCATTTCAGATTGGCAAATAAAGAGACAGTTTAAATAATACTCCCTCCGTCCGGAATTAATTTTCATCAAAATGGATGTGTCTAGAACTAAAATACATCTAGATACATCCATTTCAATGACAAGTATTTTCGGACGGAGGGAGTAGTAGATTTTTTTTGCGGGTGATATGACATTGTTCATAGTTAAGACATTGCAGAATATGACATTGTGCTATAGTGGGTATAGTGGGTAGGTTCACCACACCACTGGATTACGGATGAAGAATGTATATACATGCAAAGGTAAAAGAAGATCACTTGCTCAGATAGTTTAATTTACATGGTATGAAGAAGGAACTTGGTTGTACAACTGAAAACTTAAATTGAGAAGGACAAACTTTTGTTTATGAACTACATAATAAACTTTAAACATGCAATTTGATGCAAACACCAAAAATAAACAGTCAATTGCGGTCATGCCTAACCAAATATACACAACAAAGTTTGAAGGCTTGAGAAGGACAAACTTACATTCTTGGTGAAGACAGGCTCTATAAAGCCCTTGTCCATGCCGATGGGGGGGCAATTCAAGAAGTTTAGCATGTAATGTTCTTCATAAGCATTCCTTTATTCTACATTTTGTTAAGAGTAAATATAGATGTGATAATATATGAAAAAATGGAGAATATTTAAGATAAGATGAAGAGTGATGCTACATAACCAAGTAGCTATAAATGTATGTGCAGCGACATGTGCAAAAGGCACAGCAAGAGCAATGCATGCCTAAACTTCTTCAAGACCAACCTTATGGTAAGAGTAAATATAGATCCGATGTGTAGAAAATGGAGGGCAAAGGAAAATAAGCTGCAGAGTGATGGTACATGAACAACTACCTGTCAATATAAGTACACTGATAAAGGATAGCATGTACTTACAAGAACAATGCAGAGCTAAAAAAATTCATTGGCATTGGATATATTCTACACTAATGTAACCATTCATACATATCACATAATTTGGAGCGAACAATTGATAAGCAAGCTATCATGCATACTGCTGTCACATAATGAACCAGGTATGTATGCGATGCAAAGGATACAGACAACAGTACTAACAAGAGCAAAGCAGCGGGCAGCATATTTATGCGATATCCTGTTGCTCTTTTCAAACCGGAATTCTTCTTCGAGCAGATTTCCTGCAAAAAAGATCCGTAAGGCACATGCGTAAAAGTAGAAGTTCAAATTGTCATGTGATTTCATAGACAGTACCTCATCCTGGGAACGAGACCAGTGCATAACAAGGTTTTTCCATTCAATGTCTTCTAAATTTAGCACAGGAGATTTCACCGGAAATTCGTTTATAGACTTGCCATCAAAGTGTGATTTCCTCAGGTAACACCGACATCGCTGCAATGCTTCCTTGAAAAGCACAAGCAAGCTTTGCTCGTCATGACTATCCAGATTGACCCTCACCTAGTAGCAACAATGTAATGTAAATCATTGATGTGTTCGATCAGCAGAAAACTGGAAAATAATAACCATGAATAATAGCACTTACACGTAAGTTGAACAGGCAGATGTGAAAATGGTGTTTGTCTTCACTATAATCTTCATGATGGGAATATATGCACGTAGTCCCTAACAACATTGAAAGCATTGTCTTTTAAACTGGGAATAAATGGAATGGGGTTCCAATCTGCAGGAATTGGCCGTCTATGCAGTTGGGATAGGTCTTCGGCCGGTGGACTTGCTGTACTTTTTGCTGGAGTGGGATTTTTCTGTGGTACGGCTGGTGCTATGGCAAATGAAATCGGTATACCTTTTGCTGGAGTGCAGGTCCTGTATGGTCGGGCTAGTGGTGTGGCCAGTGAAGTATGGGTACAGTCTATTGGAGTCGGTCCTATGTTTTGTGTCACTGGTTGTACAGCCAATATAAGTGGGCTTGTTCGATTTCTCCCAAGACCACCACGTTTTTCAAGGAATTTACTGGTGCTCCGTCAGGTTCGGCAATCACCCTCTTACTTTTTGATGTCTGATGCACAAGAACAGCATTTGAGTGGAAAAACATGGTATGACGATAGATGGAATATGTATTGATAATGGATGGGCATGGCATCTCGAGTTATATGATGAGTAAACTAATCAGATGGTGGTGCAACAAAGTAGAAGAAATGCAAGACAACATATGCAAGATATGCACAATCAATAAAACCTTGCCAAATTAGAACAGGCACCTTGATGGGTGAACAGGACAGGCCATCTGCCTTTGACTCCTCGAGGTTAGAATAGTCATTAGGATGATATCCTGAACAAGAATCAACATGTGGGGAGCGTACGAGTTTCATTGCTTCCAGAATGGCACTCAATGCCTTGGAGCCAATTTTGTAAGTCATTGCAGTGTTCCACAATATTCTTCTGATGCGCGGATTCTGATATTCACTGTAATTGCGTATAATATCTGAGAACCATGAAAACATAAATAGTTGTGAGATTATCTTTGTAATGCAGATGATATTCGAATATAGGGGCGCCCCTATAAACACTTATGTGCTATCACTGGATTCTGATGAGAGAGCTCATGTGTGTTGTAATATCGCATGATGCATTTATATAATCTGGCACAAGTACACAAAAAAATAGGCTCCAGAAGTAAGGATAGCTGGCAGATGATAGGTTCATAATATACTGTATACAGAGTTTATTGCCAAACCATGATAACAAGAGCACACAACAACTAGGCAGATCATAGTGTACATAACAGGGGTACACCATAACCACGATATATAAATCGGGAAAGTGGAACTGGCTTGAAAATACGGTGTTGTATTGCCGCTAGTAATTGAAAGCCTACCGATCACGTACAGGCCAGCACTAACGAACATGGTAAAGAAGAGCAAGCAGATTTTGGATAATAAAATGTTGGTTGCACAGTGCCCACACAAGATGAACCAGAGCATATTAAGAATGCAACTCCCAAATTGTCTCTCGACCATTTCAAAGCGGTTGGATGAAGATCCCACGCCTCCTAACCCTTCTTCTTCCTCGTCTCTTAATTCTTCCCATACAGAACACCCTTGCAGACGGGCCGGACCACCGGCCCCCACCGCCTGTGTTCCTCCGCCACCCTACCCCCCACCCGCGTCGAGTTTTCTTCGTTCAGCGAGGTCCCACAACCACCCGAGCCCCTTGGATCGCACCGGCGAACTCCAGCGAGCTCTGAAAAATCGACTGACCCAATTTTGAAATTTAGTCTACTGTGATTTAACTAGTGTGGAATATACAAGGGGAAAACCATAAGCATTGGGAGTATAGTGTTGAGCGTGCCATGGCGGATCTGAAGGTGCAAACCGGACAAAGGCAACTTCGCAACCAAGACAAGAAATCAGAGTAAAGAGGTGGCGATCTATTTTCTTGCTGCGATAAATAAGTTGAGCAGATATGAAAGAGTACCGTCTCTGGTGCGGCGCCGTGTACGCATCTTCTGAGAATTTGATGGTGCTGCGGTAGCGATGGTTGTCGGCGGCATGGAAGAAGATCTAGGAGGGTAGACGGTGGCGGCGGGGCGCGGTGGATGAGACGGTCGTAGCAGCGGCGCCGGCAAGGTGGACGACGGCGGGGATGAAGCGAGAGGACGGGATGCAAGGATCCAGGTCCGAAGGCGTGGATGAGAGAGGTCGATCTCTTGTAATGGACGGCGGCGTTAGGGTATCAGCTCCGGCATGGTGGAGGAGGACGGCGGTGGATGGGGTGGCGGACGGCGGCGGACGGAGGAGGGTGGGGTGGAGAGGGTCTTTTGGCGCCCACGGAGTACGAATGGGGAAAAGGGAGGTAGAGAGGAAGGGGAACCATGTATTTAGGGCGCTTGTCTCAAATGCGAGGAAATTTACAAACTTAGCCCCTGCTTCAAATTTCTACTACATCACAAAGCAACATTAGTCGGTTGGGGATAGGACGGTAATCTCGCATACAATCGAATATTTGCCGCGAGTTTGCTTTTACGCCCACAAGGTATGAATATGTATCCGGGAGGGAGTGGATTTCGGCCGAGGGCACACTGTGTTTTGGCGCCCACCGTGTATGAATCCGGGTGAGAGGCGGTTACGTCACGTTTGGGTGAAATTACAAACCTACCCCTATCGAAACCTATAGAAATCCAACAGATGGGCTTTGCGTGGCAGGGATAGGCAGTAGTGATTTCCATCTCGCAGATTTTGGTTTCGGGCGGTTACAGTGACTTTCCCCGCTTCGTTCAAATTTTGCACAGTGCACGTTTAACGTGCCAACTCAATTCGAATCCCATTTGTGTTCTACTATTTTTTTTCGGGCGGGATCCATTTTCAATTGGAATTACATTCTATATACATCATTTTTTATATATATACTTTCAAAAGCACAACACCATTTATACATAAATATGGTTTACAAATGGCATGATCTCAGATTCATAAGGTTGTATCCATCAATTTGGATTTTCAAATATTTGAAACCACTTTATGTTGAAATCCAATGTATGCATTCCTCGCTAACTATCTCCAATTAATGTGTGTTTCATGCGGGGTTTTTAACTTCTCAAACGCGTATAATGTGTTTCACACACGCACATATAGTTTAATCCCGTTTAGACATTAATTGCATATAAACCATGCATTGTTTGTAATTGAAGAATCTATGGATCACCAATATTGATAAACTATATAACATTACACATGTGCCCAAATTCAAATGAATATGCATGTTTGATACACCAATTTGCGATATGATATTATCGATGTCGTGATCTCCAGTTTAAATATTTGAATCCCCTTTAATCCAGATATTCGTCTCATATAGCTATCACTCATGCTTATAAAGGACTATCTCTCTGGACCTATACGCGTTCATCGTCTCTCAAGCATCTCTCGTGCTACCTGTATGTCGACAATGATCCTTTATCTTCGTAACACACTGACGGTACTCTCTCCCTCGACCTTCATCACTCTATCTCTCTCTAAGTATATCTCGCTCCCTGCTATGTGTCTCTAGCTATGATTCTCCATGTGGAATCTCTTTCTCTCACACAAACACAAACCTTTGTATCCTGGGGTCTCATTTCTCTCAACTATTCCCATGTGTGCCACTCGCACACCCCTCATACAGAGATGTCTTTCGCTCCTTAGATATGAGAACCTACGACTCTTCCTCTTCAATATCTCTTTCTCACACACAAACACAAACTCTGTCTCCCAGGGTCTCATATTTCTCCATTGTTCTCTTGTATGTCGCTCAAACACACCCTCTCTCCCTAGAGATATCGTGTGTTCCCTCATATGTCTCTCTAGCTATCACTCTCATTGTGAAATATCTTTCTCTCTCGCAGACACAAAACTCCATCTCTCTGGATCTCATTTCTCTCTGATATCTGTTTGTATGTGACTCACATGCACCCTCTCTCTATCTCTCTCACACCCACACACATAACCCAGCCTTCTGATCCACTCCTATCTCTAATGCACACTAGCTAGCATCTTTATCTTTCTATTTATCTGTTTCTCCATCAACCTTCTTTCTCGCCTTCACTCTTGATTCCTATCATGCACACTACATATGTTTCTCTCTACATGCAGTCAAGTGCCCTCTCACACACATATATAACTTCACTCTTTGAACCACCCCATCTGTCGGGGAGGCTGATCAGACCCACGAACACCTATGGGGCCGGCGGACCAGGCCCCTTCTGGTTCGGAGGGGGGCGGAGATCGCACGAAGAGCGGATCGAGGCGAAGCACACGAGCAGTTTTACCCAGCTTCGAGCTCTCCTGAGAGATAATACTCCTACCGCTGCTTGTCCGATTGTATTGTGTTCTTGCTAGGGAGCGATGGGAGCTACAAGACCTAAGCGTGAGTGTTCTCTGATTACGTATGAGTCGAGCGGATCGAACCTCCTCTACGCTATGCATGGGCCTCCTTTTATATGCTCAAGGGGTCTCCGACAGTGGCAACGTAGATGAGGGTACAAATGGAAAAAGCAGTAGTTGGTACACCTACTTGAGCGATTATGCGTGCAATATACCTAACTCGACGGCAAGGGACAAAAGCATTAAATGCCCGCCACAGCCGCCTAAACAAAGGCAACAGGGACCATCAGGAGCGCCACAGTTTGCCACGATAGTAGGCTTGTCAGAGCCGCTTATCGCTGCTCCCCGCTGGCTGCACAGACTCTTGACACGCGTGCATGGAATGGTCCCATGGCGACACGTTTATGGATGAGCTGGAGCGGAGATGAAGAGAGGTTGCTGCGCGGCAAGTGCCTTGCAGCGGCTGAATCCTGTCGTCGCGTCCGGAGGCTTGTCGCGCCTGAGCCTTCCCGGCAAGCTCCTCTTGCCGGGTCTTGTCTTCTGCGTGCCTTGAGTGGCTTTCTGGCAAGCTCCTCTTGTCGGGCCTTGTCTTCTTGGTTAAATACTTTGTTCTTGAATGGCTCCAAAGGAACCACGGAGGATCTTGGCGGTGACAGGAAGCCACTGCCGCTGGGTGCCGTGCATGAGTTCGGGATACTAGGGTATCCCTACTCTAGTACACCGAGGAGCCCCCGGCCTGGGCAGACACGGTGCCGAAGCGCTGTCGGGCCAGCCCAAAAACAAGCAGACGGTCACACGCGGCCTGGATCACGCCGTAACTCACCCCGGACCCACCATGTCCCCCACTAACGGCATGCACCAAACGTGGCGTTGTGTGAGAGATCGTGGGCGAGGTCATGGGGGTTTCTTTATTAGGAAAAGCGGAACGTCCGCCCCCTCTCCCTCCTTATAAACAGGGGAAACAGGGGCAGGTCGCCCACCTCGCCATTGCTGTCTTGTCCTGAAAACCACCGCCGCTCCCCCCTTCTTCTCTAGTGCGAAGAGAGCAGCGCTCCGCCCCCTTTCGACACAGCGCCATCAACGCCGTCGGTCTCCTCCACCGCCTCCGCCATGGCTCCGAAAGCCGACAAGGGGAAGGGCGTGAAGTCGGCCGAGGCGCAGCGGCTCGCTGCGCTGCGAAAGGAGCGGGCCATCTTCTCCCCCCAGCTCGACGCAAAGGAGCTAAGGGAGGTCTTCTACCTCTTCTAGTTGATTTGAGACGCCAGGCGCATCCGCGCACGAAGGTACTCCCGCCACCGATTCGGAATTAGCCCCAACTGGGTATCCTTTCTTTGCCCTTTTCTTCTATTGCGGGCTCTGCCCGCCTTTTCTGAATTCTTCTGCGACATTATGAACACCTACGGGTTCCGCCTCCTTGATTTCACCCCCAACGCCATTTACGACCATGGCAGTTTTCGCACACCTTTGCGAAAACTTTGTCGGGATCCACCCCAACGTAGCCCTCTTCTCGCCACTTCTTCATGCCCGCGTTGAGAGAGAGGGAGCCACTTGCCGGAGGGATTGCTTGGGTCTCTGTGGTCGGCAAGAAGGAGGCCTATCTGGAAGGAGAGTTCCGCAGCAATTGGGAGGAGTGCAGAGCCAATTGGTGTTGGATCGTAGAGGAGAACCCGCAGCCCTTCACTGCCGTGCGCCAAGCCCCAATAGTGCGCGGCAACGATTGGAGCAACTTGGCGCCAGAGGATGCTAGGTTGAAGATAGTTGTGACCCGGATTTTGCGCCTCAGGCTTGCCGGACTCACCGTAGGCGCAGTTGGTGCAGATTTCCTTCGCTGCCGGATCGCTCCCTTGCAGGAGACGAGGAGGCCTGCTTGGGAGTTCCAAAACGCAGCGGACATCATGAGGCTGCGCTCGGGCCTTAACTGGAATTTCACCGTCTTGGAGTTGGATGCGATGCTGCTAGAGCTGTTCAAGAACGACCCCGATCACCCCGAGTGGTTTAGGTTGCCGAGGGGGGTCGTCCCATTGTGTAACAACTCTTCGCTCGACCGCATCCGCGCCATGATGCCGCTGTGCGATTCTCGTGGGATCGTTCCAACCTGGCAAGAACCTTCCGACGACATCGTGCGGCAGTTCTTCGACAGTTTGGAAGAAATGCCGATCCACCCGACGAGCGTAAGAAGCTCACCCGCGACACCACCGACGAGGAGATGGTGCGCATTGCCACCAGTGGAGGAGGCGGCAAGAGCCGCCGTGGCGCCTTCGGTACACCGTGGAGGAGGCAGATGCAGCCGAGGCGGCTAGCCTTGCCGAGCGAAGGGAGTTCGCCGACGAGGAAGAGCTTGCCGAACCCGAGGCCGAGTCGAGCGAACCAGCCGAGGGCGCTTCTTCCCCACCATCCAGTGGCTTGCCGCAAACGGAGCCCCCGGCTCCGCCAAAGAGGCGTCTCCGCAAGGCCGGAGACGAGACGGGGCGGCAGACGGGCCCACAGAAGCGCCACGCGCAGCTTCTACATGTAAGCGATGTTGCCGCGGGAGCACCCCACACTGCTGCGACAACTGGGGCGGGATCCTCCCAGGCCACCGCCGACGCCTCCGCCAAGCGGCCAAGAGAGCCCACTCCTCCGCCTTGTCGCACCGGAGGCGAGCCGGAGTTTGACTTCTCCGCTTAGCTCCGAGGAGGAAGAAGAAGAGTAAGCTTCAATATTGTGCTTGTATTTCTTCAATTTTGTTGCTTCATCTTGAATCTGATTTGCTTGCTCAACTCTTTCCTTTCTGTGACGCTGGCCCGTAGAGCGTCGAAGAAAGCCAAGACCCCGGTGGTCGCTGCTGAGGACGATCCACCCGTGGCAACAGGAGGCGCTCTGAGACCCCCTTGCCGGATCCGCAACCCTTCCTCGAGCAGCCCCCAAAGACAGCCCCGCAGTAAGTATGCGGTTTTCTCCTTCTTGTTAGGTGTGCATGGGTGCTCCTTCTTCATTGATATCTGACTGTTGGTTTGTGTAGGAGCAGAGCAGCCTCATCAGGAGGGCTCGGAAGCCGCCCCTGAAATTCTATCTGCTTCGACTACGCCGCCAAGGGAGGATTCTCCGGCAAGGGAGCGTCCTCCGGCAAGGGAGGCTACTCCGGCAAGGGACAGCACCAGTGACCCTCCAGTGGTCGAGACCATGGCTGCAGATCCCATTGCAGGTAATCCTCTTGCGCGAAAATTTTCCTTGGGCTTGTTTTCTTCTCGCTTTCTTGAATATTTGCTTGATCGTTTCTTTCTTTGTCCGCCACAGAGCCGATGGAGACCTGAGGTCGCTGGCGAGGGAGGACGCCTGGCAACACCGACGAAGCCGCCGTCGTGGAAGAAGAGGCCGGCCGACGAGCCTGCCAGCGAGGAGGCCACCGAGGCTGCCGCCGCAGAAGCTGGCGAGGGGTCTGGCGATCGCACTGACGGCCCTGGGGCCACAGGAGCGCCAGGCGCTACACCGACCGCCGACTCCCCCGCCGCTGCTGCAGCGTCAGGCTCCGAAGAGCCCCAGCCCGGCGCCTACTTGAAGGCCGGCGACGGCGTCTTCATCAAGCTCCCATGGGAGTCGAGCTCAGGCGCCCGGTCAAAAGAGAGACCTTGACGGAGAGCTGCTCGCCTCCGGCTGGCTGGACGCCAGTGGACGCGCCAAGCAGCAGAAGCGAAGTCGAGGAGGAGCAGCTGCTAAAGAAGCTGCTGTCGCTCTACCGCGCCCGGCAAGCCAAGTTGGAGTCCCGGAAGCACTTGTCGCGAGGGCGGGAGCGGAACATGGAGAAGCGCCGCAGAAGAGCCTGGGCGCCAACCAAGAAACTCTCTGGAACATAGCGTAAGAGCGAAGCGACTTGCTCAAGAGCGCACGGCCTTCATCCTCGAGAAGGCCGCGGTGAGAGGAGCAATGACTTGCTGCCGAGAAAGCTGTCGCGCAGAAAGCGAGTTGGCGCGGAAGGTCAACTGGACAGCCATGAGAAAGAGCTTGTCACGCGTCGAGGAGTCACTTGGCGGGGCTCTTAAGGAAGCGAAAGATGCTTTGCTGCTGCCGAGGCCGCCAAGAAAGAGTTGGAGGCGAAGGTGGCGAAATGGAGGCCGCCTCCGGAAGAGCGGTGAGGAGCTTGCCGCGCTCAAGCACGAGCCGAGAAGGACGCCTACACTCTTGGCGAGCTCTGAGGCCGTCTCGGCTGATAGGAGCAAGGAGCTCGGCGCCGCCAAGGATTCCAAGGCAGATCTTGATTGAAGCTGACCACTCGACGCAGACAGCTGGACGGGCGCCAAGGAGCGGGAGGTGGGCACTGTTGGAAGCGAGATCAAAGGCCAGCGAGGCTGCTTTGGTGAGCGATGTTGCCACCAGGCGCCTTGAGGGAGAGTGTGGAGCATCGATCAAGGTCTTGTGGATATTGCTGCCGCCATCCACAACGAGCTGATGGAGCTGGGGATGGTGGATCTCGGATACTCCTCCGACGAGCATCTCCAACCCAGCGCCAAGCTTAGCTTATTCTTCAAGGGCGTGGTGACAGGCCTCCAGCGACTCGGGAAGAGGTCCCAAAGCAGCTGGCCGAGGAATCACGCCAGATCTATGCGAGGGGCCCTCGAGCGGTGTTGATGAAGGTGGCCTTCCGCAATCCAGGCCTCAACCTCAACGGCGTCCTCGTGATCCTTGCCGCCAGATGCCGACGTGGAGGCGCTCAAAGCCCTTGTCGCACCCATTGTGGACAAGGTGAACAAGATCAAGCGGATTGACGGCGATCGCGTGGACTAGGCCGCCAATTTTATCTTTCCCTTGCCGCTGCTGATCATGTTTAGAACAATTTATCAGATCTGCGGCAAGCTTATTTTGTAATATAACTCTATCTTAGGCGATGATTGCAATGTTATTTCCTCTACTTGATTCCTTCCTTTGTACGTTTTTGCCCTACGCTTTTAGGGAACTTGTCGGTGCAGGCACCTTTGCCATGGCGAAAGTGCGAACGTCGGCACCTGCTGGCAGTGCCGCCTCCGACAAGCAACTTTGCCGCGACTAGCTGCAGCTCACTTAAGTTGTTGAGCGGACTCGAAACAAAGTAAGGCGCGACTAGCCATGAAGTTGGTTCCTCCGCTGCGCATGTGTTTTCCATACAAAGTACTATCGTTCGAGGAAGATAACTTAAAATTTAAGAACTGATCGCTCAAACTTGGGCAACTTAGCTTTTCTGCCGTTTGCTTCCCGATAAGGCGAAACTTCCTCGAGCAACGCTTGGTCCATAGTATTATCTTCTCCTTCCCCCCTGGTTAACTTGTGCGCGAGGGAGCCTTCCTTTCTTTGAGAAAAGAGAAAGAAGAGAAAATAAAGTTATGGAGCCCAGTGACTCGATATTGCTTACCGGTGTGGGTGCTGCACAAAGTGTTAGCCAAAACATGCAATAAAATGATGAAAGCATGAATTTGACAAGTTGTGCGCAACACATGAGCTTTACTGATGCATGGGGTCTGCGCCCGGCTTTGTACAAAGGATTACATGCACATGTGCGCGCGCGCATGATCGAGATAAAAGAAAGAAGACATAAGTCATAAGATCAACGACATGGGAGAGACCCCGCGACACGCACACACACACATGCACACACACACGCACGCACCCCCCCCCCACACACACACACACTAAGACTCCATCTCTCTCTCACACACACACACAAACACACACGCATGCACGCACCCCTCCCCCCCACACACACTTAGACTCCATATCTCTCTCTCTCACACACACACAAACTAAGACTCCATCTCTCTCTCTCCTCTCTCTCTCTCTCTCCTCTCTCTCTCTCTCTCTCACACACACCCCACACACACACTAAGACTCCATCTCACACACACATGCTCTAGGCGGAGCATTTGTTCCTACCACCCTTCATCCAACCTTACCCGTATGATAAACAGTAACCTTTATTTACTTGCATAACATGGACAGATTCCACTTTACTTTAGTAGTCAGCAAACTTATCATCTGTATATATCCTTATAAAAAAACGAGTTGGCGATGATGGTGTGCCTGCCATCTTGTAATACAGACCGTATGATCTATATCTGACGGACAGAAAGCAAACTATGATAATTTTACAAAATATACCCGCACCTCTCTCCACATCATTATCTCCTGCAACCTCATTGCTCAGCAATTAAAAAGGAATAAGTCTCTAGAACAATCTAGCATCCATGGTGGCCGATGCCGCCTGCCGGCGCCGTCCATCCCCATGCCTCCGCCCATTCCGACCACCAGTCACCACCACGCTCCACTCCTCCTCGCCTTATCTCTCATCTTTCATTTTTTCGATGACATTCTCGAGATATAAGTTTTCTGATAAAATTCTCGATATATCATTAGTTTTTACACATGGGATTACTCCTGCATGGGTCAATACAACAGGTGTTTTGTAAAACAATGCATATTGATGTTCCGTGCAATGCATGAGAATCTTTCTTGTAATTATATAACGCAAATCACGAGCAGGAAGTGACATTTTTTGACACAACCATGTTAACATGGCCACGTAAATCACGAGCATGAAGGAGAAGGGAAGCGAGCTGTGGAGTAACGTTTTTACCACAATTTCTTAGGAAACTGAGCACAATAATTGAGTAGTTTTGCGAACTACCATTACTACTACACCTGAAACGGTTCAAAACCTATACTCCCTTGCGGTGGCGCTTCCGCGTGAAAGCGGTCATGCCGCCCTAGAGCGTCAGTGCCGCATTAATGCCAGGCCAGAGCGGAGGCGACCTCTCACTAGCGTCGGCTTTGAAGTGGCACAACGGCCGAGAGAGCGCCGCTTCCCGGTGCACGCGACTGCTCCGCGTCGAGACTAGCCATAGGCCCTGTTTGGATCCATGGGTTAGAGTTAGTTTGAGCTAGTTGGGGCTCAAATAGCCCTAAAGTATCCAAGCATGAGGGTTTAAATTGGAGCAAGTTGCACCGAACCCACCAAAAAAACTATCCCACCCAAGAGATGCTAACTGGAGATAGTTCTCATTGGGTCCACTGAAAAATCACTTTTCTCTCTTCATGAAGTGCATTTATTGTCAATCTAACCCTGTCACCCAAACACCTCTTTGGCTACAGTTAGTTCAGGGTTAGTCATGAATTAGTCTAACCTCTAGCTAAGTTAGAGTATCAAACAGGAGCAGTATAGGACATGCAAGTTGCTCAAAGCATACAGGAAAATTCGTACGTGAAAGGATTTTTTTCCTTTTGAAAATGGAACGTGAAAGGAATTTTTTTTAGAATGCTCTTGGCATGTTGCTAACATGTGATAGTTCACCGACCTCAATAGACGGCAGAAATGCCAGCTCGCCGCACTTTGTTAGAGACGAGGATGGAGAAGCGATACAGGCTGCTGGATTACTAGAGATAGGTGTCGCACGGAAGCCAAGAAATATGGTGATAGCCTGGGTTAGCCATGTACTAGTATGATGTAACTACACCGGGCTGCCGTGTTTCGTATTCTTCCTGTCCACTGTGGAGATGATTGGTTAATTTTATATCGCTGCATAATATTAAATATTATGAGTGCAGACGCTCCACCACGAGGTTCCTTGCTCCTTCTCGGTCGTCTGGAATCTATTGTTCTTCCACTCTACTTTTTTATGTGAGCTTTGTTCATCCTTTTGCCAACACGCGAGACATCTAGCATCAAGGTGCACGTGTTATGCAACGATCATTCCATCTATATGAAGAACACGTGGGACTGGAACTACGAGACGGACATGTACCCAGGAGTGGACGTACGAACCTGAGTAATGTAGCGCAGTAAGTGAAGTAGAAAGGCACAAATGGTATGAACATGCGTGGCATACAGGGTGTGTTTGGTTGCGTTCTCGTCTCAGCATAGTTGTTCCCTCTTCATGCATGCTCAACTCAACACCCCTCTTCATGCATGCTCTCTTCATGCATGCTTCTAGTGTATTTGTGCTAAACTAGTGTGGACTCATGCACCCTCCATACACTCTACCATACACCCTCCATACACTCTTGGGCGGCATTTGTCTCTTACTACGTACTACCACTAAATGTTGTACGTGCAATGCACTGTGATGTTATGGAGTACGTGCCTAAGTACTCTACTACTACTATATTAGTTCGAGGCACATATTAACTTTTATATTTGTTTACGTGTATGCCCTGAGACCTTCCAACTAGACGTGTATTTCTCTCCAGGTCGCACTTTGTATCGCTCATACCACTAAGTGCTACTACGCAGTGGTCTCCGACCCGTAAGTGGAAGAAGTGGAGACGCTCTACCACGCTGTTTTTTTCTGTTGGGCTCTACCACGTTGTTCATGTCCCACTCCTTTCGTTGATGTGTGGGACATCCAAGACGTGCCGTGTTTGGCACCCTTCGTCAGAAGAGTTGAAACGCTAGCATTCATCGAAATAAAAATAATTATAAATTGGCAGTGATACTATTTTTTTGCGAACCAATCAGCAGTTATACTATACCACGCGGTTTCCTTGCTCCTCGATATCGGAAAGAATACTTCCGTTCGCCAACATGTGGGATGTCGACCATCCTGGTCCGCTTGCCATGCACACAGAACTACAAGGGAGAGTCACCTAGGTCGTCGCGCCGCAGTAACAATGAGTAATGAGCCGTCAAATCACAGGCCCGCTTCCCACTTTGAAGTTTCTCGGACAAAGGAACCATCATGACTTCGTTGAATTCCGCTTCTTGAAGAAAACTACTGTACCAGCAGTACTGCTATCTACAGTATTTACTCCAACAAAGGGCTCCTTTCATTCATAGGATAATAATATGAAAATCATAGGAAGTGAGATGACATGCATCTCAATTCCTATAGAGAAAGAGATGCCATTTGATGCATAGGATAGGAATGTTTCCATTTAGTCTAGGCTAATTTACTGGTAATTTTCTCTAAAAACTACAGTAGTAACTAGTAGTACTGGTACATGCTCGTACTCAGACACAGAGACACACACTAGCTACTAGTACTACTACTTCTCACATGCTGGCCAGACGCCGTCATTCTCCTTCCCGGCTTTGTCAGTGACACCCCACCGTGCTTGGACCTCCGCCGACCTCTCCGCAGCAGCGCGTGCGTCCTTTTCTTTCTTGCAGCGGCGGGCCTCTCTTTCTTGAGTGCTTTCTGACTTTTCCGCTCCCCTCTGTGTGGCTTTGGCCGCCTCTTGCTCTACCGCCCATTCGGCCTTGGCATCTTCAAATTCCTCCCACATAGTTCTGAGGTCGCGAGCGGCGATGAACTCGGCACGGCGGGATGCCATCGCTTCCCTACCATTTTGTGTGCGTTCGTGGGCGGCGAGGAACTCGGCGCGGCGGGATGCCATCACTGCCTTACCGGTTAGTGTGCAGCGCGGTGGCATGAACGACGCTTGGTGAGAGCTCTGGGGTGGAGTGGTCGGACAACCGTATAGTGCATTGGTTTGTCATGAGGTCAAGGACAGAAGACAAAACAAATTAGGATTCCCCTTCAATCCTGGTCATTTATTACCGAGTAAAATGCATTGGCGGTCATCGAACTTGTCTTGATAGCTCACTTTGATCATTGTATATGAGATATGGTGATTATATGGTCACTGGCTCAGCGTATAGCTCCGTATTTGTATGGTTGACTAGTCAAACAGTCCGCATGCGCCTCATCAGCTCCTGTTCTTTATCTATCTACGCGGGCCTACCTGTGAATGGAGAAAGAAATACTGTAAAAACCAAAATTATGCGTATGTGGGGAATCAAACCACGGACTCGTCATTTAACGCACCCTCGTCGACCAAATGAAAATGAAATACTTAGTGTCGGACACTCACGCTCACGCTGTCAAAGCATGCTAATGCATGCACGCCGCCCTCTAAATCAAAGTCCTGCTCATGGCGCAACGCATAACGGGCGAGCCCATCACACCTGCGCCCGGCGTTGCCTGACATTACTGTTTAGACGTTTGATGGAGGCCTACGCGAACGCCGAGCATGTATTCACCTGGCTCAACACCAACGGCCATACTTGGACCGCCTTGCTCATGTATATCGTCCATCACAATGACAATCTATAAAACAGCCTAAGCTAGAGAGGGTACTATGGTAGTATGGTACGGAGTATGTACTATCGTGAACGACCGATCTTAGTGCCACTGCATACCGAAACCCCTTCCATCGCTAGCGCGCGCTTCCCGCCTGAAACGGTCACCGTCTCTCCAGAATGTCAATGCCGCATTCACCGGACTTAACTACAGGTGCAATTGGTGTGTCACTGACATGCGGGCCAGACGCCCGTTCTGCTCACATGTCAGTAACCCAAACGCATCTGCACTTAAGTCACTGAAGCAGCGTCCCCTTTCATGCCCGACAAACCTACTCCGGCGCTATTTGTCCATCCGTTTGCTGCGGCTCATTGCCATTCGCCCGATATATTAACTTGAGCCCCAGCTCCCAGCCATAGCCAAAGACCCACACTTATTCTCCTCCGGTCACTTCCTTTTGTCGGCACCACTTCAACCATGGCCTCCTGGCGCTCCGAAGCTCTCTCGGACGTACTGACACAGGAGCAGACGAGGGACATGGCGGCTCCGCTCCGGGCGCGCTCCAAAGCTCTCTTCGACGTACTGTCTTAGGAGCAAACGAAGGAGATCGCCCCCCCCCCCCCGGCCGCCCTCCGCCGCCACGACACGAAGCCGGCGCGTGTGCGCGGGCGCAGCCGGCAGCGAGGAAGAGTAGTACATGGTAGGTCGCCACCGCCCTGGTTCTAGGAAGGCCACCGCTCCTCCACTCAGTCGACGTCAAGCTTGGTGGGATAAAAATGGCGGCCGACTAGCCGCTTGATGGCGACGTTGTCGGGGAGGTTGATCGTACCCACGGACACCTATGGGGCCGGCGGAGCGCGCCCCTTTGTGGTTCGGAGGGGGGAGGAGGTCGCACGAAGAGCGGATCGAGGCGATGCACACGAGCGGTTTACCCAGCTTCGGAGCTCTCCGGAGAGATAAAACTCCTACTGCTGCTTGTTTGGTCTATTGTGTTCTTGCTAGGGAGCAATGCGAGCTACAAAACCTAGCGTGAGTGTATCTAGTCTAGGGCCAGTCGAATGAACCGAACCTTGCCAAAGACGCGAACCGAACCTCGCCAAAGACGCGAACCAAACCTCCCCTACGTTGCACTCGGGCCTCCTTTTATATGCTCAAGGGGTCTCCGACAGGTGGCAACATAGGCGGGGGTACAAATGTAAAAACAGGAGTTGGTACACCTACTTGAACAGCGATTATGCGATTGCAAAATACCTAACTCGACGGCAAGGGACAAAAGCAATAAATGCCCGTCGTTGTCGCCCAAACAAAGTGTAACAGAGACCGTCAGTGCGCCTCCGCTTCGCCAAGATGGCGAGCTTTGTCAGCGCCGCTCATCGCTGCTCTCCGCTGGCTGCACAGCTGTGCTCGACAGCGCCCATGGAGCGGTCCCATGGCGACACGTCAGCTGGGTGAGCTGGAGCGGAGACGGAGAGAAGTTGCATGCCGCGACAGCGCCTTTGCCGCGGCCGAATCCTGCCACGCCGGAGGCTTGTCGCGCTCGGGCCTTCCCGGCAAGCTCCTCTTGCCGGGCCTTGTCTTCTGCGTGCACGAGCGGCTTTCCCGACAAGATCCTCTTGTCGGGGCCTTGTCTGTGCCTAGAGGCCTTCCGACAAGCTCCTCTTGTCGGGGTCTTGCTTCAGAATGGCTGCGGAGGGTCTTGGCGGGCCTTGGCCGAGACTTGCAGCGAGGGCAGCTGCGACTGCCGTGCACAAGTTCGGGTACTAAGGTACCCCTACTTTAGTACACCGACAGGAGCCCCGGTCCTGGGCCATACACGGTGCCGAGCGCTGTTGGGCCAGGCCCAAAACAGGGCACGGGCACGCGCGGCCTGGGTCCAAACCAAACCCACTCTGTATCCGCCGCGTCCCCCCATAACGGCACGCGTCAATTGCGGCGTCGTGGGGGAAGTGGGCGGCGTGCGTGGTCGCTCCACCCGTCGCCTCAGTTCTGTATCTCCGCCACGTTGTTCCCATGCTCTTGGGGTCATGGACGGTGGAAGTGGAAAACCGGGCCGTTACGAGCAGAGGCATCAGGTCGGCCCCGATTTCCTGCTCTTCCTATGCCCTGATTTGTCGAGCGGGGCGGTCGAGCCCCCACCTTGCTTCCTTAAAAAGAGCGGAAGGGGAGCGCAGGCCCGCACTCTCCATCTCCTTCTTTCCTCGGGTTTACATTCCCCTTTCTCTCATTCGCCATGTTGAAAAGGAACCTTGGTTCTTCATCAGTGGCGGCGAGGGTCGCCGCTAGACAGCGATCCCCTCCCAACCCCACGCCCGGGGCGGTAGAGCCAGCCCCAAGAGGAAGAGGGAGGGGGCGAGGTCGTGGACGAGGTCGAGGCGCTCAGGGAAGAAAGGCGGGACGGGCGGCGCGCCGTCTCGCTTCAGGGCGGTTCCCCTCCTGCGGCGGTCCATACCGGGATGACCCTTGCGAGTTCTTCGTCAGGCTGCCTTGGGCGCCTCGTCGCCGCCTCCGGCTTCCAGCTCCGTTCTTGCGGCGCGATGGAGTCGGATCCGCCCGAGACACCGAGATTGCACATGAGGGCTGTGGAATCAGCGGCATGCGAGTCCGTGTTGTATTCCAGCCCCTAATGTGATGTATCTCGATCGTGGGTGGAAGACGTTCACCCGCATCCACAGCTGAGAGCGGGTTTACCCTCCATTTTAAGTTAATGGAGGGTGATCTCCTCTCCGTCAAGGTCTTGGGGATCTTGGTACTCGGGCGAAGTGCTGCGTGGATAGCTCCTCCGACAATAACATTCCCTCGGCGAGAGTGACGAGGAGGAGAGCGACAGCGGCGACAAGGTTGGCGGGCCCGACTAGTTGTCGAGCGCCGCTCAAGGCCACCGGCGACCCCATCATCCGGCTGCCAGCTCCCTAAACTCCCGGGGTCGTCTCCTTGGGCGTGGCGTGGGAGGCTGCGGAAGGGAAGAGGGATGGCGACAAGGCCGTCAAGTCGGAGTACGAGGGCGTAGTGCCCTCGACAGCGTGCTGACGTCCTGCCGCCCCGTCTTGGAACCCCGCTTCCGACGCCGCCATCTCCGTCAAGCCCTTGGGGAGCTCCCGGGATGTTCTCTTGGTGCCTTCTGGCACCTGTAGCTCGCCTAGGCGTTTCTTTTGCCCTTCTCGCCTCCTTGACCTACCTCCCCGAAAAACAGGGATGTGAAAGGGATTACGGGCATCTTATCTTTTTAATTTGTAAGCCTGCGGTCATTATCCGCATTTAAAGCTTGTAATCCTCTCTTTCATGTTTTTCATTCCCCACGGATTGTATCCGAGTAGAATGTTTTTAATGAAAAAGGGATGCTTGAAAAAGGACGAAGGGCTTATCTGATATCTCAGCCCCCGGCAACTCTGGCTTGCCGCAGCTCCCGATAACTCTGGCTTGCCACAGCCCCCGGCAACTCTGGCTTGCCGCAGCCCCCGGAAACTCTGGCTTGCCGGGGCTTGGGTACCAGCGCGCCCTTCTTCTCCTCTTCGCTGTTATCTCAGTTCTGAGAACGATTTAGCCAGTGCCGCGATAAGTTATTTTTGTAACATAACTTTATCCTGGGCAACATCTGCTACGTTACTTCCTTTACTCGACTCTTGGCTTTGTATGTTATTACCCCACGCTTTTGAAACTTGCGGTGCAGCACCCTTGCCGCGATGGCGCCGAAAAGTCGCGGAACTTCAACAGCCTTTGGTCAAGGGTCGCTACCGACAAGCAACCTTGTCGCGGACTAGTCGCAGCTCACTTAAGTTGTTGAGCGGACTCGAAACAAAGTAAGGGTGCGACCAGTCGCGATTTGGTTCCTCCGCGCACGGGTTTTTTATACAAAGCGCGGTCGTTCAAGGAAGATAACTTTACAAATTTATTACTGATCTAAATCGATCGATGCAATGTTATTTCCTCTACTTGATTCCTTCCTTTGTACGTTTTATTGCCCTACGCTGTTCAGGGAAACTTGCCGGTGCAGGCACCCTTGCATGGCCGAGTGAACTTCAAAGACTTCTTTGGCGGGTCGCTACCGACAAGCAACCTTGTCGCGGACTAGCTGCAGCTCACTTAAGTTGTTGAGCGGACTCGAAGCGAAGTAAGGGCGTGACCGATCACGATTCGGTTCCTCTGCGCCAGGTTTTCCATACAAAGTACTATCGTTCGAGGAAGATAACGAAAATTTAAAATCGATTGCTCAAACTTTGGCAACTTAGCTTTTCTGTTTCTTGCTTCCGATGAGGTGAAACTTCCTCGGCGGTGCCTGGTCCATAGTATTATCTCCTCCCCCCTGGTTAACTTGTGCGCGAGGGAGCCTTCTTTCCTTTGAGAAAAAAAAGAAGAGGAAATAACATTATGGAGCCTAGCGGCTCGATTCTGCTTACCGGGTGTGGTTGCTGCACAAAGTGTTAGCCAAAGCATGCAATAAATTGATGAGAGCATGACCTTGACAAGTCGTATGCGAACGCCACGAGCTTTCTTGATGCACGGGTCTGCGCTCGGCTTTGTACAAAGGATTACATGCAACAGCGGCAAGACTTGTACAAAAGGTGGTTGCCGGAACGGATTCCGACAACCGCGCCCTATGGGTAAAACTTACGAAGATGCTCAATGTTCCAGAGTTGCTCACCGGAATGCCATCTTCGGTCTCAAAGGCGGACAGCGCCAGCCTAGTGACTCGTTTCACCCGATAAGGGCCTTCCCACTTCGGTGTCAACTTGTTTGAATTCTTGGCGGACTGAGCAGCGCCGAGAACAAGGTCGCCTTCCTCGAGACTTCTGGCATTAACCCTGCGGCTATGGTAGCGACGCAGGGCTTGTCAGAAGCGGCGGCTCGCCAATGACCTGAAGACGATCCTCCTCGAGGAGCGGTAGCGTCATCTTGTCGCAGCTGCTCTTGCTCAAGCTCATCATAAGCGAGTACTCGAGGCGATCCGTATCTGAAGTTCCGTGGGAGAACCGCCTCTGCTCCATAGACTAGAGCAAAGGGTGCACGGCGGTGGCTCGATTTGGCATCGTCCCGATCGACCAAAGAACCACCGGCAGCTCCTCGATCCAGCTTTCTTCCGCACTTGTGCAGCACTGTCGAAAGTTCTCGGTCTTGAGCCCGCAGCACTTCAAAGCATTGCCCTCTCGCTTGACCGTTGCTTCTCGGGTGAGCAACGGAAGCGGCAGACCTTGGCGCCAAGGTCTTGGACGTCTTGCATGAAGGTGCGACTCGTAAATTGAGTGCCGTTGTCGGTGATGATCCTGTTAGGGATTCGAAGCGGCAAACAATCGACCAAGAACTTGACTGCCGATCAGGCGGTCACCTTCCTCATCGCTTCCACTTCCGGCCACTTTGTGAACTTGTCGATGGCGGCGTAAAGTACTCAAAGCCCCGACAGCTCGGGGAAGGGGCCGAGATGTCGAGCCCCAGACCGAAAATGGCCGGGATAAAGGGATCGTCCCGAGAGCTTGAGCCCTGGTGTATCTGTTTGGAATGGAACCGGCATGCTTCACACTTGGTTACTTATGCGCTTGCATCCTGAAGGGTTGTCGGTTGAAGAAACCTTGCCGGAAAGCTTTGCGGCAAGTGCTTTTGCGCCAATGTGGTGACCACATATGCCTCCATGTATCTCGCCAACAGCTTCTGTCCATCTTCCACAGGAATACACTTCAATTTCACACCGTTGAGTCTTCTTACATGCGATGCTGTCGACAAACTGGTACATACTTGACTGCCGGGCTACTCTTTCCGCTTCTTCCTGCTCTTCGGGAAGTTCTCCTGTCTAAAGGAAATGGACAATCTGCTGTGCCCATGTTGGAGCTTGTGGCTCGACAACAAGGACTAAAGGCACATCTGCTGTTGCGGGAACATCAGCTTCTACGGCAAGAGAGCACGTGGCTCTGCCGAACTAGATGCTCCCGACAAGCTTGCCGGAGCAAGACTTGTCGGGAGCGTTTGCTTCAACGGAACAAACCACAGGGGTCTGCATTGGGCAGACCGCCTCGACTGTTGGTGTTGATCTTGGGGACCTTTGCAGCAGCGGCTTGGAAGCTCAGCCGGAAAGTAGTCACCAGAGGCCAACTTCCTATTCTTGCTCTGCCCGGTCGATGGTGTTACGGTTGGTTGAGTCGACTTGAGCACAAAGATCCCTGGTTCCATTGTGTAGCTTGAGTCTGGCGCACTTTGACAGACCATCAGCAATATCATTCTGAGCTCTTGGAACATGTTCCATTTGCAGGCCGTCAAAGTGTTCTTCTAGCTTCCTCACTTCATCAATGTAGGCTTCCATCAACGGACTCTGGTAATCTTTGTTGACTTGGCAGACGACGAGTTGTGAGTCACCCCTGACAATGAGCTTCTTGATCCCAAGGTCCACTGCGATCCACGAGACCGTAGCAAACCTTCATACTCTGCGGTATTGTTTGTCGCTTGCTCCTTGGGAAAGTGCATCCGGGCGACGTACTTGAGGTGCTCTCCGGTGGGTGCGATAAGCAGCACGCCGGCACCGGCGCCTTGCAGCGAGAAGGCACCATCAAAGTACATCAACCACTCTTTGCTTGCTTCTTTGACGGGAATGCTCGTCTCCGGAATTTCTTCATCTGGCGTTGGCGTCCATTCTGCTATGAATTTTGCCAAGGCTCTGCTTTGGATAGTTGATGTGCTTTCAAACTTAAGACCAAAGCTTGACAGCTCCAGTGCCCACTCGACAATCCCGCACAGCCGCTTCGGATTACGTAGTATCCTCTTCGCCGGAAAGCGAGTGACAAGCTGTGATCTCATGTGCTTGGAAGTAATGGCGCAGCTTTCGAGGCCATGAGGAGGCCGAAAGCAATTTCGCACACCGTAGTACCTTGACCTAGCCCCCTGCAGAAGGGAACTGACAAAGTAGACTGGGCGCTGCACCATCCTTTTCTGCATCTGTTCATGCGTCTTCGCGGACTCGTCCTTGTCGGGACCAGAGCTTGTCAGCGAAGCCCCCTGCTTGTCGCTGGACGTGCTTGCCGCGGTTGCTGGCTCGTCATCCGCTTCCCTCTCCGCCACTAACGCAGCACTAACCACTTGATTGGTTGCCGCTATATATAGCAGCAGCTTCTCTTGTGGCCTAGGCGCGACAAGTGTTGGAGTGGAGGACAGGTATCTCTTTAAGTCCTGCAGCGCAGCCTCCACTTCGGTAGTCCATTTCTTTGGACCTGCCTTTTCAAAATCTTGAAAAATGGCGGTATGCCAGCCAGAACCTAGAAATAAACCTTCCGAGAGCAGCCACGCAACCGCAAGTCTTCGTACATCCTTGACGCGCTTTGGTGCTTCAATCTGCTCAATGGCCTTGATCTTGTCGGGATTAGCTTCAATCCCTTTGAGACCACGAAGAACCCGAGAAGCTTGCCGAAAGGGACTCCAAACACGCACTTCTCGGGGTTGAGCTTGAGGTTGATCTTGCGCAGATTTGCAAAGGTCTCGTCCAAATCTTGAACCAAAGTTGCTTTGTCCTCGCTCTTGACCACTATGTCATCCATGTAGGCCTCTACATTTCTGTGCATTTGCGGCTCAAAAGCGTCATGGACTACCCTTGCATATGTTGAACCAGCATTCTTCAAACCGAAAGGCATCTCAGATGAAACAGTATGTGCCACATGGTGTGATGAATGCGGTCTTCTCTTCATCCTCTTCAGCCATGAAGATCTGATGGTATCCTGAGTAGGCATCAAGAAACGAAAGCAAATCACATCCGGCCGTGGAGTCAACAATCTGGTCAATGCGCGGCAAGGGAAATGGATCTTTGGGACAAGCTTTATTAACATCCGTGAAGTCAATACAAAGTCTCCATTTCCCATTTGCCTTGCGCACGACTACAGGATTGGCCAACCACGTGGGATGGAGCACTCCTCGACAAGGCCTGCCGCTTCCGGTTTCTTGATCTCTTGACTATGAATTCTTGGCGCCCACCGCTTGCTTGCTTCGACTTTTTGCTTGACGGGCGCGCATGAGGAAAAACGGCCAGGCGGTGCTCAATCACTTTCACAGGAACACCGGGGATATCGACGGTTGCCATGCAAACACGTCGACATTCGCCCGCAGAAAGCAACGAGCGCCTTCCTATTTGGGGTCGAGAGAGGCACTGATGGTGAAGGTACCACCAGCGCCGTCCTCCTTGGCGGGCACCTTCTTGGTCTTCGGCGGAGCCACCATCTTCTTGCACTTGCCGGTAGAGCTCGATGGTGCGTCCTCCACGGTAGCGCAGCACTCCGAAGAGGTGCGCTTGCCGGAGTGAGCATCAGAGCCCTTGCCGGACTTGGACTTGGTCTTCTTCCCCGGAGCTTCAGCGGCAAGTGTTGGCGGTCTGTCAGCGGCTCTTGCATCCCGGAAGATCTTGTCGGCACAGATAAGGGCATCCTTCTTGTCGCCATGGACAAAGATGGCGCTTATCGGCCTGGCATCTTGAGAAGGTTGTAAGCGTAGTGAGAGGCTGCCATGAACTTGGCGAGTGCTGGACGGCCAAGTATCCCATTGTAAGGCAATGAGAAATCGGCAACGTCAAATGTAACCCTCTCAGTCCTGAAGTTCAACTCGCTGCCAAATGTGACTGGCAATGTAATCTTCCCCTTCGGCTTGCTCCTTCCCGGATTGATTCCTTGGAAGGTTCCGGTCTCTTCGAGCTCGCTGTCAGGGATTTGAAGCTTCTGGAGCACCGCGGAGGAGATCAGATTCAAGCCGGCCCGCCGTCAACTAACATTTTTGTGACCTTGAGGTTGCGGATGGTTGGAGAGACCAACATCGAAAAGCACCCGACCGCGATTATGCGATCGGGGTGGTCCTCAATATCAAAAATGATAGGCGTCTTGGACCACTTCAGAGGCTTGCGCGACTCTCACGGATGGTTCCGTTGCGTTCACCTCCGCGTCCATTGCTTGAGTTGGCGGTGGGAGGTATGCAGGAAGCACCTCCACAACGCAGAGAACCTCTGTGGCTTCTGAAACTCCTGCTCGTCGGCCGTCGTCCTCCATATCTTCGTCGTCATCATCATCTTCATCCTTGTCGCGCGGCTGGGAGGTCGATCTCCTTGTCGCTGCTTGACTTTGCGCGGCGTCCTCCCCGGCCGGATGTTTCTTGCTTGCTCCCAAAGACCTTCCTGGGCCTTCTCCTTGTCGCGCTGCTCGTACTCAGCTCTCTGGCATTCGACAAGCTGCTCGACTTTCTTGCAGCTCTGGAGGTCGTGGCCCTTGGTGCGGTGGATCTTGCGATCGCTTGCTGGAGCAAATCACCGCTTGTCGGCGGCTGCCACCGACCGGGTGGTTGGCGTCGGTGACAACCTCCTTGCCGGAGCAACCAGCCTTGGCGTTCTTGTCGCCGCCTCCGTTGCGGACTGCTCGATGCTAGCACTTCTCTGCTTTTCTTCTTCTGTTGCCTCTTCGCTGGCCCTTCTTTGCCGGGCGGTGTCATCACCGTCGAGATCCTGCTTCAGATTCTCTCACAGGAATCTCCTCCCTTCCTCGGCGTCACGCTTTGCTTGTCGGCCAAGGCGTACAGCTTCGGCGACGTCTTTGACTTTGCACATCGCCATCTCCTCCCTCATCCTGCGGTTCCGCACATTCGATGAAATGCGCCGATCACCGCGGCAGGGTGGACGTCTCGATGTTGTAGTGCACACGGCTGAATCTCTGAATGAACTTGCGCAGGACTCTCCTTCCTTACGGGCAAGCAAGTGAAGGTCGCTCTCTTGGCCATGAGGTTTGTGGCCACCGTGAAGGCGCCAACAAAGCGATGGCACAGATCTGCCAGGAGGATATGGAGCTGTCCGGCAAGTGCATGAGCCAAGATCTCGGCGTTGGGCTTGAGCACGGCGGGAAGTAGTTGGCGATGATCTTGTCGCCCCGTCCCCCGCAGCTCGCACCGCGATGGTGTAGATGCCGAGGAACTCCGACGGTGCGTCCGGCCATCATACTTCTCCGGCACATCTGGTTTGAAGTTTTTACGGCTGGGCCACCGACTTGCCGCAGCTCATGAGTGAACGCAGGGCAACCTACCGTGCGGCAAGTTGCACAGCCCCTCCGGCGCGTGCATGTCAACAGAAGGCCCAAAGGTCGCTTGTCGGATTGACGTCGCGCTTCTCTTCGGTGCTCGATGCGAGTTCGAGCGTCCTCTTGTTGTCGCTCATGAAGAACTTGGCGCTGATCGCGGCGAACTCCCGGATCCGACGACGCAGTGGAGTCGCTGTCGAGGTGGATCCGGTGAGTCGGCGAACTTGGCCTTCTTGGCGGAGAGTGCACGGTGGTTGCACCTCCGACAGTCTCGTCGCCACCAGCTCGTGCCTTGTCGTCGCGCCGCGGCAACGATGGCGTTGGTTGCCGCGGAGCGTCGCTGTTGGCAAAGCCGATGACGCTCTGGATAGTGGCCCTCCACTCGTCGACCTTGTCGGCTGTTGGAGGGTAGTCGAGGAGCAGTTAAGCTCTTGCCAGAGCTTCTGCTGGAGTAGCGGGTGGCATTGGAGAACGGTGCGAGGAGCGGGACACGCTCGGACTCCTAACCACGTTAGAAGGAGCAGCGTCCCGTCCGGGCGACCGTATCTCACTAGTGCCAGCATGTTGGCGCGCATACTGGTCTTGAGGGTCTCGATCCAACGAACGTATGGTGTTGTGACCGCCATGACGTTGTTGGTCCCGCGTCTCCTGAGATGGGCGCGGGGGATGCGCAGACGCCGAGGTTTGCGGTGCCTTGTCCTTGGACTTGGCAACATCGCGAGCACCTTCGTCGGCGCCCGTCCCTCCGCCAGCGTCGCCCCACCACCCGCTTGCTGCGGTGAGGGTGGGCACGACGCGACGGCTGCTGCCGCCAAGCCTTCTTCTTCGGTGGCATGTTGAGGAAGATGTTGATGACGCTGCTCAGCGTGAACGCCGGATCGGATTCACACGGCCTCGACGCTTCTACAGCGGGCGCCAGAGATGTCGGGGAGGCTGATCGTACCCACGGACACCTATGGGGCCGGCGGAGCGGGCCCCTTTGTGGTTCGGAGGGGGGGCGGAGGTCGCACGAAGAGCGGATCTAAGCGATGCACACGAAGCGGTTTACCCAGCTTCGAGCTCTCCGAGAGATAAAACTCCTACTGCTGCTTGTTTGGTCTATTGTGTTCTTGCTAGGGAGCAATGCGAGCTACAAAACCTAGCGTGAGTGTATCTAGTCTAAGGCCAGTCGAATGAACCGAACCTTGCCAAAGACGCGAACCGAACCTCGCCAAAGACGCGAACCGAACCTCCCCTACGTTGCACTCGGGCCTCCTTTTATATGCTCAAGGGGTCTCCGACAGGTGGCAACATAGGCGGGGGTACAAATGTAAAAACAGGAGTTGGTACACCTACTTGAACAAAGGTACAAAGTGCAAAATACCTAACTCTGGCGGCAAGGGACAAAAGCAATAAATGCCCGTCGTTGTCGCCCAAACAGTGTAACAGAGACCGTCAGGTGCGCCTCCGCTCGCCACGATGGCGAGCCTGTCAGCGCCGCTCATCGCTGCTCTCCGCTGGCTGCACAGCTGCTCGACACGCGCCCATGGAACGGTCCCATGGCGACACGTCGCTGGGTGAGCTGGAGCGGAGACGGAGAGAAGTTGCATGCCGCGGCAAGCGCCTTGACGCGGCCGAATCCTTGTCGCGCCCGGAGGCTTGTCGCGCTCCGGGCCTTCCCGGCAAGCTCCTCTTGCCGGGGCCTTGTCCTCTGCGTGCCTGGAGCGGCTTTCCCGACAAGATCCTCTTGTCGGGGCCTTGTCTGTGCCTAGAGAGGCCTTCCCGACAAGCTCCTCTTGTCGGGGTCTTGCCTTCAGAATGGCTGCGGAGGGTCTTGGCGGACGCCCGGCGAGACTTGCCGCTGGGACGCCAGCGACCGCAGACAAGTTCGGGGTACTAAGGTACCCCTACTTTAGTACACCGACAGACGTGGAGGCGGAAATCTTCATAACCTTGTTCTCCGGAGGAGGAGGTTATCAAGGCGGATAAGGAGGAGGCAAAGGCAATGGCCCGCCGCCAAGTGAAATTGCAAGACAACGCGTGTCCCCTCTGGTGAGCGGCGTGCGAGGCGGACTGAGAAGGGAGAAACGGGGAGGGAGAAGAGATCGCCCGCCAGCCGTGCACGGACTCCAAGAAATATACGGTGATAATGTGAGGTGGGCCATCTTTGGAGGCGGACCGCTTCGAGCCCGCTCTCACCGCCTGGCCCCTCAAGACGCCAATGCCCGGCTGCATGCATAGCAAGTAGTCCCCGCTTATGTGGAGGAGAGAGAGGCATTGACAAAGTCAAGGAGTAACAGTGGAGACAATAGCTTTCATAAAAAATAAACAATGAATACTCGTTGCTCGTCCTCTATATCGGAAAGAATACTTTCATTCGCCGACATGTGGGACGTTGACCATCCTGGTCCACCTGCCATGCACAAAATTATCCTGGTCTACCCCGGTCGTATCGCAGGCCCAACCTTTCCCACTGTAAGTTGTTCGGACGAAGGAACCATCATGACTTCATTGAATTCCGCTTCTTCAAGAAAACTTACTATACCCGCAATAATCTTGCTACCACACGCCAAGACTGGACGGCATTGTAGCACGTCATATCACTTTGAAACCCACTAGGCCAAACTAGCCGCCTAGGTCATCTATTTTGGAGCGGAGGGAGTACATCTACTGCCTGCTATGATTTTGTGTTGCACGTTCTTCCGTAATTTTGCTACGATTTTCCTACCCTATGAACCAAATGAGGCCTGAATGTATGTCGACTATTGTGCAGTCGATCGCTAAGCCTACAATTTTAGGAGCTAGGGCTATTGGTCGATCGACGAGGGATAAGTATAAGCGTACCACGAGCTCATCAGCCCCAACGCTTTCTCTTCGGTGAGTGTTTTGCAAGTACTATAGCTTCGCCAAGTAGCTAGCCTACTAACACTAAGAATCATCAAACAAGCCTACGATATGATAAACAGTTCAAAATTACATCTAAGCATGCCATATATTACATCAAAAGCTGGTGAGGATACATCTGTTTCCATAACTCGGAGAGGGTTTGCATGATTCATCGCATGATTCACTATCAAACAAAAGTAGCAAGATCCGCCCACCCAAGACAGTGCACTAGCCCTAAGATGGTTTGATAACACGCATTGTTCTGGTAATTAAACACAGGGCAATGCAAACTACCCTGAAGGATTAGCGCGACCAACTATTTCTTGTCATCGATCTCTCGGGCAATGACCACAGCACGGACAGCGGCATGGGAATCGATTTCTGGGGCGATGTCCACAGGACTGACCACGACATCGGAATCGATCTCTGGGGCGATGTCCACAGGATGGACAGCGGCATCGGAATCGATCTCCGGGGCGATGCCAACAGGACGGGCCACGACATCGGAATCATCAAGGACAACCACCGGCACCTGCACAACCCTAACATATTAGCAAGCACATTGCAAATAATCAAAAAGCAAGCACATTGCAAATAATCAAAAACCACAACTATGGTAATAAGCCATTATTTTTACCTTGTGCAGCTCACCAGGATCTCATCCCTCTGGGGCCATCTCCTCGTCCTCGATGGGGCCATCACCTTGCGAGGGAATCACGCTTCTCAATGGCGACTATCTCCTCAAACTTGGTCTTGAGCCTCACATAGGTGGCAATCAGAGTTCCTGGGGTAGGCACGGCGGGGCCCTTGCTGTTCTTCCAACTTTCTTTGAGGAGTTCGTCCGCCGACGTCCTCAACTCTTTGGCCAGTGCTTGTTTCTTGGAGTTCTTCGTCTCCATGGGTTGACCCGCCAACATGGTCAACTCGTTGGTCGGTGCTCGCTTCACGGAGATCATTGTCTCCGGTGGGTTGTCCGCCAACAACTCTTTGCCTAGTGCTCCAGGATCCATCAATGAACCGACAAACAAAAAGCAATCGAAAAGGAAACCACAATCGCAATGAAAACGGGAAAAGAATAGGATGTGAGAATCGGTCGATTGCTTCGCAAAAAGAAGATTCTTGGAATGAAAATATAGGAGCATAACTGATTCGCCCACCTTTCCTTAGTCGGTACAGAAGAAAAATGGCATAAGTGAGTAGCCTGGAGTGAGGTTTTCTTCAAGAAAGGGAAGAAAGGGCTTGAACGAGCGTTCCAGTGAAATGATGGTTGCTTCGTCCAGTCCAACTTGGAGGCCACCTTACCACTGCTGGTAAAGGTGTGGGTTTTATGATATGACGAGTCATGACGGCCACACTGGGGTGACAGGTGAGTCTCATTGTAGCACCTCGCTGTGATTTGGTGGATGGCACGCGGGCCCGGATGCTTTGAAATGTCCCGCATGTAGATAGAGCGGCTAGTCATATAGGAGAGCTCAATATTGTGCACCGCGGCCAAGGCGGAGAGGAAAACGAGAGAACTACGTAATTAATTCATGAGTTTAATTAGGGTAGTTTTGTAAAGTATGAGATACAAAGACATTCCTCCAATCGCATAAAATGCCTTGGTTCATGAGATTTGAGATTTGAGCCCTATAAACCGGAAGGGAGGGGTACTGCACACGGTGTAGTCTAGTCACTTGTTGAAATCTCTAGAAAGGCAAATACTCCTTTCCGGTTTACAGGTCTATACTACTCCCTCCGTCTAGGTGTGTAATTCATCTTACGAAAACCAAATAGTCCCGAACACTTAGTTGCGGTGCATTAATTTCTACCTTGTTTCTTGTTTCTTGACATACGTATCAACCAATAAGAGATGAGAGGTGTGCATGCTTTTAATGACTTGCAATGGCTAGTTCATTGCATGGAATGCTATTAATTAGCAAATAAACATTGGTGACCCCAGGAGGAAAGCGGTGCTAAGCGCGTGGACCTATGCGTAATGAGTATCAACCAATGGATAATGGAGTTTAATTGTTAAACAATAGCAATTTTGTCTCATGCAAGAGCCTGGCTAGTACTCCAAGGAACCGCACCACGCGGGCGTTCGCAACTGCCACGTTTGGTTTGCGCTTGGCTCTTCGCCTGTTCGAGAAGACGAACAATGATGTTACTCCTACTTCTACAAAGATTTAATCCATCACTGCATGTCCGTCCACCTTGTGCGGAGAGATAGCGTGTAGCAAAAGCTTCTACTTATCGCTTCCTGCCTTTGCGTCTATGACAGGTGGGCCCAACCGGTGGTTGGCCCACCTGTCATGCAAGCCAAAGGTAGGTGCGATTAAAACACCGAGCTCGTCCATCGAAGGACAGGGCTTCGTAGTAATCAAATTTCTCTGTCTTGTACGAGTTGACACGACACATCAAAGCACTGCACTCGATAAAAGTCTTTTTACACATTTCAAATGGGCTACTTCGTATGTAGGAGTAGATATATTCTGCTTCGTATGTAGTCACTCGTTGCAATCTCTAAAAAGACTTATATTTGGAAACGGAGGGAGTACAACGCATGCATGCATGTCGTGACTTTCCTTTTGATACTTGCATGTGTTAATTTGATGCACCTTGCCAAATTTTGACTATAAATTTAACTAACCAAATTTTCATGCATGTCACAAAAAATTACGGGGCTATTTGGATTGTGACTATGTTTGTCTTATGTTGCCACATTATTTTTCCCACACTTGCCACACTGCCTAACTTGGGTTGCTCAAATTGTTAGACACGGTTTGGCTTGCCTAACGGAATCTTGCCACAATTTTTGTGTCTATGACATGTGGGGTTCACTGCTAATAAAAAAATTCTTGTCTTAGGTGTGGCTAATAAAAAATACTTATACTTAAGAACGGAGTAAGTAGAAAATATAAATAATAATGCATGTTGGGGAAACCCACGTTTCCGCTAATTTTAGCTATGGGCTTGTTCACAATTTTTACGAGGGGGTGGTTGTTCATTTAATGGAGGGACTTGTAGTACCAGACTTGAACGATAAAAAGTGTGACCTGGCACACCGTAACACCACTTGGAACAAGCGGGTAGCTATCTCAAAAAACGATCAACAACTAAACCGTCGATAGCTTAAATCTAATCGCTCGGCGGGCGTCGGCTGAGAAGGGAGAAACGGGGAGGGAGAAGAGATCGCCCGCCAGCCGTGCACGGACTCCAAGAAATATACGGTGATAATGTGAGGTGGGCCATGCTGGAGGCCGGACCGCTTCCGGAGCCCGCTCTCACCGCCCTGGCCCCTCAAGACGCCAGCTGCCCGCTGCATGCATAGCAAGTAGTCCCCGCTTATGTGGAGGAGAGAGAGGCATTGACAAAGTCAAGGAGTAATAGTGGAGACAATAGCTTTCATAAAAATAAACAATGAATACTCGTTGCTCGTCCTCTATATCGGAAAGAATACTTTCATTCGCCGACATGTGGGACGTTGACCATCCTGGTCCACCGCCATGCACAAAATTATCCTGGTCTACCCGGTCGTATCGCAGGCCCAACCTTTCCCACTGTAAGTTGTTCGGACGAAGTAACCATCATGACTTCATTGAATTCCGCTTCTTCAAGAAAACTTACTATACCCGCAATACTGCTACCACACGCGAAGACTGGACGGCATTGTAGCACGTCATATCACTGAAACCCACTAGGCCAAACTAGCCCGCCTAGGTCATCTATTTTGGAACGGAGGGAGTACATCTCTGCACTGCTATGATTTTGTGTTGCACGTTCTCTGTACTTTTGCTACGATTTTCCTACCCTATGAACCAAATGAGGCCTGAATGTATGTCGACTATTGTCCGTCGATCGCTAAGCCTACAATTTTAGGAGCTAGGGCTATTGGTCGATCGACGAGGGATAAGTATAAGCGTACCACGAGCTCATCAGCCCCAACGTTTCTCTTCGGTGACTGTTTTGCAAGTACTATAGCTCGCACAGTAGCTAGCCTACTAACACTAAGAATCATCAAACAAGCCCTGCTGATATGATAAACAGTTCAAAATTACATCTAAGCATGCCATATATTACATCAAAAGCTGGTGAGGATACATCCATTTCCATAACTCGGAGAGGGTTCGCATGATTCATCGCATGATTCACTATCAAACAAAAGTAGCAAGATCCGCCCACCCAAGACAAAGTGCACTAGCCCTAAGATGGTTTGATAACACGCATTGTTACGGTAATTAAACACGAGGCAATGCAAACTACCTGAAGGATTAGCGCGACCAACTATTTCTTGTCATCGATCTCTCGGGCAATGACCACAGCATGGACAACAGCATGGGAATCGATTTCTGGGGCGATGTCCACAGGACTGACCGCGACATCGGAATCGATCTCTGGGGTGATGTCCACAGGATGGACAATGACATCGTAATCGATCTGCAGGCGATGCCAACAGGATGGGCCACGACATCGGAATCATCAAGGACAACCACGGCCTGCACAACCCTAACATATTAGCAAGCACATTGCAAATAATCAAAAAGCAAGCACATTGCAAATAATCAAAAACCACAACTATGGTAATAAGCCATTATTTTTTACCTTGTGCAGCTCACCAGGGGATCTCATCCCTCTGGGGGCCATCTCCTCGTCCTCGATGGGGGCCATCACCTTGCGAGGGGAATACTGCTTCTCAATGGCGACTATCTCCTCAAACTTGGTCTTGAGCCTCACATAGGTGGCAATAAGAGTTCCTGGGGTAGGCACGGTGGGGCCCTTGCTGTTCTTCCAACTTTCTTTGAGGAGTTCGTCCGCCAACGTCCTCAACTCGTTGGCGGTGCTTGTTTCTTGGAGTTCTTCGTCTCCATGGGTTGACCCGCCAACATGGTCAACTCGTTGGTCGGTGCTCGCTTCACGGAGATCGCTGTCTCCGATTGGGTTGTCCGCCAACAACTCTTTGCCTAGTGCTCCGTGATCCATCAATGAACCGACAAACAAAAAGCAATCAAAAGGAAACCACAATCGCAATGAAAACCGGAAAAGAATAGGATGTGAGAATCGGTCGGTGCTTCGCAAAAATAAGAGTATTGGAATGAAAATATAGCATCATAATCGATTCACCCACCTTTCCTTCGTCGGTAGAGAAGAAAAATGGCAGAAGTGAGTAGCACAGGAGTGAGGTTTTCTTCAAGAAAGGGAAGAAAGGGTTTGAACGAGCGTTCCAATGAAATGATGGTTGCTTCGTCCAGTCCAACTTGGAGGCCACCTTACCACTGCTGGTAAAGGTGTGGGTTTTGTGATATGACGGGTCATGATGGCCACACCGGGGTGACAGGTGAGTCTCGACTGTAGCACCTCGCTGTGATTTGGTGGATGGAACGCGGGCCCGGATGCTTTGAAATGTCCCGCATGTAGATAGAGCGGCTAGTCATATAGGAGTGCTCAATATTGTGCACCGCGACCAAGGCGGAGAGGAAAACGAGAGAACTACGTAATTAATGCATGAGTTTAATTAGGGTAGTTTTGTAAAGTATGAGATACAGTACATTCCTCCAATCGCAGAATGCCTTGGTTCATGAGATTTGAGATTTGAGCCCTATAAACCGGAAGGGAGGGGGTACTGCACACGGTGTAGTCTAGTCACTTGTTGAAATCTCTAGAAAGGCAAATACTCCTTTCCGGTTCTGTGTCTATACTACTCCCTCCATCTAGGTGTGTAAGTCATCTTACGAAAACCAAATAGTCCCAAACACTTAGTCGCGGTGCATTAATTTCTACCTTGTTTCTTGTTTCTTGACATATGTATCAACCAATAAGAGATGAGAGGTGTGCATGCTTTTAATGACTTGCAATGGCTAGTTCATTGCATGGAATGCTATTAATTAGCAAATAAACATTGGTGACCCCAGGAGGAAACGGTGCTAAGCGCGTGGACCTATGCAGAATGAGTATCAACCAATGGATAATGGAGTTTAATTCACTACTAGAAAAACCACTACTAATGGCGCACCTAATTTGGCTATTAATGGTGCATCTGTGGTGCGCCATTAATAGCACGCCATTAGTAATTTTTACTAATGGCGCACTGTGGTGCGCCATTAGTATCGAGTATACTAATGGCGCACCACCTGGTGCGCCATTAGTATATCTTGGTGCGCCATTAGTATGCCTACCATGGGGCATGTATACCCAGTGCTTTGGCATACTAATGGCGCACCACCTGAATGCGCCATTAGTAATCATGGCATACTAATGGCGCACTACCAAGTGATGCGCCATTAGTAACCATGGCATACTAATGGCGATCGACAAGTGATGCGCCATTAGTATGCTTTGTCATACTAATGGCGCCTTTATCATGTGATGCGCCATTAGTATGAATATTAGGGTTTTTATTTTTTATTTTCTGTTTTTTGCACAGGTTACAAAATGTATAATTTGACAAAATATAGACAGCACACATCAACAATAGATTCATCGGATACAATAGAAGATTAGTCTTTGAATACAATTCATCATATTAGTCTCCGAATACAATTCATCATATTAGTCTCCGAATTGAAAAGACCGAACAAAGATAGAACATTATATTACAAGTCTCGAGACCGCGAGTAGCGAGTTTGTCTTCACATTACAAGTCGATATCGATCATCTAAACTACCATCACATAGAAGAGAGTTGCGGTCATCACGATGAGCATCATCACGATGAAACTTCGTCTTCATCCGGTTCCTCAACGCTCCTCCCTCTCGCTAGATAGCGGGCGTATCTAGATTCGGCCTTGGCCCTAGTGGTGTACCCTTTGTAACTGTTACCGCTGAATCGGTGAACCTGTCTCCGACACTCCTCCCAGTCATCGTAGACTCCGAGAACCTTACCCTTGTACACGACATACGTCGGCATCGCTATGCACTAGCCAAACGAAACGTTAGTACCAATTCACGAGACAATACATAAGCAATATATAAGTATGCAACAGAGCGATCGGAAGAGAAAAGCAAGACATTAATAGCATCGATTACATCTAAGTTGAACGACTCTCGAAACCAAAGAGACATACTACAAGTTCATTAAAGTTTAATTACAACATGAGCCAATCGATGTTTGAGAACTAGACAACTCGACTCAAGGGACGGAGCGTGGATGAAGCCGCGTCTATCGTGGGAGTCATGAAAGAACAGGCGTTGTCATCCTGCATTTGTAGCATTGTGTCGATGTCACCGTTGGACGGTTGATTTCGAGGTAGAACTGCCCCGAGGTACGAAGGACATCTTGATGGATGATTTCCGCAAACTCCATTTGGATGCGAAAGAATTCTTGTCGAGGTCCGCATCTGGATTGCCGACACGCTCGCGGCCCAATCTTGGAGTTTACTCGGTAGCGAAGTTGATGATGGTCCCGTCACGATCGCCCGCATGTGATGGATGGCGTAGTAGGCACCCTTCGACCGCCAGCGGCTGCTTGACGCAGCAGAGCGTCAGTGTGGGAGAACACGTGCTTGCCGTGATTTACGAATAGGCTTGGTGAAGGTGCCTCCAGATTTGGCGTGGCGGGAGAACATCATCAAGAACCTTCTTGACATTTGTGTAGTCTACGCTCGATCGACGGTCCGGTCGAAATACGTGGCCATGGAATATTTGGGGCTTAGGAGGATGAGCGTGCAACGTGTGTCACTGCAGAAAGCACGGAATGTTAAAAGAAAAGCGATCGAAATGTAAGAATTCATATGTTACGGGCGGTTGAGGGAGGACTTACTCGGGAAAGTAAGGCACGAGGAAGTTATCCTTATCCTTGTTTGCCGTAATGACGCCTTGAGGTAAGAACTCGCGACTTGCGGTCCCCAGCGCTGCCCAAGAACTTGGCACGCATGTAGAAGGGGTCGACTATCGCGATGTCCGGTCTTGTCGCGAATGATCCGCATCTCCATACTCGAAAATAGCCGAACGAAGGTGTAGTGCAGCGGATGAAGGTTCAACATAGCGTGGATGTCATCAAAACGCAGGACGATCGTCGCCCGATGGACTTATCCACAAAGCCCTTGCCCTCTGGCACCTTGGCCGCGAAAACCGGTATGCCACATCCTTCTCCCTGAGACGCAGCTTCTCCAAAGAAAGAACACTGTCATGCAGACTCCGCATAGCACCGGTTGCAGCATTGAGCATATTTGTCGGTAGCATCGCCCTACCCGCCACATGCACCCTCCTCGAGATATCCTGTGGTGAAGGTGGCCCGTCCTGAGCACGGATCGTACTCGGTGCCGGCTGGCTCGCACCCTTCTTAGTCTTTCTTTTGCGTGCCTTCTTCTTCTCCTGTAATGGGACCGAGTTTTGCTCACAGACCGCCTTCTTGAGTGTGTTGGGGCTGATAATATTTCGCACCTCGCCTATTTGAGGCTCGGTGAAGTCGGCTGGAGGCGTCTCCCCGAGAGCTGAACGCCGACGGCGCTGTTGCAACTTGGCTTCTCCATGATACGAGCTAGATCGCACACGCCTTTTGTTGGGTTTGGTTCTTGAGAAGGAGGCCCCATGAAGTCGCCATCGCACCCATGCTCGGCAAATCTTGATCGACGTTGCCAAATGTATCATAGTCGTAAATGCGTCGTCGTCGTTCGATCCTGTGCCATATGCATGTTTGGATCCAAATGGCATAGGGATGTCCGCACCGTTACGGGCGGTCTTGCCATGGGGCCGACTTGGCGCCAGACGATCGGGCGGTGTTGTCTTTGGGGTGGTGTCCCCGCCCCAAACGAATCTGGCTCTTCGGCCAAAGCGAGGGGCCAGCTCAGGCGGCGCCGAGGGTCATCACGTCATCATCGTCGGCCCCGACGGGTCGATTCGAGGTAACAAGTCGTTGCAGCCTGGCAGCACCAACCAGTTGAACCATAAACAAGTTGGGTGGCATCCGGGTACCGTGGAACAAGGGGTTGCCGGTTGAACGATTTTGCCCTTGGCGACATCGACCAACTCGTTGTTCACGTAGTGGAGGAGAGTGCACGGAACGTCGGCGCCCTGCGAAAACATGTAGGGCGTCGAGGATGCCCGGTCGAAAGGCAAGGAGATGAAGTCCTCGGCCGAGAGAGGCTTAATTAGTTACCGTGATGATGGCGTCGAGCTCGGCTAATGTAGAGGCACCGCCAACGGCGGGCGGTGCGATTGACGGAGGGGCCGCTTGCTGCAGAGGTGCCTGCCGGGCGTACACCCGGTGCATTAAGCTCCGTGCGGCGTCGGAGACACCAATGCCGCCTCGCCGGAGGCACCAATGGCCCCGCCATCGCATTATGCGAAGTTGCTGGCCGTGAAGCTAGGAATCGGGCGGCCTCGCTGGCCGCCTCGCAATCCACGCACTCAACCCCGAGATCAAGGTAGGCACAAGGGCGGTGATCGTCGCTCCGAGTCGTTGTTCCACTTGCTCTTGGACAATCTCCGAATCCGCGCCACCGTGCCTTGAGTTCTTGAACCTCTCGCGCTGGCTTTCCGAGCTGGTCTTTTCTCCTTCCGCACACCAGCGGTATAGTATGACCCCATTTTGTCGACAAGCCTTTGCCGCCACACGACCAGCCGACGCCGGCTTATCGAGCTTATCCTTGTTCTTCATTACATTCAACCCCTATTTAGAGTGGTGTCCCAAGGGTTGCTCTGAGTCGACCAGCGCTCGCTTTTCGATGCGCTGCGGAAGGAATGTGAACCATTTAGAAATTCGGCTTCATTAATTAGAATGCAACCATATGGAGCTAATTACGCTGGGTGTATTCCTTACGAGAACAAGTCAAGCTGCCTGGTCTTCGGATCCGTGGTAAGCTCCTTTGTTTTCGGGTCCTTCTTGTACCGGGCCCTGACAAAGTTCCCGGTCTGCTTGTCACCGTATGTATCGAAGAGGTGCGGTAGGCCTTGCTCGGCACGCTCCGCGTCCTCCTTGTCCCATATAGGCTCCGCCACTCAGCAACCGCCGGGACCGAGTGTGTGTTCCCCTATGTTCAGCTCCGCATTTGTTTCCCCCACTCACTTGATTGGGAGCTTGCGGTGCTCGAGCAATTGATCTTGAAGTCGTTGTAGTCATCTTCGGTGATCGAAGGATTTTCTCCTTGATCTTGATAACTCTCACCTTTCTCGATCATTCTCTTCACATTGCTTTTCCAAGTAGACGGGGCCTTGCTCATCTTCGTGAGGGTAGCATTGTTCACTTTATTCCCTTTGAGGCTTGTGTTTTCAAATTCAGCGGGGAACTTGTATCATTCGTGCAGCTTCGTGAAGAGGAGGTTGCAAATTCCCTCGGTCGAGGATGCCTCGAGTTCTCGGTGTTGATCGAGACGGTGCTCGGAGAATGCACCCGAGCTGAAGCGAGTACCCTTGACTATTCGTTCGGTATTGTTGGATTCCCGTTGGAGTCCACTTCAAGAACTTCCTCCTTGAGGGTGCGGAGCACGATCAGGCACCTGACCATCCGAAGCCTCTTCGGTTGGCTGCCATCTGTGCGTGCGCCGCCATCAACAGTGGTGGCATCCTCGGCGGCACCATCAGTGGAGGCATCAGTGGGGTCATCCTCGGCGGTACCATCGATTGGTCTCGGGATCGGTGGGGAAGGCGTCGGCCTCATACAAGTGAGGTTGTTCCTCCATCTCCTGGGACAGCTCCCAGAATGCCTTGCCGCCCGAAACCCCGGCCTCATCGTTGTGGGCCATGTTTCTCTCTAAATAGAAACAAAGTTTGGTCAAAAAGTTGGTTATTGTCAAGGAACAAGATCATGGTCTCATCATTTAGGGTTTGTCGACACCGAGGCATCCTAAAATCTAAGCTTTTATCATTGAGGGTTTTTCGACGCCGAGGCACCCTAAAAGCCTAAGCTTTCATCATTTCGGTTTTTGTCGACACCGAGGCACCCTAAAAGCCATGCATTAGTCACAAATGCACGGGCAGTTGATCCTACTTAATTAACTACTAAGATACCCGGCCCATGCATTAGTCACAAGTACCCCATATGTCCTATTTTTAGCAAAGTCATGCTAAAATTCACGGAAAATTTCAGCATGACCTTTGCTGAAAATAGGACATATGGAGTACCCGAATTCTTGAACGGAAGTTAATCGACATTCCGCAAACTCAAGGGCCTCTCGGTACCTGCAAAATCATTATCCCAGCGTAATGAAGTCGCCAATGGGTCATTTCGTAAGATCACAATGAGACTACCCCTTGACAATTGTATCGAACCCAACTCAAGACTTTTGTCATGGGATTCCACAAGCCCACATTGGTAACAATTGTACTTCAAACATGCTGTTACGGCCAACAACAACTCGAGCGGAGTTAGTAGAGAAGAAAAAGCACTATAGACATTCATCTAAAAACTCTTAAACGGCACAAGGCGTAATCATAAGCAAGATAGCGGTGAAGCAACTACATCATACATTAGCAGCAGTTCATAGCAAAACTAGATGAATGTTTGGCCTCTTGATAAAAAACCATACATCAAGACATCACATACATCATACAGGATACAAAGACAATTGATCGGCAAGATGTTGATGACTTCTAATTTAACAAAGTATCCTATTATTTTACCCTAATGAGACTAACCAACTGTTGAGGAGTTTGGCATATCTTCATTTTGCACCACAAATATATTTGAAAAAAAAACTTTTACACGTGTGAAAATCTTCTCTACAAATATGAGAAAATAGATATAACTTGGGTCGCCATGTATCTACGCCATTGATCATCAAAACTAAATCAATATAAGAAAATATGGTGAAAACTAAATCAGACAAGATATTTGAAAACATTGCATTGTTTCAAGATGAACAAAAAGAGTCAATGCGGTGTTTAGTATTAGCAATGACTAAGCCAACATTTTCCCCAAACAAATGTATGGTAAGTTGTCGACATTCCTCTACATCACATTGTGTCTATTTGATGTCCCAATATTGTTAGAATGCACGTTTACATCGGTGTAGTCAAATATACTCTTTTTACCGCAGTTTAATCATTGAACAGCAGAGGGGTAGTGCAAGATTAGATGATATATCTGTAATCGATGACCTTCCTCGTGACCTTTCAATTTAACTTACATGCAGTCCAAGTGATTTCTTGGTTTCTCCTGCATTAAGAGAAATTCAGGACAGTGGACAATCAATGAATGGCCCCGTTACAAGAAACTGGAAGAAACACATAACCATCAAATAATACTAGCGTAAATCAAGCACCTAACCATCAAATAATACTAGCAAAACTTTCTTTAACCACAGAACAAGAGCCAAGACGACGGTAGTAAAAGCTCTTCATAGCTACATACATATAATTAACACATGTTGTCATTAAGCTCTCCCTCCTAAACCAAAAGACCACGACACACTACTAGTAGAAAACTAGGACATCACCATCAAGAACAAAACAAAGAAGCCTGGCCTGCTTTTTAACCGAAGTTGAACTAGGTTGGTAGTATGGACGAGATGAGATCATGCTTGCTTTATCAGTCTCATTTTCGCACTAGTCTTGTCTTAAGTTGTTGTAGTTTCTAGGAATACTATTTCTTATCCGATGAAAAACCCCTTCTATTCTGTCCAATATAAGAAAAAAGGAAGCTTACGCTTTCGTTAACTAAGCCAAGATAGTATTTACGACCATAATGGCTACTCAAAAAGGCAAACATCACAAACTTTGTAAACCAATCATAACAACAATATTAAAAAATTAAAACAGGTCGAGATACTTTGACTTAATAGGAACATACAATGCAGGAACATGACAGTTATGAAATGTCTAAGGCTGCTTGGGGAGCACATCTAGTTAAGATGTATGAGTTGCACCCTCAATGGCCTGGATGAGCATTAGATGCTCATTTCATATGTGCCTCCTAACTAAGCCAAGACAGTATAAATGACCGTAATGGCTACTCAAAGAGGCAATGGTGTAACACCAAATGGAAACTACAAGCCATACAACATGTATTTAAATCCAACTGAACGCATGCAATTCTAAGTATTACAGACCCAACATACAAGAGCCACTGTCAAATTATTAGCCATAGAAAGCTGTATGAATCCATCTAAGAAAGGATCTACAAAAACTAGCATCCTTTTCATATATATATATATATATATATATATATATATATATATATAAAAGGATTCAGATTTGTATATGCCCCTGTCTGAACCGAATGAGAATGTGAATCTGCATCCAATTAGTTGGGAGCACGACAATTTTGTTGCAAAAAATGAACTAAGGCGGATTTACCATCCTCAGCTAACATAATCAAACAATATCAGTAGAAGTAATGCAATAACGGTCTATCTAATACTTTTACTCAAATAGTAGAAAAGAAAACCACGTTGGAGTTTCACATTCACAAATCACAATGACATTTATGCAATAATGCTGAATCGATACGAGGAGCGGTGAAGCAACCGCAGCTGAATATGAAAGAGATTACGAAGCTACTCCGCATCTTCAATATGGATACTTGCATAACCAAAGTGTTGGAATCTTGGTATAATACTCCGGTTCTAGAAGTAGTAGTCAGCCATATGCATCCATCTAAAGTTCAAACTTATCGTGACTTCAGGATTCTTAAGTCCAAAACAAATAGATGAACAGTTGATATACTTTTCTACACACAAAATCTCTTGTAGAGGCTGCGAAATCGCAAGACCGGACATCGCCAAAACTAGCGTATGTATAAAATGTGCACCTATTTAACATTCTTACTCGTCAAGAGTTTAAGGAGTTCAAGGACGAATCACAGATGAACAAACGGCATGCTTATCTGCAGAAAATATCACTAGTACTAGACGTCTCTTGCAGACTACTTTCTTCTTCTAGAAGACTGTGATTTTCCGAACAAAATGAAAAAAAAGGAGAAGTTCTGGACTCAGTCTCACATTCGCATTGTCATCTATACTATATGCATGAAATGGTGAAGCAAGTGCAGGCCATCTACGTGACAGTCGTGAGACTTCATCCCGCTGAACTTCTGCTTCGCTGGGTCTAGGTATCTGCTTATCTTCCCCGCGTAACCGTAAGGAAGTTTTACTCCTAGGAGGCAGGTGAAAAACTGCTCGATCTCCTCGACTTAGAGTGAAGCACGCGGAGGGTAGTCATTTCCGGTCTTCTTGGCCTTTTTGCCTTTGACGACTTTACGTGTCCTGCTTCGCCTCATCATCATCATCATCATCATCATCATCATCATCATCATCATCATCATATATAGCGTGAAGCTCTGCACGATGCCCATTGATTTCAAGTCTGCCCTTGCTTTCGCCCATCTTCCTCTCTCGCATGTTGAGCAGGGTACCAAGCAGACTCGCACACGTTCTTCGTGATATGCATGACATCAAGGTTGTGAGGCACACGGTGGATCTTCCAAGACGGCAAGTCCCGGAAATGCACTCGTTTTCCATACCTTCGCCAATGACTCTGGCGCCTTTCGCTTCTTTCCGGCTCTGGCGCCTTTTGCTTCTTTCGGCGGTCGCAGTCTATCCAATTTTTCAACAGCTTGTCTATTTCCTCGCCGCTCCTCGTGCAGGCGTTTGGGTTCGGTTTCACCATCGAACAGATCCTTGCGTTTCCTCCACGGGTCATCGTCGCTGAAGCCACCTTCGATGTCCCATGAACACGGTTTTCAAGACCCGGATCTCTATCTAGCTGGCGATACGTTGTGTCATCCATGCACCTTACGCATCCGTAAAATCCGTGGACTACCTGCCCGCGAGATATCCGTAATCGAGATAGTCGTGCACCGTCGTGAGCAAAGGCGGCTCTCATAGGGAAATATTCTTTCTCTGCGGCGTCCCACGTATTGGCTGGCGTTTTCCACAGCGTGTCAAGCTCCTCTTTCGGCAGCCCCGGTCTGCATTGATGTCGTTCCTGGTTGTTTCGGCCCTTCAATTAGCATACTCATGTGAATGTACTTCCTCTTCATGCACAACCGGGGAAGGTTGTACATCCACACAAACACAGGCCAGGTGCTATGTGTGCTTCTCCGCTGCCAAACGGATTGACTCCATCGAGTGCTCGCGCCCGGCCACGATGTTCCTTGGATCGTTCCCAAATTCCGAGTCTTGAAGTTCAACGCTTGCCACCGGCTCGCATCCTTAGGGTGACTCAGCATCTTGTCTTTTTATCTATCTCCGGATCATTTGCGTCATCTTCCCGCTTCTTCTCCTCCCTCTCCGCGTGCCAACGCAGGAGCTTTGCTACCTTAGGGTCCGCGAAATAGCGCCGCAGCCGAGGAGTGATCGGAAAGTACCACACCCCTTTTCGAGGAGCTTTCTTCCTCTTCTTGTATCGAGTGACGCCGCACACCGGACATATGGTAGACTCAGCGTGCTCGTCACGATAAATGATGCAATTGTTCATGCACACATGGTATTTCACGCGGCGGTAAATCGAGAGGACACACGATTTTCTTCGCCTCCTCCAAACTGGTCGGGCACTTGTTCCCCTTGGGAAGACGTTCGTGCGAATGACATGTTCTCGTCGAAGCATCCGTCGGTCATTTTGTGTTTTACCTTCATCTCCGTGAGCCATGAGCGTTACTTTCAAAGCGGTATCCTCGGCCTGCATCCTTCATACAATGGAGTAACCGCATCTAACTCAAGTTGATCCATCTTGGCTTTCTCTCGGCAGCAGCTCTTGCGTTATCCGTCCGCTTGAGAAGCAGCTCTTGAATATGAGGGTCCTGCACCCAGCCCATCGATGGTCCAGCGTCGTCTGCCTCCCGCCGGCATCATCATCTTCATGATCATGCTCGCCGCTTTGCTCAAGATCTTCCTCATCATCATGTCCTGCATCTTCTACATGATGACTGTGTACAGCATCACAGTCGTGATCATCTCCTGGGGATTCTTCGTCTTCTCGCCCGCCCGAGCCGCGGTGATCATCTCATGAATATAGCTTCCCCCTTACTTACCTATTAAAACAAGGTAATTTAACCACTTAATTTGAATGAATCTATGGTGGAAATGAGGTGAAAAAGAGGAGGCACCCGAGACAAGGAGGAGGTGGAGAGAATGAAGTGGGGAGAAAGTGAGTGTGTTGGTAGGAGAGGCTGCCCCAAATATCTTGTTGCTGCCCACTTACTAATGGCGCACCTCTTGCACCTGCGCCATTAGTAGTTACAACTACTAATGGCGCACCTAAGCAGGATGCGCCATTAGTATGTTTGGATAGGCGCACTAGTTCAAAAAAAGAATTTCTATACTAATGGCGCACCACGCTCGGTGCGCCATTAGTAGTTACAACTACTAATGGCGCACTTTGGCAGGATGCGCCATTAGTAAGTTTGGATAGGCGCTAGTTCAAAAATTCTATACTAATGGCGCACCAACCGTCACTGCTGCGCCATTAGTAGTTACAACTACTAATGGCGCACTCGCCGATGCGCCATTAGTATGTTTGAATAAGGCGCTAGTTCAAAAAAAATCTATACTAATGGCGCACCTGACACAGTGCGCCATTAGTAGTTACAACTACTAATGGCGCACTTGGGCGTGATGCGCCATTAGTATGTTTGAACGAGCGCTAGTTAAAAAATTTTGATACTAATGGCGCACCCTTTGCCAGGTGCGCCATTAGTAGTATAAACTCTAATGGCGCATCAGATTGTGGTGCGCCATTAGCATATACTAATGGCGCACCGGCTCTCTGGTGCGCCATTAGTGTCAATCCCATCTATAGCCCTTTTTCTAGTAGTGATTGTTAAACAATAGTAATTTTTTCTCATGCAAGAGCCTGGCTAGTACTCCAATGAACCGCACCACGCGAGCATTCGCAACTGCCACGTTCGGTTTGCGCTTGGCTCTTCGCCTCTTCGATAAGATGAACAATGATGTTACTCCTACTTCTACAGTATCGAATCCACTGCTGCATGTCCGTCCACCTCGTGCGGGAGAGATAGCGTGTAGCGAAAGCTTCTACTTACTGCTCCTGCCTTTGCGTCTATGACAGGTGGGCCCAACCGGTGGTTGGCCCACCTGTCATGCAGCCAAAGGTAGGTGCAGTTAAGGCACCGGAGCTCGTCCGCGAAGGACAGGGCTTCGTAGTAATCAAATTTCTCTGTCTTGTACGAGTTGACACGACACATCAAAGCACTGCACTCGATAAAAGTCTTTTTACACATTTCAAATGGGCTACTTCGTATGTAGGAGTAGACATATTCTGCTTCGTATGTAGTCACTCGTTGCAATCTCTAAAAAGACTTATATTTGGAAACGGAGGGAGTACAACGCATGCATGCATTTCGTGACTTTCCTTTTGATACTTGCATGTGTTGATTTGATGCACCTGGCCAAATTTTGACTATAAATTTAACTAACCAAATTTTCATGCATGTCACAAAAAATTACGGGGCTATTTGGATTTGTCTTATGTTGCCACATTATTTTTCCCACACTTGCCACACTGCCTAACCTGGGTTGCTCAATTTGTTAGACACAGTTTGGCTTGCCTAAGGGAATCTTGCCACAATTTTTGTGTCTATGACATGTGGGGTTCACTGCTAATAAAAAAATTCTTGTCTTAGGTGTGGCTAATAAAAAAGACTTATATTTAAGAATGGAGGGAGTAGAAAATATAAATAAATTTGCATGTTGGGGAAACCCACGTTTCCGCTAATTTTAGCCGTCGGCTTGTTCACAATTTTTACGAGGGGGTGGTTGTTCATTTAATGGAGGGACTTGTAGTACCAGACTTGAACGATACAAAGTGTGACCTGGCACACCGTAACACCACTTGGAACAAGCGGGTAGCTATCTCAAAAACAATCAACAACTAAAAAACCGGGACTGGCATGTAGTAGTACACAATTTTAAACGATTGTTTTGATGGAGTGAAAAAGGAAAACTACCCCACTACTTATATATAGGCCGGAGCCTCTGCGCTTGCTTGCTAGGGCTGCTCTATTCACACACTCTCATCCTCAACAGATCTAAACAAGATAGGGGTAGTAACACTGTCTTTCTCCCTTCAAAATACACCGGCTTTCTATCCTCACCGCTGGTTACAGATCCGGACTATCCCCCTCCGCCGGTGAAGGGGAGGAGGGGCAGCGTTTAGGCCGTCGTCGACAGCGAGGGAGGAGACCCACTGCCGGCCGCACCATTATATCTTGCCAAGCGCCGGTGCGGGGGGTCCTCCGATCCCTTCGTCGTTGCCTGTGGGCGGATCCGGCCTCCCGCCGCCCACCTATCCACATCCCGACGACCTTCAGGTATATCTTCGTTCGAAACCGACTTAGCTCTACTTCCCCAGCTCGCTACGTCGCTGCATGTGCATCATTTTCTACCTCTCAGCCCCTCTAGATCGGATGGTCCAACGTCACTTATTTTTTTCTATTGTTAGAGGTAAAGCTACTTCATGGAGTCGAATCTTGTACTTGGTTCAAACAAGGAATAAAGTGGGGGTGGGGGAATTTAGTATGTACATCGAACTTGGTACAAACAGGAAGGAAAGGGGGTGAAAGTAGTACAGACTGGTCATCCGACCAGTCTCTTAGTCGAAAAGGGAAATATAGGGGTAACGTTATACACAGTGGTATGACCAGGACTAGATTTGCTATCCACACATAGGAGTAGGTGGCTAGAGTGAACAAAAATGGGACCAACCCAGATATGTTTCTTGGATGTTTGTTTCTGGCAACAAACTATGAATCACCACTTTATGCCCTCACATTTACGTGACATGGTGCTTTGGATCGCTGGTGCACCCACTGCCCCAAATGTTCTTAATCTAATGTCCCTGGTAAAAATGAAGCCATGCCACTGTTATAAGCCATGACAAGTTTAGCCAAATGTTTTTGCATGTAATTGTTTGAGACTCTGACTGTTTCCTCTGTGCCTTTTTGTGCAAACAGGGATATCCAATTCACCTGGTTGCTGTTGTGACCTTTTGGTGCACTGCACAAAACTCTTCTTAAAAGAAGTGACTTTTGTGTTGTTTAACTGGAATGTCAGAATGGAACAATTGGTTCATTTTGGTGGAACTGCACAAAGGGAGATATGTTCCAATCCTCATCATCAATATTGGCGCCATAACCTTCCTTTAGATAAGAATGATATTTAATGCATGTGTTCATCTCTATTTTCCGACTGCCATGAGAAAATAATGCTGTTTTTACTAGTACACTTGTACTCCCTCACGGGAAAAAACCAATTCTGAATTAGAAGGCCAATCATGTACTTGGTTTCACCAACTGGTGAGGAGAAAGAGAAACAGAGCATGAAGTGGAAGAAGAAGAAGAATAAATAAAGGTTAAGGCGATCTTCTTTGAAGCTGTGAGGCCTCGGCCGAGGCCATTCAAGGGCTCCGACAATGAGTACCTTACATGTGAGACGATCCTCCAGGAGCCCTTCCACTTCTGTTGTCTCACTTAATTAATTAGGAGTACTTAAGTACCACTAATTTATTATTGCCTAATTTTCTGTTGGAGTTAAACAAATCTTTAGTAGGACCCTATGTGAATCATGTACGTGTGTATGTTTGTCTATGGAGGTGAATCATGTGGTGGAGCAGGGAGGGAATATTATTAGTGTCATGACATAATAGTGCTATTCTTTTGCATGTCAATTTATTGCCATTGGTTCAATGAGGCAATGTTTTGCGTATTGTCCATCATGAATTTGATGCTACTGTTTGAGTAATATGCTAATGTCTTCCTATCCTTTCTCACTAAGATAATGAAGGTTTCACCTTGTTCCTACTTGTGCAAACAGAGATCATGTTGTCCAATCATACATTTTAGTGGAACTACACAAGACAATACAATGAATCATATCCCACCGGTGCTTTAACTTTCTGCTGGAAGTTCTTGATAATCTTTCGATATAATCCCAACCTTTGGTAAACAAGAGTGAAATCAACCATACATTTGAAGTGCGCAAAAATATATACTATTGTGTGATTCCAAAGTGAGTGCTTTATCATCTCTTATGGGACTACATGAATAAGCTTTTTTCTCAGCTGGTACGGGCCTAAGGCCTTCATCCATATTAGTTTGTCGGCATCTCTATTTGTATCGTTACATCACATGAGAAACTCCTTTATCTTTGCACGTTAAAGTTTTGCAACCTATGATAAATGGCAATGCTTTGAGTGTTTAGTTGAGCTAATTGGCACTGATTAAATAAACTAATACCTCTCTTTAAGCAAGACTACTTTGGGTGCTCCTATTTGTTAGTGTATGTTTCATCAACTAGTCCCACTATTATAGTAACCTCACTCTCTCAATATACGTGCCAACAGGGATGCTCGATTTTGGTGGAACTGCACAAAAACTTTGGGTGCTTCATTGCCTCGATAGCTTCCGTCCTTTCCCGCTACCACTAATCTCCGCTTGCTTTCTTCCTTTGATGTCGGGCTTGGCTTATCTTGGCTTCTGGTCAAAGGAAATAGTAATTGATATGCTACCTCACACAGGTTGGTACTGGTCTTTATCCTGATTATTGTGCCTGTCATATGTATTGGTAATTTGGTATTGTGCTACTGTTTGCCGGTTTCATAAAGGAGTAATTTGGAGCCTGAACTTCATGCAGCAAATCATTACATCGGGTGATTTCAGAGAACTGCACAAAATGATCAGATGCACAGGTACTTATTATGCTGCTATGTACTCCAAAGTTCACTCGAGATAACCAGATCGACTATGGAAGCGTAACTCACAAAGATTAGACACATCATGCGTCAAGCGTAATGGCTTCGAGAGCTTTTGATGGATTTGCCGGTGGTTGATAAACCAGTGCCGGCTGTCCTTATGAACTGTGACAATCAAAGAGTGATTGCCAAGGCTAAGATTTCAAAGGACCACATGAAATCCACAAAGCACATAAGAAGAAGATTGAAATCTGTCAGAAAATCAAGAAACTCCGAGTAATGTGACGTTGGATTATATCCAGACGGCTAAGAATCTGGCAGACCCTTTTACGAAGGGCTATCACGGACGATCTTGACAAGAAGTGCCTATATTCATTTGAGTATCAACCAGCGTCAACCAATTGTCAAACTCAAGTATTAGGAGAGTGAACGCCAAAAATATTGCTTGGTGCATAGCCTAGAAAAACGCAGTCCAGTCTTTGGTCCCAACTTGTGCCTTTTGGTTATCGGCACATATGGTAGCGAACTATATGGCATGGAGTCTAAAGATTCCAAACAAGTTGGTTGATGCGTATATTCATCTGGCACTTAATCAGTCTGCACGCCAAGGATGCTCCATTTCAGTTGAACTGCACAAAAAATTTGGGTGGTTCATTTTCTCAACCGCCTCCTTTCTCGTCTGCAATGTAGAATTTTGGCGAGATACAGGACCAAGAGGAGCCAGTCACCGAGTTGGATGAAAGTAGTGGCCCAGTTGTTGAAACCTCCCTCGCACGAGGCCACTATTTGAGGATAAACCTACAAGCAAAGTTCAGATTATGTCTGTCTTTGCCTCTTATGTACTCAAAAGTTTACTCGTGCATAAGAACTAATTTTAGCAAGAAGTACCTCCGATTGAACACCATTTACCAATCTGTACCCTAGGTAATTAAAGTTCGTCCATGGATCATATTGGTTGTGATCTCAATCATTTGGATGCATAAACATACCGAACATGCGTATATCTGAATTTTTGTGAATTATGTATGAATATTGTCGTGTGATCTATCAATCATTTGGATGCATAGATATGCTGAGCTTGTGTATATATGAATCTTTTGAGTTGTTGATAGTGAATGTTGGCTATGAATATGAACATGTCCTGTGAACCTGAGTTTGATATGAATGTTTACCTTTTCTGTTGTATTTGTGTGTGAACTTGTTAGTATGCCCTACCGGCCGTATAAAACGCAGGTCTCTTATAAAAGTAATGATGTGTCCAATTTATGTTTTCCCTTCTAACCACATTATATATATTTATATTATTACTATTATCATATATTTTATAGAGACTTATATATACATTGTAAAAACATCCCACGTGTTATTAACTTATAAAAGTAAATGTTTAACGGGAAATCCTGGTTGTTTCGACTCACGAGCAAGGAAAATCCCGGTGATTGCGCATAAAAGCTTGCGAAGATTTTAAGGACCATTTATTAACGCGCTCATTTTTATTTTGAGCAATAACTCGCTAATTTCTTAATTATATATATATATATATATATATATATATATATATAATGTGACTCTCTGGTTTATTGTTTGATATTAATATCTCATTCTAAAATAAAAATATATATATAACGAGCCCACCTAATACGTGTATTTCAAGGAAGTGCAAACGGGCTGGGATTTCTTAGAAAATATAAATGGGCCTGATTGACGCGAAATTATTTGTTCACCCAGCCCAGCAAATGGACTGTACATTCTAGAAAGCATGGGTTAAATATATGCCACATTTTTGCAGGCTGACATGTGGGCCAATAGGTCGAGGCCTACGTAAGGCGTTGTCAACTAGGTCAACAAATGATTGTGTCATCCACAGCCATTGGATTTATATCCAACGGCCGGCATGCACCTTCAATCTCTCATCTTCTTCCTCCAGCGTCGCCGGGACCGCCTGGTCCGGCCTCCGGTGGCTAGCGGCTCTATTTAGCACGCATCGCTACGAAGCGCTACCCCACCGCCGGCCAGGCTATCCCTCCACCCCTCGACACCTCCCGTTATTCTCCATGACTACAGCCCCACGCCGCAATGTAACCAGTTATAACCCTTCTCCTCCTCTCAATCTGCGACTCCGCCGCGTTTTCCCATCTCCGAGACGTTCCCGTCGGGGCCTCGCCGTCGTCCGGCGCCTCGGCTGTGTTCGGTCTTGGCGTGGTCAACAGTCATCGGAATAGGACTGTACGTGGAGAGCCTGACGGTTGGGACCCACGAGGTCCATGGTTGCACGCAAGGAAAGTTCCTCCTTATTAAGCTGAAAAAAAATGTTTCCTCCACCTGACAGTTGGGACCCACCAGTTGTATCTTCGCACGGAAGGAAGTGCCTCCTTGTTTTGCGAAAAAAATTATTCATCCGTTGGACAGGTGGGACCCGTCGGTTGGTGACCGACTTGTGGGCACGCTAAGCGGACGTGTACGCATACGGCTTTGTCAACTTAATCAACAAATGATTCTAGCAACTGAACCGTTGGATGTTAATCCAACAGCCGTGCTGCTTCTTCAACCTTTGTTCTTGCTGCTGTCTCCCGTGTATCATGCGGTGCTGCCGCCACCCAAACCAAAGTGAAGTTTCCCACTCCTCTCCATCTGCGACTCCACCGCCCGTCTTCCCCATCTCCGGTCGTTCCGATGCGAGTGCGGTCGGCACGGTGTGGTCAACATGGTCAACAATCGAGAGTCATCGGAAGATGACTGTACGTGAGAGGCTAACAGTGGGGACGCGCCACGCCCATGGACGCATGCATGCAACGGAACGCGGCAAGGTCAATGTGGTCAAGGAACGACTTCCACGAAAGTATACTGTACGTGGAGAGTCTCAGCTGGGTCCACGGCCGCAGCAAGTAAGTGCCTCTTTATTACGCGGAAAATAATGATTCCTCCAACTGATAGCAGGGACCCACTGGACGGGCCACCGTATTTTGCCAAAAAGTTTGCCCCTGACAGCTGGGACCCACCTGACGGGCCACCATATTTCGCGAAAAAAATGTCCCCCGCTGTCAGCTCGGACCCACCAGAAGTGCCTCCTTATTACGCACAAAAAAATGAATACTCCCCCTGCTAGCTGGGACCCACCTTGGTGGGAGGCTGACTAGTGGGCCTACTAAGTTGACGGGGACGAAGGGCTTTGTCAACTTAGTCAATATGGACGATTCTAGCACCAGTGACCGTACGATGTCCATCCAACGGTCGTAGTGCTTCTTCAACCTCTGGTCTTCTAGCTCCAGCCGCCCAAACCAGCGCCAGTCGTGCCTCATGCTCTTGCCTCCCGTGGCCGGCTATGCTGCCGCGGAGGCCTCACCGCCCCCTACTATTCCCACCGCTGGCCAGGCCCTGCGGCGACGGCAGCCTCACACCGCAGCCGAACCAGTGAAGCCTCGTACTCCTCTCCGCGCGGGCTTCCACTGCTGCGTCTTCCCCGGCTCCGCGTCGTCCCCTTCCTAGGCCTCGCCGTCGTCCACCGCCGTGGCGCTCTCCGCGCGGCGTGGTCAACGTGGTCAAGTAACGACTTCCATCGGAAGAGTACTGTACGTGGAGAGGCTGGCAGCTAGGTCCACGACCAGAGCCCAGTTTTTTTTATTTGTCAAGTAAGTCACTTTGTCAGGCCTGTTGGGCTGCAAATCTTTCAAGACGAGGAGAGCTTTCATTCGGCTGGCCGAGAAAATGGCCCATCAGTAATGAGAAATGGGATGTACATTTTTAAAACACATCAAACCGGCAGTTAGTTTCAAATATCTTTTTTTTATTTCACGATTTTAAATTACATTCATTTTTATGCGTGGAGAATTTGTTGGATTTTATATTGATATACATTTATTTTTAAAATCAATTTGAATGTGAGTTGAAATTTCAGGATTAAAAACAGTTCGGACCGCACCGAAATATGCAAAATGTCGTATAGTTTTTTAATGGTGGCCACAGTATGGGCTGTAATGCTAACAAAAAGAATATGGGCTCCAAAAAAACCTTAAGAATTAGCAAATGGGCTGTCAATTATTAGAAATAATGGCATATGGGTTGTATGTTGTTTTCCATAGATTTGAGGCTTTCCTAAAAAGGTTGACGACAAGCAAAGGATCGCTGGATGTCCATCCAACGGCCGTCGTGCTTCTTCAATCTCTGCTCTTCCTGCTCCAGCCGCTCAAACAAGCGCCGGCGGGACTGCCTGCTCCCTCCTCCCCGCGGCCGGTTGTACTGTCGCGCAGGCCTCACCACCCCACCGTACTCCCATCGCTGGCCTAGCCATCCCTCTACTCACCCACACCTGCTGTTATTCTCCGGCGACGGCATCCGAACCAGTAAACCCTCGTTCGATCGTACTCCCCTCCGGCGTGGGGAAACAAGCTGAGTCTTCCACCTTCCGTGTCGCTCCTTCCTAGGCCTCGTCGCCCATCGCCTCGGGTGCTCTCGGCGGCCTGGTCAACGTGGTCAACGACCGACATGCATCTGAAGTGGATCATGCGTGGAGAGGCCGACAGTGGGTCCACGGCCGCACGCAAGGAAATGCCTCCTTATTACGCCGCAAAATAATGATTCATCCACCGACATTAGGGACCCACCGAAGGGCCTCAGATTTCGCGAAAAAATGTTACCGGCCACGACAAATTTCGGACCCACCAGCTATATCTTCGCATCGCAAGGAAGTGCCTCCTTATTACGCACAAAAAAATGAATACTCCGCATGTTAGCCGGGACCCGGATAGTGGCAGGCTGACTTGTGGGCCTACTAAGTTGACGGGGACGGAGGGCTTTGTCAACTTAGTCAATATGCACGATTCTAGCTCTAGTGACCGTATGATGTCCATCCAACGGCCGTAGTGCTTCTTCAACCTCTGGTCTTCTTGCTCCAGCCGCCAAAACTAGCGCCGGTCGTGCCTCGTGCTCCTGCCTCCCATGGCCGGCTACGATGCGGCGGAGGCCTCACCGCCCCCTACTACTCCCACCGCTGGCCAGGCCATCCCTCTACTCACCCACACCCCCTGTTATTCTGCGGCGACAGCAGCCTCACACTGCAGCGAACCAGTGAACCCTCGTACTCCTCTACGCGTGGGCATCCACTGCCGCGTCTCCCTCGGCTCCGCGTAGTCCCCTTCCTAGGCCTCACCGTTGTCCACCGCTCTGGTACTCTCGGCGTGGCGTGGTCAACGTGGTCAAGGAACGGCTTCCATCGGACGTGGACTGTATGTGGAGAGGCTGACAGCTTGGTCCACGGCCGCAGCAAGGAAGTGCCTCCTTATTACGTGCAAAATAATTATTCCTCCACCTGACAGGGGGACCCACCGGACGGGACACCGTATTTTGCAAACAAAATGATTCGCCCCCCTGACTGCTGTGACCCACCAGCTATATCTTCGCACGCAAGGAAGTGCGTTCGGGAAAAAAAATGATTCGCCCCCCTGACTGCTGGGACCCACCAGCTACATCTTCACACGCAAGGAAGTGCGTCTAGGCAAAAAAAATGATTCGCCCCCTGACTGCTGGGACCCACCAGCTACATCTTTGCATGCAACGAAGTGCCTGACAGTCGGGACCCACCTGGTCGAAGCGTACGTAGCGTTGTCATTCTGGTCGCAAACGTGTACGTACATACTGGTCGATGTAGAGGCGCGCACGTGTCGTAGATGTAGAGGCGCACACGTGTCGTAGTAGAGGCGTGCACGTAGCATGTACACGTACGTACAGCGGTGAGGGTGCAAGAAAGAAAATACAGCCACGTACGTACATACGACAGGGTCTCGAACGCCTACTCGCGCATACGTACATGGCTGGGTCGGAACGGAGAAATAGCGTCGTCGTCGTGTTCATGGGGAGCCAACCGGCTGGGTTGGAACGGAATGCGTGGTCGTGTTCAACGGGAGGGCTTGGACGGAACAGGCGATGGAAACGAGGCCTGGCGTACCGCACAACGGAGGAAACAGCCTTGTGTTCGACCGGCCACATTCGAAACGGGATCCAGTTCATTGGGAGGGGCCTGGCATACCGCACAACGAGGAAACGGACCTCCTACGGTCGAAACGGGGGTCCTGTTGATCGAGAGGGGTGTGGCGTACCGCAAAACGGAGGAAACATACCTCCTACGGTCGAAACGGGGGTCCTATTGATCGGGAGGGATGTGGCATCGCAAAAATGCATTTAAACGGACTTGTGTTGGGCCGCTACGGTCGAAACGGGGGTCCTGTCCATCGGGAGGGGTGTGGCGTACCGCAAAACGGGACTCCACGGGATACTGTTCATCTCCACCATCGACCTCCTCCAGCCTCCACCGCACGCTACTCCACTGGCTACTGTTCAACCACCCCTCCACGGGCATCCCTCCACCGTGTATTGTTCATCCAGCCCTCCACACCACGGGGTCCTGTTCAACCACCCCTCCATGGCCACCCCTCCACCGTCTACAGTTCATCCAGCCCTCCACACCGCGGGGTCCTGTTCATCCAGAGGCAACGCCACCGATCACTGTTCATCCACCCCGCAACGCTCACTGTTCATCCAATTGATCGGCTTCAGTTAGCAGCAATAGCGAAGGAACCGCTCCATCGGGTTCTGTTAACAGCCATCAATCGATCGCTTGGGTTTAGTAATGCGTAGCCTGCAGTGCAATCGCTCGGGTTCAGTTAGAGCCCAACGCCTCGCTCGGGTTCAGTTAGAGCCAACGCCTCGCACACACGCGCGTACCTGTACGAGAGAAACGCGCATCGCTCGGCCCCCGACCTCCCACCGTAACCGGCAACTCCCCGAAATTTTCCTCCCCCTCGCTTCTACCATGGTTTTTTCCGTCATGGACGGCCCAAAGAATGTCATGCAGCTGCGTCTCCGCCCACCAGACGAAAAGCCCATTTTCTGTCATGATTTTTGTCATAGAAGTAGGAGCCCACCACATCTATGATGATACCGGGTTTTGTCACAATTATCATCATAGAAGTGTCATATGTATGACAGAAAAAAAATTCGTTCGGCCCAAAATGTCATGGATGTGTCTTTTTTTTGTAGTGAAAGGGGTGATGCACAGTCTGTTGCAACAAAGAACAAGAGGGCAGAAAATTTGTGTTCGTCCAAGTTTTGTTATCTTTGGACACCTTTCCCTATATGAAGGCAGCAAATCTAGTCCTGCTCAAACTCTACAGCCTTGTCCCCCACCCACAAAAAGATCAGTTCGTTACAGATGTGTGTACTGCATTTGTCATTGTTTTCCCTTTTCAACCAACGTAGGTGCTGGATAGCCAGTCTATACTACTTTCTCCCTTCCTTTCCTCTTTGAACCATGTCCTAGATTCATGCTATACAATTTTCCCCACTATTTTCCTGAATGATCCAACACCTAGATTCGAGCGCAGAAGCGGAAAAAATCCACATGCAGCTAGAGCAATGCATGTGGATTAAGTAAATTATACCTTACGGTTCTTGGGGTGTGGCTGCGTGGGCGGCCGGAGGACGATCTGCCCACACTATGTACGGTAGGGAGGAAGAAGGGGTCGGACGCCCTCCCGCGTCACCCGTGGGTGAAAGAGAACAGCTGCGCCGGTAGTGGATTCCCTCCCTCTCCGACGGCGACAGCATTAAGCCTCCTTCCCCTCCTCGGCAGACGGAATCCTACCGGCTCTTTGACCAGCAGTGAGGGGAGTGAGAGATATAGAGGCCACCATAGTCTTGTTTAGATCTGGAGAGGGTGAGAGAGTGTGAAGAGAGCAACTACAAGCGCTGATGCTCCGGCGTGTATGTATATAGTGGAGAGAGAGTGTGAAGAGAGCAAACCCTAGAAACAAGCGCCGAGGCTACAGCGTATATAGTTAGAGTGGTTTTCCTTTCTCTCCATAAAAATCGTTATAAATTGTGCACGAAACGGAACCCTTTATTTAACGTAGTGAAGAAAAATACTAGGGCAATACTAATACGTGAAAAAAAGTTAACGCTCGAAGGAGTCAACTCGCAATTAATGTTGCATGCCTCCCGGTCGCGCTTACTATTGTTCACATGTGGTACACGACCTTCCGAAGTGAACAACAACTAAAGCACACATGCTCAAAATATCGGAAAGGTGGGATGCACCATCCTCCAATTTTATATATTTTTGAGAAATTCAATTTTAATTACTTTGTATGTACACTTTGCTCTCTTACAATAATGAGCGGGAACTTGTATTCGGCCTAAGTCAGTGTGCCACTGTATCTCGTACTACTACTACCTCCGTCCAAGTTTTTACGCCACATCATATATATTTTTTGTCAAAGTTTGACCAAAATTTTTAACTACTCCCTCCTTTCCGGTTTATAGGGCTTAAACTTGAAATCTCATCAACCAAGGCAGATGATGAGTAAAGAAATATACTCCGTCTCGTAGTTTACAAAATTACTCAAACTTTAATCTGCATTAATTACAATATTTTCATGGACGACCTCTAAATGAGTAGGAATGTTTACATGCACTGGTTGGTTTCTTTTAATCCTTGCATGCATCAACTTAATGCACCTTGGAATGTGAGCATGTGGTGGAAAGAAGTGAAAATAAGACTGTAATAATATGGTAAAATGAAGAAAATGAGATTAGTCGGGACAACTACCACGTCCGCTCCTGACTGACCACCCTGGCCCACCCAAGGCCCCTCCATCGCCCGCGCGCGCTTCCCGCCCGAAACGGTCAGCGCCGCTCCAGAGAATCGGTGCCATATTCATGCTCGGGCAGAGCGGACGCGGCCACTCACTGGCGCATGCATTGAAGGGAGAACCGGATTCAATGAAGAGTGATGGTTGCTTTGTCCGTCCAGCTTACGGTTGGGTCTATGTGATTTGACGGCCCATTGTTCATTATTACTGAGGTGGAACGACGGTGTTGAGTCTCACTTGTACTGTACACTTTACTTTGGTGCATGACATGTGCACCGGATGATGGATGTCCCATGTTTCGACGAAAGGAGGTAGAACGTGTCCACTCTTTCAATTTTCTCCACTCTTACAATGGAGGGTGCGAAATCAGCGAAAACACGAAAGCAGCAAAAAATGTACAATGCTATGTAGCTTTTAGCTTATGTTTCATGTATCTTGCATCCAAGGTTGCCTCGTTACAACATTCCATCAAATAAAAAGGAGACTAACATGCATGCTATTGCATCTCAATGATTCACAGATCATAGCCAATGCCCTCCGTTCTAAAATAAGTGTCTCAACTTTATGCCAACTTTACCAACTTTAGTACAAACTTGTACTAAAGTTGACACTTACTTTGGAACAGAGACAGCTAAAGAAAAAAACGATCCACGCAGTCCCTAGGCCTTGAACCCTAAACCCTAACCAGGCTTTAATTTGCTGGTGAGGTTGAACCTTCCGAAGGAATGAAGTTTGCAACCCTTTGACCATCAGATCATTTTGTGAAGTTTCACTGAAATCTAACTCAGCATCCCTATGGCAAAGAGACTGAAGTGTGATTAGAATAGGACTAGTGGGACTAGTTTTTATGAGACAAAAACTCATCACAAATACAGTAGAAGCCAGTCGAGGTATGTGCGGGGAAAATAAGTAGTGAAATATCCACATGGAGCGATGTGGGCAGCTGGGGCAGTGGAGTAAGCCGACTGTAAAGGAAGTTGTACCTGAGGGATGTCGGGATGGAGCTAGCTTAGAGGAGGGAGGTGGGAGGCGGCAACTTCCCACGTCGCGGCAGTGAGCAAGGGGCGAAGGCAACCACACCGGCTTTGTGAGAGAGAACGGCAGGGACCCTTGATCAGGACGCGTCGACAGTGGGTTTTCGCTCTCAGCGACTGGTCGCATCTACACAAAGCATCCACCCCTTCCCCCGATGGACGTGATCCGCCTGGATGTTAGAGATGTGGCCACAGTCGTTTTGTGTGAGAGAGTGTGAAGAGAGCAACCCCAGCAAGCAACCGTGTAGGCTCCTAGCTATGTTATTATATATAGTGGACAGGTTTCTTTTTCTCTCCATATGTACCTATTTATACTGCGTACGTGCCACTGAAGAAAAAAACTTTATTTCTAATAATGCGGCACCGTTCATGTGTGGTTCTCGACCCTCCATTAAGTGCTACTACACGCGTCAAATTATCACGTGGGTTGCATCATCATACAGAAATGAGCTCCACCGTGTCACGTGTGTGGTTGGGGAAGACGCAAAGAGTGCTACTAGTACGTGCATGGGTGCGTGCACCTCTTTTCTTCGAGCATGGTTATTAAAAGTATAGGCAACTACTTTACCACGCGGTTATTATATGGGCAAAGAGTATAGGCAGTAATAATGACTAATGAACCGTCAAATCACGAGGCCCACCTTTCTCTATGTTTAACCGAGGAATCAGCCATCATTTCACTCCTCATTGAATATCCATCCGCTGCTACCTCCGCAAATAAATAAAAATCCGTTGCTACCTCCACAGCATGGTTAATAAGACAGCCATGTCAATCACGATGTACAAATATCATTCACTGATACAATAGGGCTGGCTCTAAGGCTGGTGATTTTTTTACTTTGTGTCTTTCTCTTTTTGTCTCATTTACTCATTTGACATAGGAGCACGTGTAGAGGATGGCTATTTGGGGTTTAAAACTAAGCAGCTCCGAATTATTCTCGCTTCCCACCACTCTGAATTGTGCCATCTATGATAGTACTCCCATTGCAACAATGAGGTCCACTAGGTCTAGCATGTCCTGTAAGAAGAGACTGTCACGCAAAACATACATTCTTGTTGCCTTCTTCCTCATACAATATGTACTACTAGTACTACTACTACTTGTTCTCCTATAAACCTTGCGCTTGGCATCTCAAAAATATTAACCTTGCACTTGGCTCTTCGCCTCTTCGGGAAGTCGAGCAATGATGGTACTACAATATGAATTGTTGCACGTCCACCATGTGGGCGAGGGGCGAGGGGTGAGGGAGAGTGCGTACTACTACGTCTGTTTCAATATGGACTACATATGGAGCAAAATGAGTGAATCTACACTCTAAAATACGTCTATATACATCAGTGTTTGGAGTATGTACTAGTAGTTCATATTGAAATCTACTAAAAGACATATATTTTAAACAATATGATAATCTCTATAACCAAGGCAGGGGAGTATATGTCTAACAGAGGGAATAGTAAAAATTTCTCCTTGTCCTGCGAGCCACCGCGCGCGTGGGCGAGGGAGCGGGCGTAGGCATAGTAAGCAAGCTTCTCCTCGTCTTGCGACTCTGCGAGCCACCGCGCCCATGGGCGGGGGAGAGGGCGTACTAAGGAAGCTTCTCCTTGTTCTACGAGTTGAGGGGACACATCAAAAGTAGTACAGAGCATTCCAGTGTATAGAGCCTTGCCTCTAAGGTAGGCCCCATATGGTTTGCCTCTTTTTTTAAATAACGCGTCAAGTCGCAATTTGTTTGTTCACCTACAGTACATGACCCTCCATCAAGTGGACAACCAGTACACGTGTCAAATTACCATGTGGGCTGCCTTTTCGCACACAAATGAGCTCCACCGTGTACCCGCGCGGGTGTGGTTGGGAAAGATACGGGAGTACGTGCGCCGTGCGTACACCTCCTCTCTTCGTGCACGTCCCCACCTCCTTGGGTGTGTGTGTGAGAGATACAAACCTAGAGAGACGTCGTGTGCATTCGTGAGTATTTTTTGTTATGGGGGGTGATTTCGTGAATGTATTTGTGGTAATATGTGTCGATGATGTCTCAAACAAAAATGTGACACATGCAATGTGTGTGAAATAGAGGCCTATCTATACCATATATAGAGGGGGAGGGGTAATACATATCGATAGAGTCAAAAAGAGGATCAAGTGTGTGGGTGCGAGATCGATGAAGAGAGCCATCGAAATTGTGTGTGTGCACGTCAAAGATATAGGGCGACTAACCTACCGGAACGTCAGAGGGGAGAGGGCAAGTTTGTGTGTGGCGGGGGCCGGGGAGACATGACTAGAGCGCTCGATGTATCGGTGTGTGTCTGGGGGGCAGAGACCTAACTAGAGAGGTAGATCGACTCGTATATGTGTTGAGAAGGAGAGACCTAGCCATGTCTTGAGGGAGATCGGTCGACATCCATACATAAGTGAAGTACGGGAAATAGGTTGGGACACACACACACAGAGAGAGAGAGTGAGAGAGAGGTAGAGTGCCAGAGGGGTGGTGCAGTTGCTTCTCGGAGATGGTGGGAGAGGCCTACTAGACAAACTGAGGGTACAACTGCAATACCAAGAAGAGTGGGGATGTGCTTTTGTGTGTGCGTGTGCATGTTAGATGTGTCGCAAGGCATGCATGGATGATGATGGGGGACCATGTGTTTGGTAAGCAGACCTAACTAGATCGATAGATCAATTGTGTTGTGTGTTGGAGGAAGGGAGAGACATAACTAATGAGGTAGATCGACCGGCGCGTGCGAAAAACGAATTATATGTATACTGGGAGATCGGTCAGCGTACATCCATTTGTTAGAGGCAAATAAGGCCTAGAGAGACGTATGGAGAGAGAGATGGAGCTAGGAGGTGGTGCAAGAGGCCTACTAGCTAGATAGGGGGAGGAGTGTGCGATTGTGAGATCGATGAAAAGAGGGGCGGGAGTTTACACATGTGTGGGACCGTATGAGAGACACGAGGCGTGGACAAAGAAAGGAGGAGATGGAAAGTGTGTGTGTGTGTATGTGATAGGCAGCCATCGCTAGAGAGGTTTATCGATCGGTGTGTGTCGGAAAGAAGGAGTTGTGGAGACCGTGGGAACATGACCTAAAGAAAAAAATGAATGTGCGCGATGGATAGAATGCTGAGGGAGCGGGAGGGCGAGGAGGGCGTGTGCATGCACGAGAGAAAGTTAGGGTTGGCTACAAAGGTCAGAGGACTGTGTGGGTCTAAGAGACTAACAAAGATCATAATTCGATATGAAAGTGGATTCATGTATTTGAATAAGAGATCGTAGTGTTATAAACCTATGCATGCATGAATATAGCGGTGATACGTGTGGTGTGGTTTTGGACATGTTATACTATAATGTGATAATGTGTGGCGTTTGCAACTCACATCTAAATATCGAACAATCTAAAACATACCATATATATCGAACAATCTCACATTTTATTTGAATTTGTGATAATATGTGGCGTTTGCAGCTCACAACTAAATATCGAACAATCTAAACCATACTAATATATATCGACCATCTCACATTTATTTAAATTTGTGATAATGTGTGGCGTTTGCAATTCACAGCTAAATACTTGTAGGCGTAGGGGGCGGGGCACCATACATTATGTGATAAACACATTATACATATGAGACATGGTTTAGATTATGAAGATCTAGATAGAGCTTGAAATGTACTGTGATTTGAAATCAACATAAAAAGGATTCAAAAAATCGAGTTTGAGTTCATATAGTACACATAGTTCATATCTAACTCGACAGTAATCATGTGGTGTGCTGTGAAGATAATATACAAACGATGGTTTAACTTGACAATAATGATGATTGTAGATCTTATTAAAATAGAGAAACGAATTAAAATGGTTTAACTTGACAACAATCATGATTGTAGATCTTATTCAAATAGAGAAACGAATTCAAATTTAGTTCATATTGAAGCGTAGTATATACGTTTGGAATGCACTAAAATGTTCATTTGAGTAGCAGGTTGCATGCATTATACACGTAGCGAAATATTTTAATTGAACATAACATGGATTCAAAGTTTTGAATGGCATTTGTAGTGCGAATTGATTTGGTACAATACACGGGACTAGACTCTCTTTGTGTGGTGCGAATTGATTTCTTTTTGGTTTTTCCGTTGAGGGAAGTGCGAATTGATTTGATATAGTATACACGTTAGGTTGAACATAAATTTCAACCCGCGCCTTGTTATCCCAAAATTTTAATATATCTCTTTGTCTCGTTGTGCTCCTAAAATTCCCTCCATCTCAACCTGCGCCTTGCTATCCCAAAATTACAATGCGCGCGAAAACTCCCACCTCCTGCCAAATCCCGACACGTGAAATTCCCGTGATACCCCTGAACCAAAAGAACCACCTAATTCAAATCGGTGGGGCTACTTTCGTAACTTACCCCACATTTCAGACAAGCGCGTCCCTAAGACATGGTTCCCCCCTCCCATCCCCTTCGCACCCTCATTTGTACACCGAGGCCGCGAAAACCCGTGAAGCCCCACACCCTCCCCTGTCCGCCCACCCAACCGGAGCCTCTTCCCTAACGACGTCGTCCACAGCAACACCTCGACGTCCCTCATCAACCGCATCGGATGAGGATCTGTCCTCGATCTCGTCGTCCGGCCGGTTCAGCCACTGATAACCCACAAGTGTAGGGGATCGTAACAGCTTTCGAGGGTAAAGTATTCAACCCAAATTTATTGATTCGACACAAGGGGAGCCAAAGAATATTCTCAAGTATTAGCAACTGAGTTTTCAATTCAGCCACACCTGGATAACTTAATATCTGCAGCAAACTATTTAGTAGCAAAGTAGTATGATAGTAGTGGTAACGGTAACAAAAGAGTAATGAAAGCAAAAGTAATATTTTTGGTATTTTGTAGTGATTGTAACAGTAGCAACGGGAAAGTAAATAAGCGTAAACCAATATATGGAAAGCTCGTAGGCATTGGATCGGTGATGGATAATTATGCGGATCACGGTTCATCATGTAACGATCATAACATAGGGTGGCACGGAGCTAGCTCCAATTCATAAATGTAATGTAGGCATGTATTCCGAATATAGTCATACGTGCTTATGGAAAAGAACTTGCATGACATCTTTTGTCCTACCCTCCCGTGGCAGCGGGGTCCTAATGGAAACTAAGGGATATTAAGGCCTCCTTTTAATAGAGAACCGAACAAAGCATTAGCACATAGTGAATACATGAACTCCTCAAACTATGGTCATCACCGAGAAGTATCCCGATTATTGTCACTTGGGAGTGTCGGATCATAACACATAATAGGTGACTATAGACTTGCAAGATAGGATCAAGAACTCACATATATTCATGAAAACATAATAGGTTCAGATCTGAAATCATGGCACTTTTCGGGCCCTAGTGACAAGCATTAAGCATAGCAAAGTCATAGCAACATCAATCTCGAACATAGTGGATACTAGGGATCAAACCCTAACAAAATTAACTCGATTACATGATAAATCTCATCCAACCCATCACCGTCCAGCAAGCCTACGATGGAATTACTCACGCCGGGCGGTGAGCATCATGAAATTGGTGATGGAGGATGGTTGATGATGACGACGGCGAATCCCCTCTTGAGCCCCGAACGGACTCTAGATCAGCCCTCCCGAGAGGTTTTAGGGCTTGGCGGTGGCTCCGTATCGTAAAATGTGATGATTTCTTCTCTCTGATTTTTTCTCTCCGAAAGCAAATATATAGAGTTGGAGTTGGCGTCGGAGGGTCTCCAGGGGGGCCACGAGGGTGGGGGACGCGCGCGCCCCCTACCTCGTGAACAGGGTGTGGGCCCCCTGGTCTTCATCTTTGGCTAGGATTTTTTATTATTTTTTCTAAGATATTCCGTGGAGTTTCAGGTCATTCCGAGAACTTTTGTTTTCTGCACATAAAACAACATCATGGCAATTCTTTGAAAAACAGCGTTAGTCCGGGTTAGTTCCATTCAAATCATACAAGTTAGAGTCCAAAACAAGGGAAAAAGTGTTTGGAAAAGTAGATACGACGAAGACGTATCAACTCCCGCAAGCTTAAACCCTTGCTTGTCCTCAAGCAATTCAGTTGAAAAACTGAAAGAGAAAAAGAAAAACTTTTACAAACTTTGTTTGCTCTTGTTGTTGTAAATATTTCAAGCCAGCATTCAAGTTTTCAGCAAAGATTATAACTAACCACATTTGCAATAATTCTCAGGTCTCATGTTTACTCATATCAATGGCATAATCAACTAGCGAGCCATAATAATAAATCTCGGATGACAACACTTTCTCAAAACAATCACAATATGATATAACAGGATGGTATCTCGCTAGCCCTTTCTGAGACCGCAAAACATAAATGCAGAGCACCTCTAAAGATCAATGACTGACTAGACATTGTAATTCATGGTAAAAGAGATCCAGTCATAATCATACCCAATATAAATTAACAGTAATGAATGCAAATGACAGATGTGCTCTCCAGCTAGTGCTTTTGATAAGAGGGTGATGACTCAACATAAAAGTAAATAGATAAGCCCTTCGCAGAGGGAAGCAGGGATTTGTAGAGGTGCCAGAGCTCGGTTTTGAAATAGAGATGAATAATATTTTGAGCAGCATACTTTCATTGTCAACATAACAACTAAGAGATGGCGATATCTTCCATGCTACACACATTATAGGCGGTTCCCAAACAGAATGGTAAAGTTTATACTCCCGGCACCGCCAACAAGCATCAATCCATGGCTTGCTCGAAACAACGAGTGCCTCCAACATACATCAGGTCCCAGGGGGAGTTTTGTTTGCAATTAATTTTTATTTAGTTTGCATAAAGCATGGGACTGGGCATACCGGTGACCAGCCATGTTCTCGTGAGTGAGGAGCGGAGTCCACTCCTCTTGAGAATAACCCGCCTAACATGGAAGATAAGGACAGCCATAGTTGATACATGAGCTATTCGAGTATACATAACAGAATGTTTATTTGAAGGTTTAGAGTTTGGCACATACAAATTTACTAGGAACGGCAGGTAGACACCGCATATAGGAAGGTATAGTGGACTCATATGGAATAACTTTCGGGTTTAAGGGATTGTATGCACAAGCAGTATTCCGACTTAGTACAAGTGAAGGCTAGCAAGAGACTGGGAAGCGACCAACTAGAGAGCGACAACAGTCATGAACATGCACTAAAATTAATAAACATTGGATGCAAGCATGAGTAGGATATAATCCACCATGAACATAAATATCGTGAAGGCTATGTTGATTTGTTTCAACTACATGTGTGAACATGTGCCAAGTCAAGTCACTTAAATCATTCAAAGGAGGATACCACCTCGAGCATACCACATCACAACCATTTTAATAGCATGTTGGCACGCATAAGGTAAACCATTATAACTCATAGCTAATCAAGCATGGCATAAGCAACTATGATCTCTAATTGTCATTGCAAACATGTTTATTCATAATAAGCTGAATCAAGGACGATGAACTCATCATATTTACAAAAACAAGAGAGGTCGAGTTCATACCAGCTTCTCTTATCCCAATCAATTCATCATATATCATCATTATGGCCTTTCACTTGCATGATCGAACGATGTGGATAATAATAAGAGTGCACGTGCATTGGACTAAGCTGGAATCTGCGAGCATTCAATAAGTAGGAGAAGACAAGGCAATTTGGGCTCTTGGTTAAATCAACAATAATGCATATAAGAGCCACTTCAACAATTTAATCATAGTCTTCTCCTATCGACCCCCAAAGAAAAGAAAAGAAATAGAAACTATTTATACGGGAAAGCTCCCAACAAGCAAAAGAAGAACAGGAAATATTTTTGGGTTTTATTTTTAATTATTACTACTACAACGGGAAAAGTAAACTACTACTAATTTTTTGTTGTTTTCTTAAAGTTTATTAAACACACAAGAAGAAAGCGGGAAAAATAAAATAAACTAGCATGGATATTACAGTGAAAAAGTATGAGCACCGACATCTACCAATGAGTGTGTGTGAACATAAATGTAATGTCGGTGGGAAATACGTACTCCCCCAAGCTTAGGCTTTTGGCCTAAGTTGGTTCATTGCCAGGGATAGCCTGGCTCATACCCGTAGGTGTAGCTGAGTCGTCTTGTGATGCAGCGACTATCGCCTCCTGAGCTGCAGCCTGGCATCGAGCTGCCTCCGCTCTCCTCTCGTACTCATCTGCCTCCTCTCTGGTAATAACATATCTTCCTTTTGTCTGAGAATCAAAGAAGGCAAGAGCAGGAAGAGTAATACGGACAACATGCCATTTGTTAAAGATTAGTCGATACTGGAGAGGTGATTCAGTCCTCTCAACAAACTGGTGGGAAACCATAGAATCAAAATCTAAATAAGTAGGGGGCAACTCCATATCACCCTCATGAATGTTTATCTCAAGAAAATTAGCTAAGCGGGTTGCATAGATTCCTCCAAAGAAATCTCTGTTATATCTATTATGATGCAACCTACGAGCTACAATGGCTCCCATATGATAAGATTGGTCTCCTAACACAGCACTCCACGAGAATGCTAAGGTCGAGGGACACACATGTGACATGCTTCATCCTTAGCATTTATGCACCTACCTATGAAGAGAGCAAAATAATGTATAGCGAGGAAAGTGAATGCTCCCTATAGTGGCTTGCGTTATATCTCTAGATTCCCCACAGTTATACTAGCAAGAAAGTCTCTAAATTCAGATTCTGAGGGATCAACAGTACTACCCCAATGTGGGAGTTTGCAAGCAGAAGTAAAGTCCTCTAAGTCCATGGTATAAGATTTGTCATAAAGATCAAACATGACTGAAGGAGAATTTCGCGAAGATGAAAACTCAAACCTCCTCACAAATGAACTAGTGAGATCATGATACTATGGGCATTTGTCTGCCTCGAAGTCCACAAGACCGGCGTTACGCAAATATGCGTTAAATACTTCTTTGATTCCCGCTCGATCCATAAAATTTTCTGAAGGCCATTCACAGGGCCTCACGGCGGCGTCCCTTGGGGGCTCCTCATTGGCATCGCGCATTGCCAGCCTAGGGCCTTGCTTCCTTGAAGAACCACCTTGGAACATCTTCCTAAACATATTGTTTTCTCTGAAAAATTTCTGAAATTTTTTTAGTAACTTCAAACAAAAGTGAACCAACTTCAATAAAATTGATAGCAACTACTCCTACAAGTGCCTAGAGCCTATATCAAGCATTAGAACTACTTGGAACCATATAAATTTGACATGCAAGCTCAAGAACATGGTCACGTATGCAGCACAAATTTGCAATGAATAAAGCACTAGAACAAGAACTAATTGGACCAATGGAGGAGTCACATACCAAGGAACAATCTCCCCAAGCAGTTTTGTGAGAGGTGCTTTGAGCAAGGAGATCGAAAATCACAGCAACAGGGGCTAGAACTCGTGTTTGAGCCAGATATTCGTGTTTGCTGGAGGAAGAAGAAGAGGATGGGTGCAGGAATAAGTGGAGGAGGGCCACCGTGGGCCCACGAGGTAGGGGGGGCGCCCAGGGGGTAGGGTGCGCCCTCCACCTTCGTGGCCAGGTGGCAGCTCCCCCGCGGTGATTTTTGCACCATAAATCCTCAAATATTCCCGAAAAAATCATATTAAATTGGCATGGCATTCTGAGGACTTTATTTTCGGGGTAATTTTATATTGCACAGATAAATCAGGAAACAGACAGTAAAATACTATTTTTACTTTAATTCAACTAAATAACAGAAAGTATAAAGAGGGCGAGAAGGTTGTGCCTTCTAGTTTCATCCGTCTCATGATCATCAAAAGGAATCCACTAACAAGGTTGATCAGGTCTTGTTGACAAACTCATTCCGATTAACATGGAACCAGAGAAATTTTGAATAACACTATGTTACCTCAACGGGGATATGCACATCCCCTATAATAAGAATATCATATTTCTTCTTGACAGTAGGAAGAGGAAATTCAAAACCTCCAAATATAATCGATGGAATTTTTCCAATTGAGTGGATGCTATAAACTTTAGGTTGTTTCCTCGGAAAGTGTATCGTATGCTCATTACCATTAACATGAAAAGTGGCATTGCCTTTGGTGCAATCAATAACAGCCCCTGCAGTATTCAGAAAAGGTCTTCCAAGAATAATAGACATACTATCGTCCTCGGGAATATCAAGAATAACAAAGTCCGTTAAAATAGTAACGTTTGCAACCACAACAGGCACATCCTCACAAATACCAACAGGTATAGCAGTTGATTTATCAGCCATTTGCAAAGATATTTCAGTAGGTGTCAACTTATTCAAATCGAGCCTACGATATAAAGAGAGAGGCATAACACTAACACCGGCTCCAAGATCACATAAAGCAGTTTTAACATAATTTCTTTTAATGGAGCATGGTATAGTAGGTACTCCTGGATCTCCAAGTTTCTTTGGTATTCCACCCTTAAAAGTATAATTAGCAAGCATGGTGGAAATTTCAGCTTAGGTACCTTTCTTTTATTAGTAATGATATCCTTCATATACTTAGCATAAGGATTTGTTTTGAGCACATCGAGTTAATCGCATACATAAAAGATAGGTCTAATCATTTGAGCAAAGCGCTCAAAATCCTCATCATCCTTTTCTTGGATGGTTTGGGAGGAAAAGGCATGGGTTTACGAACCCATGGTTCTCTTTCTTTACCATGTTTCCTAGCAACAAAGTCTCTCTTATCATAACGTTGATTTGATTGTGGGTTATCAAGATCAACAGCAGGTTCAACTTCTACATCATTATCATTACTAGGTTGAGCATCATCATGAACATCATCATTATTATTTTCGCTAGGTTCATGTTCATTACCAGATTGTGTTTCAGCATCAGACATAGATATATCATTTGGATTCTCCGGTGGTTCAGCAATAGGTTCGCTAGAAGTTTGCAAAGTCCTATCATTTTTTCTTTTTCTTCCTTTAAGAAGAACTAGGCACATCAGTATTATTTCTCTGAGAATCTTGCTCAATTCTTTTAGGGTGGCTGTCAGTGTCAAAACCGGCGGATCTCGGGTAGGGGGTCCCGAACTGTGCGTCTAGGCGGATGGTAACAGGAGACAAGGGACACGATGTTTTTACCCAGGTTCGGGCCCTCTCAATGGAGCTAAAACCCTACTCCTGCTTGATTAATATTGATGATATGGGTAGTATAAGAGTAGATCTACCACGAGATCAGAGAGGCTAAACCCTAGAAGCTAGCCTATGGTATGATTGTTGTTCGTCCCCACGGACTAAAATCCTCCGGTTTATATAGACACGGAGAGGGCTAGGGTTACACACAGTCGGTTACAATGGGAGGAGATCTACATATCCGTATCGCCAAGCTTGCCTTCCACGCCAAGGAAAGTCCCATCCGGACACGGGACGAAGTCTTCAATCTTGTATCTTCATAGTCTAGGAGTCCGGCCAAAGGTTATAGTCCGGCCATCCGGACAGACCCTAATCCAGGACTCCCTCGGTAGCCCCTGAACCAGGCTTCAATGACTACGAGTCCGGCACGCAGATTGTCTTCGGCATTGCAAGGCGGGTTCCTCCTCTGAATACTTCATAGAAGATTTTGAACACAAGGATAGTGTCCGCTCTGTAAAATAAGGTCATACCACCGCAGAGATAATAATATTTACACAAATCCAATCTGCTGACGTATTCCGCAGTGTGACATCACACCGCGGCCAAGCCTTTATTCGAATCGTTTTTACTGTCCCACCTCAGCGCGTTTAGCAAGGCGGTTTCCTTGGCACGTCTTGTCGAAGCAGAGATCGTGTCCCCTTATTTCGGGATTCTCATCAATACGGGTGTGGGTGACCCAATCGTGCCTGTTGGTATATTTCCACAATCGACGGGGAGTCCCAAACGGTCACGGGGAGGGCTCTTGGTATTCAACCTCTTTATAAAGAGACCAAGGCTCTACTCCTTTCTTTCAATCTCAATCGAATCCGCCTCTCGCCTCGAGTTCCAACACCCAAAGCTCCAGATTCAGGCGCTTCGGACCTTCGATGATGTCAGGCTCCGGCCTTCAAGGCCGGTGGATTCCTTCCTCCGTTTTGGAAGAAGACGTGCTAAAGCTAAGAGATGCCAGGTATCTAACCGGCGAAATCTCGCATAGGCTGCCTGCTCAAGGGCAGGTTATTCCCTCTCCCAAGCCTGGTGAGAGCATGGTGTTCGCATATCACTTCCTTCGGGGGCTAGGCTTCCCGACGGACCCCTTCGTGAGGGGGCTCATGTTTTATTATGGGCTGGAATTTCACGACTTGGCTCCGGAGTCCATCCTCCACATCTCATCGTTCATCGTCGTGTGCGAAGCCTTCCTCCGCATTACTCCTCACTTCGGATTGTGGCTTAAGACCTTCAAAGTAGAGCCGAAGATGATCGAGGGGCAGCACGCGGAGTGCAGAGGCGCTGTTATAAGCAAGAATGCTGACGCTCCATGGCCCGAGGGCTCTTTTCAAGAGGAGTTCAGCTTATGGCAACGAGGGTGGTTTTATATCGCAGCTCCCAGGGGCACCAAGTGGGTGGCGCCACCCGCCTTTCGCTCCGGTCCCCCACCACAGCTAGCGTCATGGGTCAATAAAGGGTTTAACTGGGGGTCGTCCAAGGACGTGCCCTTGTTGCAGGGCCGCATTCGAGATCTCCTAGAGAGAGACATCAATCTGGTCACGATGACGCATGTCATGTTGATTCGCCGCACCTTGCCCTGCAAACGTTGCCCCCTCCGCCTGTGGGAGTTTAATCCGGAGGGACCACGAGCTCTCCAACATTTTACGGGCGCGATGCCCATGGAGATGTACAAATTGTTCTTCGGATCACAAGCAATGTGTCCGGACTCGACCGAGGACGCAGGTCTGAGCTGCAATCTCCCAGATACTCAAGTAAGTAGTCGTGTACCCGGACACGCCATCCGTATATTTATCATAAAATTGCCCTTAAAATAGTTGTCCCTTAAACAGGAGTGGATAGCGAAAGCAAAGCTAATCAGGTGTCCGGCCCCCCTCCCTGAGACCACGCCGGATCCCGTGTTAACCAGATCTTTGGAGGTTGCGCCTTTGGAAGAAAGGCGAAGGGGAACAAAGGCTACCGCCTCCCGAAGGAGAGGCTGTAAGGAGAGGAGGAATCGAGAATCCCTCCATCCAGGGGAAGAAGAGGACCGCCTCTGAAGACCCGGAGACCATGGTCTCAAAGCGGGGGAAGAAATCTTTGTCAGAGGGTCCTGCGCCGGGAGATGCCTCGGCCGCACTATGCCTCCAAGGGGATCAGCCCCCCAGCGAGCCGTAAGTAGAGAGGGGAGTTTTAAAATAAGAGACATCCCAGTTCTATTTATGAGGAAGATAACCGAATTTTTACCTTGGAGTTCGGATCTCAGCCCTTCTCAGCAGAGCTCATCTTCAGGGGATCTTCGATCGGAGATGATGGAGAGCGGAACGCCTCCCCTACCGTCTTGCCGTGCGGCGGGAGACCACGAGGTGTCGTCGCGGAGGGTTTCTCCGAATCCGCAGGGCGGAAGGCGATCATGTGGCCCCCGAAGCCCTCCGTGTCCGGCCTTGAAAAAAGGCCATCGGACGAGTCCGCACCCGTCCGGTCTTGTGATCGGAGGAGTGAAGGATCTGCCCGGCGGCGTCTATCTCGAAGAACACCGTGCGTTGATGGGTATGGTGATTGAAAGGATTTCATCCGTGGAGAGTGGGTTGTATGAAGCTGTCGAAGTTCTTGACGGGTTTTGAAAGGTCTGTGAAATGATGTACCTTTTGACAGTTCCGCATATAAAAGATGCGCCATGTATAGATAGTAGCCCACGAGACTCGGTGCGTTGTCAAAAATGACGGTCTTGCGCCGAGGATCATAATCCAGATATGATATGTCGCTTTTCCTATGTAGGTGGCGAAGTGTCCGGTGGCTAGCCGGACTGATGAATTTGCCGAGCTAAAGCGGCAACTTGACGTGGCAGATGCCGACATCGCGCTTGTCAACAAGCGGCTTGACGAGTCACTAGGTATGTAATTTCTTCGCATACACCTGGTAAGGGGGTTTGATGCTCGTACCTTACAACCTGTATGCTTGATGCAGATGGTGTCGCTGCTATGGAGAACCTTCCGGCGGAACTCGCCCGAGCCAAGGAGCAGGCCAGGAAAAGTGATGCGGTTGCCTTAAAGGCGGCTGAAGAGCTGAAAGCCAAACAGGCTGCTCACTGCCGAAACAAGAAGGAAATGGCTGAGATGGCTGTGAAATTGAAGGATGCTGCCGACCGCTGCAAGCTTCTTGAAAAAGAAGATCGGTAGAACGGAAGGACTGAAGAAGGCCACTACCACGGCCAAGGATGCTCGCTCTGTGATGAGAGCTATGAAGGAGGAGCTACGTCAGGCCGGAGATATCGCGGCTGGAAATCCCTTTATGCTGCGGATGAAGTTCGGGGATCCTAAATATGCTCCGTTGGACCGGCTGTGGAGTGCGGCGGACCCTTATCTGGACTTGGCGGCGAGTTCCACGGACGCAGCCGAACACTTCCGGGATCAAAAGGATCGCGAAGTGGAAAAGCTTTTTTGGTCACAGTTCCACAATCCAGAGTGCCCACTTCCATTAACCGATCATTTGGCCGCGTGGGTGGAGCTGAATAGGTTATCTGGACTCGCCATGAAGTATGTCGTGAGTCATCTGTGCCGGAAAACTTATTTTAGCTTGGTGCAGCAGTTCCTTGGTGCGGTGCCGCATATCAATGCAATGAAGAGGTCAGCGTGCATAGAGGGTGCGCGGATGGCTCTTGCCGTGTCAAGACATCTTTGGCGGAGATGAACGCCATCGTTGTTGCATCCCAAGATTGAGACGAGAGCCGAGTACCGCCGAGCACTATTTTCAGGAAGTTACGCAAAGGCGCTCATTTAATAGAGGCAGCGATTAGCTTGAAGGATATTATGTTCGAATAACACGTATTATTGTAAAACAATGTTTCGAGGGAATATAAAAGCTTTTTATACTTGTGCTTTCCAGAATTAAAATACCTCCTGTGCGGCCGTTAATGTATATGTATATATAACCTGAAAGATGGCAGTCGTCGGCTTCAACCCCCACGCATAGAATGCGGGGGTGTTCGCAGAAGGCGCATTTTCACACTTGATCCAACGTCTTGGTCCTATAAAGGAGGTGATAGCGCAGCGAACTAGGCAACCGGACTATAATGCTTTATCACTTTCACTTAGCCATAGGAGTTTGACGGTGGGGCTACTATATAGCCCCTAGGGGCACCAGCTCACCGAATTCGGGCGTGTGTGTGCCTGGCCGAAGCGGCCCTTCGTTATCTTGGAGGAATCCTAAAGATTCTGGCGGGTCATCGAGTGGTTGACCAGTCTCATGCTATGTCATGACAGTTAGTTTTCGGCTTTCTCTACTGAGGTGCTCGCCTGGCCGAACCGGGGCACAATCGCAGTAGTTCTCCTGGTGCCGCCTTACCCGATAGAGCGAAATGTAAGGCAGCAAAACACAGGATCCGGGCAAACCCAACATTTGACCGAAGACATGATTCGGAGCTGATGCATATAAGGCCAAACTCGCGACGCCGAACACTCCCTAAGGTATTCGGTCTTTATGAAAACGGGCTGAACAACGCCCTTGGTAATGAGCCCACAATTGTCCATGTATGCGTGCAAAATTCGGCGTGGCCACATGCCAAGGCGCCAGCCTCCTCCTCGGTTATATCACGAAACCGGGATGTGTATCAACAAGAGACAGTAAAAAAGGTTTATGCAGGGTCTTAATCTAAAAGAATCCTTGGAGCGGGTCCCTCTTGCACGTGCGTACTGTGTCTCCGTTGTGCCGTATCACTGGGACGGGTGTATACGGTGTTCATCTGTAAAATAGAGGAACTTAGTTGAAAAGATCATGCGAAAATATACGTTATATTAAATAAACAAAGTATAATTCAAAAATGAATAAAATTGAGCTTTATCGTCTCTTGTTGTACATGCGGAGCCCTTATGCGGGGGTATGCGGCTAGTAAGCCCTTGTATGTTTACACGGACTCGTCTAGCCATGTCAAAGTCCGAACGACCTGTTTAGGTGCTTTGATCAGTGAAGCGGTTTAGTGTGTGGCTGTCAAGGCAGCCGCTGCACAATCTTCAGCGCTCAAGGAACACTCGAAGTTTCCCTTTAATGAGATGATGCCTCGCGGACCGGCATTTTGAGTATAAGAGATGCATAATGCGGTATTATGCGTTAAAGCGGGCGAAGCTTGGCCCCAGAGTGCTTGATAGCTACTTGTGAATGGGGCGATGTGGAAGGTTAGCTTTTTGGCGGAAGTTGTCGGGGAGCCGAACATAACTTCTAGCAGGAGAGAGCCCGTACAATGGGCATCTGGGCCTGGCGTTACCCCTTGAAAGGAAGTGTTGCTATGCCGAATTTTTGTTGGGTCTATCCCCATTTTGTGGATTGTGTCCTTATATAGCAGGTTTAGATCACTGCCGCCGTCCATTAGGACTTGTGTAAATTGGAGTCCGTCAATTATCGAACCTAATATCAAGGCAGTCCAGCCTGCGTTCCGGATACTTCTAGAGTAATCCTGATGGTCGAAGGTGATTGGTTTTAACAACCAGTGGCGGGACTCCTTTGGGATAGGCTGTATGGCGCGTATCTCTATAGGCGCCACCTTGTTTTTCCCTTTTGTCACGTGAAGTGAGTTTAATGTTTTGACTTCTTGTGGGAAATTATTTTATTTTCCGGTGCTCTGCTTGTGGGGTTCGTCATCGTCCTCGCTTGGTGTGTCGAGCCCCTTATGTTCGGCGTTGAGTTTGCCGGATTGCTTGAAGACCCAACAATCTCTGTGGGTATGGTTTGCGAGCTTCCGAAGTACTGTGGATTTGACATATCTTGTCAAAGATTTTGTTTAGGTTAGATAGCTCGTCCTGTTATCCTTGAGGGCAGCTTTTTACGATTCTACCGAGAGCTTTTGAATCCGGCGTTGGTATGTCGTGCTCTTGGGCTGTTTCCCTTGGTCCGACGCTGGTCCTTGCTGCGTCGCGGTTTCCCGTTCCATCCCTAACCCGGATGTACTTGGGTCGCTGGTACTGCATCTTGCCAACCAGCTATCCTCTCCTGCGCAAAAGCGGGTCATGAGGCTTGTTAATGCTGCCATTGTTCTTGGCTTTTCTTGGCCGAGCTGTCTGGCGAGCCATTCGTCTCAAACGCTCTGTTTGAAAGATGCTAAGGCTTCTGCGTCCGGACAGTCGACTATCCGGTTCTTTTTAGTAAGAAATTTGTTCCAGAGTTTCCGGGCTGACTCTCCGGATTGTTGAGTTATATGACTTAAATCATCTGCATCCGGAGGTCGGACATAGGTCCCTTGAAAATTTTCTCGAAAAGCATCCTCGAGCTCTTCCCAACTTCCAATGGTGTTTTCGGGAAGGCTTTTAAGCCAATGTCGGGCTGGCCCTTTGAGCTTGAGGGGTAAGTATTTTATGGCGTGGAGATCATCACCTCTAGCCATGTGTATGTGGAGGATGTAATCCTCAATCCAGACTCCAGGGTCTGTTGTACCATCGTATGCCTCTATGTTTACGGGCTTGAATCCCGCTGGAAATTCATGATCCAGCACCTCATCAGTGAAACATAGGGGGTGTGCGGCACCCCTATATTTGGGTGTATCGTGATGTTCGGATACTTGATGCGTTGCATTGCTTACTAGAGCTTGCTTTCTTGGCCCGTAGATAGATCTAGTTGGGCCATCTTTTTGATGTGAATCCTTGTGCGGATCGCGTGCCGGCTTGTGTGAGGCGCCTTTTACCGCTCTATGTTGGCCATGGGGTTGTTCACCCGACCGGGTGGCTTCCTTATTTTTTGATTGCGGGGGCTCTAAGGCCTCCTCATCAAATTCCAGCAGTAATTTTCGCTTCGGGTAGCTCTTTGTGCGGCGACTATCGCCATATTTGTCTATGGTGTTGAGTACTTTGCTCCATCTAGTTCTGAGTGCATCTTCCGCTGTTTTGAGCTTCCGCTTCTGCTTTTTCAGGCTACGCGCAGTGGCGGCGAGCCTTTTGTGGAGGTTCTTCTGCTCCGGTAGCTTGTCCGGTGTGAGGTCGTCCAGACTGTTATCTTCGCCGGGGACGGGTTGTTTATCCAAGTTGCCCTATTCGAACGGTTGCTCGATGGCATGTTCGTCGTCCGCCGGTTCGCTCTGCTCTATGGCTGGGTCTATATGGCTCCTGTCTCTGTCGAGGTGGGGTTTGGAGCGGCGCTTACGCCGCCGCTTTACTTTTAGAGGAACAATCCTTCGTTGCGTCCCTTTGTTCCTCGTCGTTGTTTCTTTTAGGTGTGTCCACCATGTATACATCATGAGATGGGGTGGTTGTCCAGTGCCCTATAGGCGCTGGTTCCTGTCCGTCTCCTTCATTGTCGTCCATACCGTCGATGTCTTCAGAGTCGAAGTCGAGCATGTCGGTTAAATCATCAACAGTGGCTATGAAGTGGGTGGTGGGTGGGCTTTGAATTTCTTCGTCGTTCGCATCCCAACCTTGCTGACCATAGTCCGGCCAGGGCTCCCCTGATAAAGAGGGAGATTTTAATGAATTCAGAATGTCGCTGAAGGGCGAGTGCTGAAAGATGTCCGCGGCGGTGAGCTCCATTATCGGCGCCCAATCGGATTCGATTGGCAGGGGTGCGGAAGTTTTGGAGTCCGGCACTTTGGAGTCACGGGCTTCGTAGAGGACAAGGCTGGTGTTCGGCTTGATCGCCATAGAGATTGCAGCCCCCGAGGCGGTGTCCAGCCACCCGCCCTCAGTTGGCGCAGTCGGCTCCGAGCTAAGGGTCAGAGCGGACACGGGTGCGGCCTCTAGGGCACTGTTCGGCGGTAGAGCAAGATCATGCCCATCGTAACAGTGCGGCTCGCATGGTTGTGGCTCGGATCCATCGAAGATCAAGTCTCCGCGGACGTCAGCCGTGTAGTTTAAACTTCCAAATCTGACTTGATGGCCAGGGGCGTAGCTTTCGATCTGCTCCAGATGGCCAAGCAAATTGGCCCGCAGTGCAACGCCGCCGAATACGAAGTTCTATCCGGGGAAAAAGTCTCACCCTGGACCACATCGTTGTTGATGATCGGAGGAGCCATCGGGCCTAAAGATGACGACACAGAGGAACTCTCAATGAAAGCACCAATATCGGTGTCAAAACCGGCGGATCTCGGGTAGGGGGTCCCGACCTGTGTGTCTAGGCGGATGGTAACAGGAGACATGGGACACGATGTTTTTACCCAGGTTCAGGCCCTCTCGATGGAGGTAAAACCCTACTCCTGCTTGATTAATATTGATGATATGGGTAGTACAAGAGTAGATCTACCACGAGATCAAAGAGGCTAAACCCTAGAAGCTAGCCTATGGTATGATTGTTGTTCGTCCTACGGACTAAAACCCTTCGGTTTATATAGACACCGGAGAGGGCTAGGGTTACACAGTCAGTTACAATGGGAGGAGATCTACATATCCGCATCGCCAAGCTTGCCTTCCACACCAAGGAAAGTCCCATCTGGACACGGGAAGAAGTCTTCAATCTTGTATCTTCATAGTCCAGGAGTCCGGCCAAAGGTTATAGTCCGGCCATCTGGACACCCCCTAATCCAGGACTACCTCAGTGGCCTTCAGGATACAAAGGTTCCTGAATCATTCTACCAGTTTTAGTAGCCACTCTAACAGCATAATCATTTTTCTTACTATTCATTTCATTGAGCAAATCATTTTGAGCCTTAAGTACTTGTTCTACTTGAGTGGTAACCATAGAAGCATGTTTGCTAATGAGTTTAAGTTCACATCTAACATTAGCCATATAATCACCCAAGTGTTTAATCATATCGGAATCGTATTTCAATTGTCTACCAAAATAAGCATTAAAATTTTCTTGTTTGACAATAAAAATTATCAAACTCATCCAAGCATTGCCTAGCAGACTTATAATGAGGAATGTCACCTTCATCAAATCTATAGAGAGAATTTACCTTTACTACCTGTGTCGGGTTATCAGGATCAAGAGGTTCTTCAATAGGTAATGGATCAAGATAATATGTTTCTTCAACAGGAGGTAAATTAAGACTATGTATTTCTTCAATAGGAGGTAAATTCTTAACATCTTCAGCTTTAATACCTTTTTCTTTCATTGATTTCTTTGCCTCTTGCATATCTTCAGGACTGAGGAATAGAACACCTCTCTTCTTCGGAGTTGGTTTAGGAATAGGCTCAGTAATTGGCTCAGGAGCTGGCTCGGGAGGTGCCCAATTATTTTCATTTGTCAACATATTATTCAATAGAATTTCAGCTTCATCCGGTGTTCTTTCCCTGAAAAGAGAACCAGCATAACTATCCAGGTAATCTCTGGAAGCATCGGTTAGTCCATTATAAAAGATATCAAGTATTTCATTTTTCTTAAGAGGATGATCGAGCAAAGCATTAAGTAACTTGAGAAGCCTCCACCAAGCTTGTGGGAGACTCTCTTCTTCAATTTGCACAAAGTTGTATATTTCCTTTAAAGCAGCTTGTTTCTTATGAGCAGGGAAATATTTAGCGAAGTAATAAATCATATCCTAGGGACTACGCACACAACCAGGATCAAGAGAATTAAACCATATCTTAGCATCACCCTTTAATGAGAAAGGAAATATTTTAAGGATATAGAAGTAGCGAGATCTCTCATCATTAGTGAACAGGGTGGCTATATCATTTAATTTAGTAAGATGTGCCACAACAGTTTCAGATTCATAGCCATAAAAAGGATCAGATTCAACCAAGGTAATTATATCAGGATCAATAGAGAATTCATAATCCTTATCGGGAACACAGATAGGTGAAGTAGCAAAAGCAGGGTCAGGTTTCATTCTATCCCTAAGGGATTCTTTACTCCACTTAACTAATAGCCTCTTAAGTTCGTTTCTATCTTTGCAGGCAAAGATAGCTGCAGAAGATTCTATATCAAAAACATAACCCTCAGGAATAACAGGCATATCTTCATCATCAATTTCATCAACATTATCAGTTTCAATAATTTCTTTCTCTCTAGCCCTAGAAATTTGTTCATCAAGAAATTCACCAAGGGGCACAGTAGTATCAAGCATAGAAGTAGTTTTATCATAAGTATAATGCATAGCAGAAGTGGCATCATCAATAACATGCGACATATCAGAACGAATAGCAGAAGCAGGTTTAGGTGTCGCAAGCTTACTCATAATGTAAGGTGAATCAAGTGCAGAGCTAGATGGCAGTTCCTTACCTCCCCACGTAGTTGAGGGATAAATTTTTGTCTTAGCGTCTTTCAAGTTCTTCATAGTGTCTAGCAGATATAAATCCCAAGTGACTCAAAGAATAGAGCTATGTTCCCCAGCAACGGCGCCAGAAATTAGTCTTGATAACCCACAAGTGTAGGGGATCGCAACAGCTTTCGAGGGTAAAGTATTCAACCCAAATTTATTGATTCGACACAAGGGGAGCCAAAGAATATTATCAAGTATTAGCAACTGAGTTGTCAATTCAGCCACACCTGGATAACTTAATATCTACAGCAAAGTATTTAGTAGCAAAGTAGTATGATAGTAGTGGTAACGGTAACAAAAGAGTAATGAAAGCAAAAGTAATATTTTTGGTATTTTGTAGTGATTGTAACAGTAGCAACGGGAAAGTAAATAAGCGTAAACCAATATATGGAAAGCTCGTAGGTATTGGATCGGTGATGGATAATTATGCCGGATGCGGTTCATCATGTAACAGTCATAACATAGGGTGACACAGAACTAGCTCCAATTCATCAATGTAATGTAGGCATGTATTCCGAATATAGTCATACGTGCTTATGGAAAAGAACTTGCATGACATCTTTTGTCCTACCCTCCCATGGCAGCGGGGTCCTAATGGAAACTAAGGGATATTAAGGCCTCCTTTTAATAGAGATCCGGAAAAAAGCATTAGCACATAGTGAATACATGAACTCCTCAAACTATGGTCATCACCGAGAAGTATCCCGATTATTGTCACTTCGGGATTGTCGGATCATAACACATAATAGGTGACTATAGACTTGCAAGATAGGATCAAGAACTCACATATATTCATGAAAACATAGTAGGTTCAGATCTGAAATCATGGCACTCGGGCCCCAGTGACAAGCATTAAGCATAGCAAAGTCATAGCAACATCAATCTCAGAACATAGTGGATACTAGAGATCAAACCCTAACAAAACTAACTCGATTACATGATAAATCTCATCCAACCCATCACCATCCAGCAAGCCTACGATGGAATTACTCATGCACAGCGATGAGCATCATGAAATTGGTGATGGAGGATGGTTGATGATGAGGACGGCGACGAATCCCCCTCTCCGGAGCCCTGAACGGACTCCAGATCAGCCCTCCCGAGAGGTTTTAGGGCTTGGCGGCGGCTCCGTATTGTAAAACGCGATGATTTCTTCTCTCTGATTTTTTCTCTCTGAAAGCAAATATATAGAGTTGGAGTTGGCGTCGGAGGGTCTCCAGGGGGCCCACGAGGTAGGAGGTCGTGCCCTGGAGGGGGGGCGCCCCCCACCCTCATGGACAGTGTGTGGGCCCCCTGGTCTTCATCTTTGGCGAGGATTTTTTATTATTTTTTCTAAGATATTCCGTGGAGTTTCAGGTCATTCCGAGAACTTTTGTTTTCTGCACATAAAACAACATCATGGCAATTCTGCTGAAAACAACGTCAATCCGGGTTAGTTCCATTCAAATCATACAAGTTAGAGTCCAAAACAAGGGCAAAATTGTTTGGAAAAGTAGATACGACGAAGACGTATTAGCCACCCTGTCCTCCACCTCCAAAAAGCTGCCCCGATGTTCCCCTCATCTTTCGCGCCACCTCCATTCCCACACCGCCATCTTCACCTGCACCACCATAAGAGCAGCATGATCACCGATTCCTCGGATGAAGCTGAGGCCTAATCGGCGCCACCTAAGAGGTTCTACACCAATCGCTGCGTTTTCTTCTTGATTCGATCTCACGGTGTTGCCGCTGCTCGGTCCCGAGTCGACATGGCGCGGCTCCATCTATGGCGGAGTAGCCGACCACTTCCTCCATGGCGTCGCTTCCTCGGCGCCGACGTCCACATAAGTAGGAGTTGCTACTGCTTTTGCTCTCGCTCGCGCTGCTACTCTACTCTTGCTCTCGGTCCCCTGCCTGCTCTGCTCTTGCTCTTGCTCTCATTGCTGCTCTACTCTTGCTCGCGTTGCTGCTGCACGAGCAGCAGATCCTGCTCTGATTCAAGCCCCTGCAACTGCTACCTGAGATGCTGCTACACGACTAGCTGCCTCGACTCTCGCACATGCTACTGCTCCAGGCAGTGCAGCTGCGCTACTGCTTTTCTGCTACTAGTGCGTTCAGTTTCGACAGCAAAATTCAGTTTCGATAGCAAAATTCAGTTTCGACAGTTCAATTCAGTTTCGACATTTAAGTTCAGAGATGAGCGGCTGATGTATTTTACATCTAGCACTTTGTGTATGTATTTTACATCATCTATTGGAGATGCTACTAGAATTCCACTCAGGTTAACGTTGTCTCTCTTTTCCTGCTTCAGCCTCGCCGTCGTACAACTCACTGGAGCTGCTCCAACGATGAAACCCTCCATCACAGCAGAGCAGTACCCCCGGCTCCATCTCCAGACACGTAAGATCTTCTTCCCCTCCTCCAATAGCCAAATCAGCCGGAGCATCATCCTCTCTGACCAACCCAATCATGTTGAGATCGACATGGCTTCGCCAAAGAGGTTGTACACTTGTTGCATTGTTTTTTTACTCTACATGTTATATATATTGTCCACTGAGCACACGTAGTAACGTAAAATACGATTAGTTTCTCCTACTATATGACAAGCAGTGAGGTACCAGGCAACTTAGCTATCCATGATGGACTCTCTCGAAAGCCATCATTATTTATTTCTGCGTGTTTGAACTGTGCGTGTGTAGATGGGCCTGGGAGTTGAGTTAGTAGGGCAGTGTCCTGGGTCCAAAGTAGTACAAGTAGCACAAAAACATTTTTGGAATGTAGGCTTTTGCCTGTTCAAGCCTGCCTACTAGAATTGCTAGTGGTTGAAAGGAAAAGTGAAGGAAAAACATAGGAATTGGAAAGTTTCCTATGGTACTACTACTAATGCATTTGGTTTAAAGGAATGGAGCAAATGAAAACTGTAGGATTTGTTCCTTTGGTGTCTCTTTCAAAGAAAACCCGTAGGAATTTTAATATCCACTTGGCCCACCTTTTCAAATTCCTATTCATGAAGAACAAGACTAAGTGATAGTATCATAATAGCATTATAATTGTACATTTTCTTGTGGTTTGACTTAATTTGACCATGCTTCTTTGCATTCCTCTGACCTTCCAATTCCTTTGAACCAAACACCCAGATTGACAGAAATCCTGTGATTTTAAATTCTTTGCACATGTATTCCTATCCTATTACTGTGTATTTCATATCCCTTAGAATCATCCAATTCAAATGATCCCTTACCAAATTACTTCTCTTACTGATAGTTGTCAAAGAAAACCTTGTGTGGTTTGTCCTGCTCTTGTTGCCCGTCGTCCACCCCAGCCCAGCTGCTCCAATGACAGAAGGGTCCACCAAAGTAGGGATCCACCCTCCAGACTTTCTTTCGCCGCCTCAGATCTTCTTCCACGCCGCCGGCAGCCACGACAACTGCATTACCATCATCAACTAAGCAGATGACCTCAAGGACTACACGGGTCCGCAAGAGAGGTCGCACTCTTTTCGTGTCTGCTTACGTTATGCATCGCTTAATATTACATGCTACTTTATTGTCATGTTCACCGAATAGACTTTGAGTCAGCTCTAAACTAATGCTCAAACTTGAGTTTTTAAATGGTTGCGGGGTACATATCGGGGACGCAATCCATAGTATTTGTCTACTATCTGGTTAATCTCTAGCATCTACTATGAGTTTCATGTTGGGTGGGAAACAAACAGTAAAGAAGCCATTATCTGTATTTTTAACTCAAGCCATTATCTACCTACTATCATTGGTTTCGGGTCTATCCACAGGTTGCTGCCATCACTCTGGATGTCTGCATGCACACCTTACATAATCTCACTATGTTTTATTCCTATGCATGTCAGTTATTGTACACAATGGAACTAAACATGTAGAGCAAAAGAGACGAGCCTTGTGTGGCAATAAAATTTCATGCAGACGTTGCTCCATGGTGGGCGCAAAGGAAGCCCCCCCCCCTACACCCATTTTAGATTGTAATCAAGAGGAAGATAACTGTTCCAAGGGGGATTCAGAAGGATAAGACCACTCCTATTTACCCCCCCCCCCCCGCAGTCTTCGCTCTAACTTGGCATGCTGATGTTGGTCATATCATGCATATGTTGCTTTACATTGCTTACTTTATACATCAAATATGTCATCTGCTTAGTTTAGACATACTTTGTGTGAATGCCATCTATTTAGTTTATTTATCGTATGTGTGAATTATGTAACGCCATCTTGTTTAGCCAGGAATCATATATGTGAATTTTGAAATGCCATCCTGCTTAGCCAGTCATCTTATATGTGAATTATATCATGCCATCCTTTTTTCATTACGTATTACATTTGTCAACAATGTTAGTACATTCAACTACTCTTCGTGTGCATCAGCCATTTGACACGGTGATGGAAAATTCTTGAGTGAAAACAAGGTCTTCAGAGCAGACTATGCTATCTGACGAAGTGCATATCTCGTTGGTTGCGGATAGCTCCTCAGAGGAGGATTCGGAGACAAATGACCAGTCATAACCCCCCCCCCAGGTGTATGCTCTAACTTGGCAGGGTTATGTTGCTCATATCATGCGTATGGTGTCTTGCATTGCTATGTCATTTGCTTAGTTTAGACATGCTTTGTGTGAATGCCACCTGTTTAGTGTCCAATTACCATATATATGAATTATGCAATGCCATCCTGTTGCAAGACATTATATATGTGAATTATGCAATGTTATCTTGTTGCAAGGCATTATATATGTGAATTATGCAATACCATGTTGTTTAGCCAATCATCATATATGTGAATTATATCATGCTATCCTTTTTTTTGTATTAGGTATTCCATTTGGTGACAACGCTTGTATATTCAACTACTATTCCTGTGCATCAGCCATTTGAATAGATGATGGAAGTATCTGGAGTGAAAACAAGGTCTTCAGAGCAGACAATGCTACCTGCTGAAGCAGACAACTTGCTGGTTATAGATAGCTCCTCAGAGGAGGATTCAGAAACAAATGACCAGTCCTATTTCCCCCCTGAGGTCTATGCTCAAACTTGGCAGGGTTATATTACTCATATCATGCATATCTTGTCTTGCATTGCTTATTTTTTACATCATATATGATTGCCATATGCTTACTTGCTTAGTATATAAATCATATATTTGAATTATATCATGCCATCATGTTAACATTGACAACATCTATATGAATTATGGCATGCAAACCCATTTAATAAAGACATCATATAGTTATATCATCTCATCGGTTTAGTGTTTACAATCATCGTAATTTGAATTATGTCATTCTATCCGTGAATTATATCATGCTATCATGTTTCCATAGGCGGCATGTATGTGAATTATGGCATGCCAACCTATTTAATAAACACATTATATAGTTATATCATGTCATCTTGTTTACATAGTCATCATATTTTGAACTATGTCTTTCCATCCTGTTCAGTTAGCCATCGTATATGTGAAATTGTGTCATGCAATCCTGTTTAGTTAGCCATCATATATGTGAAATTGTGTCATGCTATCTTGTTTGGTTAGACAACATAAATGTGAATTATTCATGCCCTCTTTTATTCCCCACTATCCATTTGTAGAGACCCGACCTCAGACGGTCAAGTCTCTGTGCTTAAGTGTCATCCCTGGACCGGTATGCTGACACGCACAGTACTCGAGGATTTATAACAGAGGTAAATCACATTTATAAAGTAATGTAAATACTATTACCTCAATCCATATAGCGGAAGTAACAACAAGGTTGTGGATTCCCATCAACACCAATGGCAAAGTTGAGTGTAGAAATCATAACCCTAATGTATCACTTACTCGTCGTAAGAAATCCTGCAACATGAGATGTTGCAGCCACAAAGGGTTAGTACATTGAATGTACTGGCAAATTCACACCATAGGATAATGATGAATAATAACTATCACTACATGCATATATGGCTGGTGGAAGCTCTACGGTTATTATGTTTTGTGAAAAGCCAATTTTTCCCTACATCAAAGGAATAATTTTTATTTAACTACAAAGTTTGTTGAAAACATTGAGAAGGTTCCTCCAACTCAATCCCAAAATAATAATCATTAACCCAATCAAATTCATTAAATAGAGTGTTGAGATCAACATGATAATCCAAGTACCAGATACTCAAGATGTCCATAACCGGGGACACGGCTAATCATGATTAGCGTGTACACTCTGCAGAGGTTTGCGCCCCACAAGACTCGATCTCCTCCGCTGGATTTCTCGCACTTCATGGTGTTTGAGAAACGGATGACCGAGACACAGTCTTTCAGAAGCATTAGCTCTAACCCCGGGTGGAAAGTACCAACCCACATCCCCTACATCTGCTAGCCTACCACTGGAAGAGGTCATGCAACATACTCAAGTATGCCAGAGCCCATAATGGCTTGTGGCTGCACACGTAAGTTTCTAGCATGAATAATCTTATGATCCCTTTGAGCCTAGGTGGTGATACGACTCCATCGTATCTATAATTTTTGATTGCTCCATGCTATATTATCTACTGTTTTGGACATTATTGGGCTTTATTATCCACTTTTATATTACTTTTGGACTAACCTATTAACCGGAGGCCCAGCCCAGATTTGCTGTGGCGAGAAAAACCAACGGCAGCGGCGGTGGCTTTCTCCGGCGATGACAATGGCGAGGCGGGACGGTGCTGCAGCGTCGGGTGTGGGCGGCGGCAACTACGAGGGCGACAGTGGTGCGGCCCGTCGGCCTTGGCGGAATCTTGGCGGTGGCAGCGGCGCAGGCGCTTCTGTCATGCGGTGAGGTGCTTGCTGCGGTGGCGGCGTCGATGCGGGCGGGATGCGGCGGTGACGCAAGGAAAAGGGAGAGGGGGTCAGGGCGACGGCTTTTAAATGGGCAGGGGAGGGCGATGGCGTGGGGGAGGGGGCGGCCGGTGGAGGGGCGGCGCCGGACTCCGGGAGGAGTCCCGGTCGGGGACGACGGGCGAGGCGGCGCGGAGCTAGGCCTTGGCCTGGCTTCGGCTGGGCCGGCCCAGTGGGCGGGGAGAAAGTTTTTTTTAAACATTTTCCAGACAAAAAAAGTAAAAACAAAATAAAAAATATTATATAGACATATAATATATCAAAAATTTCAGAAGAAGATTTTCTACAACATGGACATTTTACTAACGTCAAATAAAATACACAAAAATTCAAATAAATCAAACAGTTACACTGCTCTAATAAAATCCAATAAAAATCATTTTAAAAAATACCAAAATAAATTCAACTTTATTTCTCTCCAATTTCCTAATGTAGGGAATCATTTTACCCTAATTTCTGTATATTTTATTTTTGGAGAAAAATAATTTGAATAAAACCCAAATAACTCCAAATTGAAAATAATTTCCAAAAGGACTTTAAATTTGATCCTTTTAAACTTCCAACTCATATTTCATAGGTTTTGAAGAAGTAATTTTATCTTCTCTCATGAAAATCATTGAGTTGCTTAAAGTTTCTGAATTTGAAAATAGTTCCAAATGAAATTCAAATATTTTCAAATACCCTTTTCATTTGATTAAATGGAAGAAGTCATGTCATCTTCTCTCTAGGGTTTTGTATTTGAAAAGAATTTGAATTCGCGGAGATCATAAAAGAAAATGAAAGTTTGGGAAAGTCCTTTTATTCCCTCTCATTTAACTTTCAAAAAAATCGAACTTTACTCATTTTCACACAATCAATCAAAACTATCTATTTAATATAACATTCCAAAATTTAGAATTTTGGGATGTTACAAACCTACCACCCTTAAAATGAATCTCGTCCTCAAGATTCAGAGAGGCTAGAAAGAAAAAGGTTAGGTTCGGGGGTCTTCTCAAAATCAATCGATCGTTTCCGGGGTCTCGGGTGCTACCACCCTTAGAAGCATTGTTACGGTTCCATCAAAACTCGTATACTCCATCCTCATCCTTGACAGTGTCGGTCTTCTCAAATTCTTGGAATAATTCCTTCTCTCGGCTCTTCCGGTAGTGGCATAACTTTTTCCTCAATTCTTCTGTCCTTTCATCTTGGTAAGGTTCTTACGTATTTGGAGTGCCTTAGGCTGATAGGTGCAGCGCCATTACTAATCAACTATCGATATCTGATGGTGGTCAACAATTTATGGTTGCTCCTGCAGGAAATGGGTATGGGTTGAACCTCACCATATATCCTACGGTTTGGCAACAGTTGCCTTGTACAGGGAAAAAATTGTCATACCATTCTAAGGTTTAAACAAGGTTTTCATCGTCGTCTCTCTACTATAGGTAAGTCTCTCATATTTACCATCCCATATAGCAAGGCGAATAATAAGAGTAAGTCGGTATGGTGATCAATCCATCCCGCACCCAAATCATTACCTTGTATATGGTTTAGCTAATCTCGCATTCTAACACTCGGTCATCCTCACAAGCATTGCAGAATTTCTCTTGTCAATGACCCAAGTTCGGATAAATCCATGGACTCTGCAAGCCAAACAAATATCTATCTTTCCTTCACAACTCTCAGGTTTTGCGTAAACTCCTATAAGATCGTCTGTTGATAAAGTCGTAATCTTCTTCCAGGGTTTTTCCTTCAGCAAGATTGTGCTTGCTCCTTGGCAGGTCCTGGGGCATGTGGGTTATGGCCAATCTCGTCACTTGTAACCTTGGACTCATCATCGGGGCAACTGATCATTATTCCAACATCCAGCTTCCTAGCATTCTTAAATCCATCCAATTGTATTGTCTCTCTTCCTTCTATTTGCACCAAACTAAGACGTGATTACTCCGACTCATCATAGAGTCACCGTTGCTCCATATTACCAACATTCTACCTCCTTTATATCCAATAGTACTTCATCCCTTCATATTCTTGGCGTATCCAACATATCGAGATAAAACCCGTACTTATTTTGTCCAAGGTCTACTCCGTGGAATATCATAATCCTTTCCAGAGGTCAAGGTTCCTCACAGGGTACTACCACCCTTGAAATGCACAAATTAATCCATAGACCAAATTTCTCATATCCTCGAAAATGGTCAAAATCTTCCTTCATAGAGTAACAACTCATAAAGATTCTGCGTGTGAAATCATGACACAAGAACTTTATTGATTTCATGAATTCATTACAATATCTCAAAATTCCATTCCATAACTCACTCCATATCCCTCAAAAAGTGTGCTTCCTACTATGCTTATTACCAATATTAAATTCTCAACTACTTAGCTCCAGCTTTCATCTTGTCGGGACATTTATTAGCATAGTGTCATGTTTCCCTGCAGCGGAAACAAATAACTTCTGATAAGTCTTTAGGCTTCTTGGGAATGGTGTCCACCCTTTGGGCTCTTGGCTGCTTCTTTCGACATTAATTGGTGTAATGACCGAAATCCTTGCACCTGTAACAGGTGATATGACTCAGATCCTTCTCTGCAGAAATTGGGTTGTTCCTAGAATCCAATCTATTTCTCTTCCGGGACTTTTTCGTGCCAATCAGGGCTTCTATTCCCTGTGGATCATACTCTACTTCCTTTGTCGGGAATGCTACTAGATCTCCCTTCAGACAATTCTGGGAAAAGTGCCCTTCTTCCCCACATGAATAGGACTTGGTGCAGGGTTTAACTGGGTCTTTTTCGAGTGTGTCCTCCACCTCTTCCTTCATCACAGGTTCTTCTAAAATTTCCATAAGGGCTCCTTTCATTGCTTCTTTCTTCTGCTGGATGGTTCTTTGTACCATGGGGTAAATGTGACACTGAGCAGAGTAGTGGGCAGTCCCTTTACACAAGAAACAAGTGATCTGCCTAGTTGGGCATTCTTCAGTTGGGTGACTTCCTTCACAATTAGGGCATTCATCCTTGTGTTCTTTATGGATGTGTCCCGTTTCTCCACAAATCTTACATGCACAAGTCTTCTTCTCTTTAGGTTCACATGGCTTTTGGGCAAGACGGGACCTCAGTAGAATAGTCTTGAATTCATCCCAAGCATTGGTTCCATTCCATCCTTCTATGGCTTGATGTATCTCTCGCCATTTTGCAGCACCTTGTGTGATCTTTTGTAGGGTGTATGGAACCATATACTCTCCTTCAATACCGTGCTCCTTCATGCGATCTTCCATGTTCCGTATCCAGTGTGCTACCTCCGGTTGTGTCATGAATCTTGGGAATACTCGTCCATCTCCATTCGTCATCTTTTGGGATCTAAGGGTTTTGGGGTGAGATAAGAGAGATCGAGAGGGATGCACACAATACAAACAATAGTTTTGAAAAGACAGATTTTTATTGTGGCTGTCGGAAAATCATCAAACAAATGACAGATCACAATTGTCGCATCTAACGTAGGTATATAAGAGGGGTTTGGTCTTCTAAAGGTTAATAAATCTTCAATGCCGTCAAAATCTTTGATTCTTGTTCATGTCTCCGGTGGCTCCTTCCGATCGTGCTTGTCCTTCCAAGTTCTTTTGCCAGGCCATTACTGGTGACGTGAAGTAACGTCCTTTAATATTCCTAGAGTTGTGTTCCAAACGTCTGGGTTTCAACATCCTTGGCATGAACCATGGTCCTATTGTCCTTCAGTTCCTGACGCATCTCCGGTATCTCAAGGTTTTGCTCCACCAGCTTGGCTACTTTCAGCTTCTGGGTCTTGAGTTTTTTACAAAATGCGTCCTTGTCAAATACAGCTTCCTAAAGGTCCATCTTTAACTTCTTGATGTAATACTCCAGATCCTGGTGATACACCAGCTAAGGTTAAAACTGCATCTTGCTGATAGGTGCTCCATCGGCCTTCTTGTCATCCAATCCTTCCAAAGAAATGCATGCTTAACTCAGCACGGTGGCAATAGCATAAGCGGGCGATAACAGCATGGTTATCCGTGTCTATGCCCATGTTACTGCCATGATCTTTCATTCCATAATTGATATCTCCTATCTAGGGTTTTCTTAGCAAAACTTTGAGTTCTAAAGCTCCATGTTCCGGTCTTTCTCCGATACACCTTGTTCTTCGGGTATTGACAACTTCCATAGTCTGCCAAGTTCCATAAGGGTAGCCTTCCTAGGTCATGCAAATATGGAAATTCTTTAGAGCCTTCAAATTCACCTAGACTTCATTGTCTTCAACCATTATTATAATGCACGGTAAAATCCTCTTCATTCTGAAGTGGTCTTAGTTGTCTGATATCTTGTACTTCTCGGAGTAGCCTCATCAGCTGAATCTTCGTGTGGTCAAAAGGGGAAAGGGGTATAGTCTCACTAAAAGGGAATATTAGAATAAGCTTAGAAGAGAAGAGAGGTAAAAGATCTTTTTGAAAAAGAAAGTTGTAGAGAAAAATCTTTTCCTATGGGCTTGCCAGTTTCTAGGGTCACGTCCTACAGTCAACATGTGCTCTGATACCATCTTGTAGCAACCCGACCTCAGACGGTCAAGTCTCTGTGCTTAAGTGTCATCCACGGATCGGTGTCTTTGACACACACGATTTGAGGATTTATAACAGAGGTAAATCACATGTTAAAGTAACGTAAATACTATTACCTCAATCCATATAGCGGAAGTAACAACAAGGTTGTGGATTCCCATCAACACCAATGGCAAAGTTGAGTGTAGAAATCGTAACCCTAACGTATCACTTACTGTCAGAAGAAATCCTGCAACATGAGACGCCTGCAGCCACAAAGGGTCAAGACATTGAATGTCTTGGCAAATTCACACCATAGGATAATGATGAATAATAACTATCACTACATGCATATATGGCTGGTGGAGGCTCTATGGTTATTATGTTCTGCGAAAAGCCAATTGTTTCCTACATCAAAGGAATAATTTTTATTTAACTACAAAGTTTGTTGAAAACATTGAGAAGGTTCCCCCAACTCAATCCCAAAATAATAATAATTAACCCAGTCAAATTCATTAAATAGAGTGTTGAGATCAACATGATAATCCAAGTACCAGATACTCAAGATGTCCATTGATACGTCTCCAGCGTATCTATAATTTTTGATTGCTCCATGCTACTTTATCTACTGTTTTAGGCAATATTAGGCTTTATTATCCACTTTTATATTATTTTTGGGACTAACCTATTAACCGGAGGCCCAGCCCAGATTTGTTGTTTTATGCCTATTTTAGTGTTTCGAGGAAAAGGAATATCAGACGGAGTCAAAACGGAACGAAATCAACTGGAGAAGTTACTTTTGGAAGGAAACCCACCTGATGGACTTGGACCCCATGTCAGAAGATACGGAAGGTGCTCACGAGGGTGGGAGCGCGTCCACCCCCCGGGCGTGCCCCCTGCCTCGTGGGGCCCCGTAGCTCCACCGACGTACTATTTTCACCCATATGTACCCTCGTGCACCTAAAACTTCCAGAACAGAAGATAGATCGGGAGTTCCGCCGCCGCAAGCCTCCAGAGCCACCAAAAACCAATCGGGACCCCTTTCTGGTACCCTGCCGGAGGGGGTATCCATCACCGATGGCCATCTTCATCATCCTGGCACTCTCCATGACGAGGAGGGAGTAGTTCACCCTCGGGGCTGAGGGTATGTACCAGTAGCTATGTGTTTGATCTCTCTCTCTCTCTCTCTCTCTCTCTCTCTCTCTCTCTCTCTCGTGTTCTCTCTTCTGTTTAGTTTCTTACTTTTTGGTTCTGTTTAGTAATAAATAATCCATCTATCTTCTGTTTAGATGTGGTTTTATGTTTTAATTAGTGTTTGTGCCAAGTGGAACCTTTGGGAAGACTTGGGTGAAGTCTTTATGATCATGCTGTAAAAACAGAAACTTTAAGCGCTCACGAGATTAGCTAGAACTTTTTACTGGAGAGTGCTATTTAGTTGATTCTTTTTGAAGATGATTACTAGACAAATTCCTCAGGTCCGCCAATTTATTTTAGAATTTTTGGAGTTCCAGAAGTTTGCGTTAGTTACAGATTACTACAGACTGTTCTGTTTTTGACAGATTCTGTTTTGCATGTGTTGTTTGCTTATTTTGATGAATCTATGGCTAGTAAAATAGTTTATAAACCATATATAAGCTGGAATACAGTAGGTTTAACACCAATATAAATAAAGAATGAGTTCATTACAGTACCTTGAAGTGGTGTTTTGTTTTCTTTCGCTAACGGAGCTCACGAGTTTTCTGTTAAGTTTTGTGTTGTGAAGTTTTCAAGTTTTGGGTAAAGATTCGATGGACTATGGAATAAGGAGTGGAAAGAGCCTAATATTGGGGATTCCCAAGGCACCCCAAGGTAATATCCAAGGATAACCAAGAGCCTAAGCTTGGGGATGCCCCGGAAGGCATCCCCTCTTTCGTCTTCATTCATCGGTAGCTTTACTTGGAGCTATATTTTTATTCACCACATGATATGTGTTTTGCTTGGAGCGTCATTTTATTTTCTTTAGCTTTGCTTGCTGTTAGTTAGAATAGTGTTTTGCATCTCTAGTTTCAATAAAAAAAGTCAAGGATAGCCTTTGCCATGCTTATTTTGCTACTATACATGTTGCTGTTCGAAAACAGATAGTTTACCGTTGTTGCAAAAATTCCCTAGAAAAGTCAGAGAGTGGTATAATGTTGAAACCTTTTGCATAATTAGCTATGATAAATTTACTACAGTGTGAATTTTAGTTCATAATTTTTGGAGTTAGGTAAGTATTGATTCTCTTGCACTCTTTACAGACTGTACTGTTTTGGCAGATTGCTGTTATGTTTGCATTGTTTGCATATGTTCGCTTGTTTAATGATTCTATTTAAGGATAGGAGTATTAAATTGCAGAGGCATTTAGTATGCAATGTTTAATAATAATGTTAGTGATTTGTTACAGTAGAAAATGATAAGGTTTTGCATTGGTTTATACTAACCTATCTCACGAGTTCTTGTTGAGTTTGTTGTGAATGAAGCTTTTTATAAAAAGAGAAACCATGATATGAGAGGAATTAAGGAGACACAAAATCTCAAGCTTGGGGATTCCCAAGGCACCCCAAGATATTATTTCAAGAAGTCTCAAGCATCTAAGCTTGGGTATGCCCCCGTTGGCATCCCACCTTTCTTCTTCAACAACTATCGGTTAGTATCGGTTGAGCCTAAGTTTTTGCTTCTTCACATGAGTTGTGCTATCCTTGCAATGTCATTTTATTTTGCTTTGATTGATGTTTGAATAAAGTATCAAGATCTGAAATTCTTAAATGTTAGAGAGTCTTCACATAGTTGCGTAATTATCCGACTACTCATTGATCTTCACTTATATCTTTCGGAGTAGTTTGTCATTTACTCTATTGCTTCACTTATATCTCTTAGAGCATGGTGGTAGTTTAATAGATGAAATCTCATACTTCACTTACTTTATTTTGAGAGTCTTAAATAGCATGGCAATTTTCTTAAATAATCATAATATGCTAAGCATACAAGATTTGTAAGAATTCTTATGAGTGTATTGAATACTAATAAAAGATTGATGCTTGATAATTGTTTTGAGATATGGAGGTGATAATATCAAAGTCGTGCTAGTTGATAATTGTGAATTTGAGAAATACTTGTGTTGAAGTTTGCAAGTCCCGGAGCATGCACGTATGGTTAAAGTTGTGTAACAAATTTGAAACATGAAGTGTACCTGGCTTGTGCATCCTTATGAGTGGCGGTCGGGGACGAGCGATGGTCTTTTCCTACCAATCTATCCCCCTAGGAGCATGCGTGTAGTACTTGATTTTGATGGCTTCTAAATTTTTGCAATAAGTATATGAGTTCTTTTGACTAATGTTGAGTCCATGGGTTATACGCACTTTTACCTTTCCGCCTTTGCTAGCCTCTTGGAATTTGTGCATTGCCCTTTCTCACCTTGAGAGTTGGTGCAAACTTGGCGGTGCATCCAAACCACTGTGATACGATACGCTCTATCACACATAAACCTCCTTATATCTTCCTCAAAACAGCCACCATACCTACCTATCATGGCATTTCTATAGCCATTCCGAGATATATTGCCATGCAACTTCCATCATCATTATTATGACGTACATTACTTTTGTCATATTGCCATTTCATGATCATGTAGTTGACATCGTATTTGTGGCAAAGCCACCATGCATTATTTTCCATACATGTCACTCTTGATTCATTGCACCATCCCGGTACACATGGAGGCATTCATATAGAGTCATATTTTGTTCTAAGTTTGAGTTGTAATTGTTGAGTTGTAAGAAAAATATAAGTGTGATGATCATCATTATTAGAGCATTGTCCCAAGTGAGGAAAGGATGATGGAGACTATGATTCCCCATAAGTCGGGATGAGACTCAGGACAAAAAATAAAAAATAAAGAAGAAAAAAAGCAAGGCCAAAAAAGGAAAGGCCCAAAAATGAGAAAAAGAGAGAAGGGACAATGCTACTATCCTTTTACCACACTTGTGCTTCAAAGTAGCACCAAGATCTTCATGATAGAGAGTCTCTCATTTTGTCACTTTCATATACTAGTGGGACTTTTTCATTATAGAACTTGTCTTGTATATTCCAGTGATGGGCTTCCTCAAAATGCCCTAGGTCTTCATGAGCAAGCAAGTTGGATGCACACCCACTTAGTTCCTTTTGTAGAGCTTTCATATACTTATAGCTCTTGTGCATCCGTTGCATGGCAATCCCTACTCCTCATGTTGACATCAATTGATGGGCATTTCCATAGCCCGTTGATTATCCTCGTCAATATGAGACTTTCTCCTTTTTTGTCTTCTCCACACAATCCCCATCATCATATTCTATTCCACCCATAGTGCTATATCCATGGCTCGCGCTCATGTATTGCATGAAGGTTGAAAAAGTTTGAGATTATTTAAGTATGAAACAATTGCTTGGCTTGTCATCGGGGTATAGAAGTTGGGAACGTCTTTGTGTGGCCGAAAATGAAGCATAGCCTAACTATATGATTTTGTAGGGAGAACTTTCTTTTGCCATGTTATTTTGAGAAGACATGATTGCTTTGATTAGTATGCTTGCGATATTATTATTTTTGTGTCAATATGAACTTTTGTCTTAAATCTTTGGATATGAATATTCATATCACAAGTAAGAAGATTTATATTGAAATTATGCCAAGTAGCACTCCGCATCAAAAATTATCTTTTTATCATTTACCTACTCGAGGACGGCAGTGAATTAAGCTTGGGGATGCTTGATACGTCTCCAACGTATCTATAATTTTTATTGCTCCATGCTACTTTATCTACTGTTTTAGGCAATATTGGGCTTTATTATCCACTTTTATATTACTTTTGGGACTAACCTATTAACCGGAGGCCCAGCCCAGATTTGTTGTTTTATGCCTATTTCGGTTTGAGGAAAAGGAATATCAGACGGAGTCAAAACGGAACAAAATCAATTGGAGAAGTTATTTTTGGAAGGAAACCCACCTGATGGACTTGGACCCCACGTCAGAAGATATGGGAGGTGCTCACGAGGGTGGAGGGCGCGCCCACCCCCGCGCCCCGCCTTGTGGGGCCCCGTAGCTCCACCGACGTACTCTTTTCACCCATATATACCTATGTACCCTAAAACTTCCAGAACAGAAGATAGATCGGGAGTTCCGCCGCCGCAAGCCTCCAGAGCCACAAAATACCAATCAGGACCCCTTTCCGGTACCCTGCCGGAGGGGGGATCCATCACCGGTGGCCATTTTCATCATCCTGGCGTTCTCCATGACGAGGAGGGAGTAGTTCACCCTTGGGGCTGAGGGTATGTACCAGTAGCTATGTGTTTGATCTTTCTCTCTCGTGTTCTCTCTCATGTTCCCTCTATGGAACGATCTTGATGTATCCCGAGCTTTGCTATTATAGTTGGATCTTATGTTTCTTCTCCCCCTCTACTCTCTTGTGATGAATTGAGTTTCCCCTTTGAAGTTATCTTATCGGATTGAGTCTTTTATGAACCCTTGATGTATGTCTTGCCGTGTTTATCTATGGTGACAATGGGATATCACGTGCCACTTGATGTATGTTTTGGTGACCAACTTGCGGGTTCCGCCCATGAACCTATGCATAGGGGTTGGCACACGTTCTTGATTCTCCCAAGCAGTAAACTTTGGGGCACTCTTTGAAGTACTTTTATGTTGGTTGGATAAATATGAGATTGTGTGATGCATATCGTATAATCATGCCCACGGATACTTGAGGTGACATTGGAGTATCTAGGTGACATTAGGGTTTTGGTTGATTTGTGTCTTAAGGTGTTATTCTAGTACGAACTCTAGGGCTGTTTGTGACACTTATAGGAATAGCCCAACTGATTGATTGGAAAGAATAACTTTGAGGTGGTTTCGTACCCTACCATAATCTCTTCGTTCGTTCTCCGCTATTAGTGACTTTGGAGTGACTCTTTGTTGCATGTTGAGGGATAGTTATGTGATCCAATTATGTTATTATTGTTGAGAGAACTTGCACTAGTGAAAGTATGAACCCTAGGCCTTGTTTCCTATCATTGCAATACCGTTTACGCTCACTTTTATCATTAGTTACCTTGCTGTTTTTATATTTTCAGATTACAAATACCTATATCTACCATCCATATTGCACTTGTATCACCATCTCTTCGCCGAACTAGTGCACCTATACAATTTACCGTTGTATTGGGTGTGTTGGGGACACAAGAGACTCTTTGTTATTTGGTTGCAGTGTTGTTTGAGAGAGACCATCTTCATCCCTCGCCTCCATGGATTGATAAACCTTAGGTCATCCACTTGAGGGAAATTTGCTACTATCCTACAAACTTGTGCACTTGCAGGCCCAACAACATCTACAAGAAGAAGGTTGTGTAGTAGACATCATCCATAACCGGGGACACGGCTAATCATGATTAGTTTGTACACTCTGCAGAGGTTTGCGCACTTTTCCCCACAAGACTCGATCTCCTCCGCTGTATTTCTCGCACTTCATGGTGTTTGAGAAACAGATGAACGAGACACAGTCTTTCAGAAGCATTAGCTCTAACCCCGGGTAGACAGTACCAACCTACATCCCTACATCTGCTAGCCTACCACTGGAAGAGGTCATGCAACATACTCAAGTATGCCAGAGCCCATAATGGCTTGTGGCTGCACACGTAAGTTTCTAGCATGAATAATCTTATGATCCCTTTGAGCCTGGGTGGCGAACCAAATGGACAACACAGGTCTATCCCCAGGTGCCCGCAACCAATCCACCCAGATGTGTATTAAAGTGGCCACCTTAAGTTGAACCTTTAAGTAAACAATCTCACATCTGTCATGGAATACACTCAAACCCAATCCACGTCTACGAGCATAGCATAGCAGTAAGCATAACATAGTAACTTCGAGGGGTTGAATGCAAGACAATAGGTTCCTACCTCATCAACTACTTCCCAATACCCACATGTTATCAATTCCTAACCATGCAATGTTTGAGGGTTTGAAACTAATGCATAAAAACTGGGTAACGAAAAGTATGATCCAAGTGTGAACTTGTCTCGTACTGTTGATGAAGATGATTCGCACTCATAACTCCTGATAGTTCTACTCGTCACACTCCGTACAATCTATCGTAAGCAAACAATAGTAACCACACATAAGCACTCACTCAAAAGATCGGAAAGAACGAAGAAGACAATTCGGAAAGCATCAAAAACAGGCAAATAACTCTTGCAACATAAAACAATTTCTAACAGTACCAAAATTAAGTGAATTTGGCCTTATCAAAAAGTTTAGGTCAAAAGCTTTAATTTGCAAAAAGAATCAACTCAAAGGGAATTATAAAACTCAAGTTACGATCAAACGAAGTTTGAATTCAAATCTGATCTAATTCAAATTTAAAATTTCAAAAATAGGTTTTAGTTGTTTTACTGGATAGAGGGGATCCTAACGAAGAAGTGGCCGTTGGTTTCGTTGAATTTGGACTAACGAGCGAAAAGTTGTGAGGGTTTGAAACAGAAGGACTAATCTGTAAATAAAATATTCACGGATGGGTCCCTGGCTGAAATTAAAAAGAAAAAGAAAAAAACTACCGAACGAACATTCGCTGCCGAACGCTAACTAATGAATCTGTTCACTAGAACTACCTAAACAGAAAACATTCGTTAAATAAATTAATAAAAATAATAAACCGAATTAATCTTAAAACAAAAAAGCCGTAGGAAACCGAGGGGTTTTGTACCGGTTCTCGCGGATTCGGCCGTGGCGAGAAAAACCAACGGCGGCGGCGGTGGCGTTCTCCGGCGATGGCAATGGCGAGGCGGGACGACGCCAGCCGGCGGGTGTGGGCGGCGGCAATCATGGGCGATCAAGGACGCAAGTGAGTCTGGCGGCGGTGGCGAGGCGCTTGTCATGGCGGCGGCGGATCCGGCCGCGACAATGCAATGCGGGCGGATCTGGCGACGCGAGGAAAAGGGAGAGGGGTCAAGTGGCTTTTAAAGGGCAGGAGGCGATGGCGTGGGGAGGCGGGCAGTGGCGGGCACGACTCGGGAGGAGTCCCGGTCGGGGACTACGTGCGAGGCGGCGCGGAGCTGGGCCGGCCCAGTGGGCGGGGAGAAAGTTTTTTTTTACATTTCCCAGACAAAAAAAAGTAAAAACAACATAAAAAATATTATATAGACATATAATATATCAAAATTTTCAGAAAAAGATTTTCTACAACATGGACATTTTACTAACGTTAAACGAAATACACGAAAATTCAAATAAATCAAACAGTGCCACTGCTCTAATAAAATCCAATAAAAATCATTTTAAAAATACAAAATAAATTCAAATTTATTTCTCTCCAACTTTCTGATGTAGGGAGTCATTTTACCCTAATTTCTGTATATTTTATTTTTGGAGAAAAATAATTTGAATAAAACCCAAATAACTCCAAATTGAAAATAATTTCCAAAAGGACTTTAAATTTGATCCTTTTAAACTTCCAACTCATATTTCATATGTTTTGAAGAAGTAATTTTATCTTCTCTCATGAAAATCATTGAGTTGCTTAAAGTTTCTAAATTTGAAAATAGTTCCAAATGAAATTCAAATATTTTCAAATACCCTTTTCATTTGATTAAATGGAAGAAGTCATGTCATCTTCTCTCTAGGGTTTTGTATTTGAAAAGAATTTGAATTCACGGAGATCATAAAAGAAAATGAAAGTTTGGGAAAGTCCTTTTATTCCCTCTCATTTAACTTTCAAAAAAAATCGAATTTCACTCAATTTCACACAATAAATCAAAACTATCTATTTAATATAACATTCCAAAATTTAGAATTTTGGGATGTTACACCATTGCACCTGTCTATCATACAATGTCTATACGTTCAATTACTTTTCTTGTTTATCAGTCATTTGAATTGGAGAGGGTGATGGCAGTATCTAAGGGAGTAACAACACGGTCTTAAGAAAATATAGTGCTACCAGTCGATGCAGATAGAACCATAGTTGTACTTGACCAGGAACTAGCCCCACCACACATAACCCAAACTCCCGCAGATTGTACCCCTACCCAGTTGGACAGAGAACCAGCTACACCCCTTCTAACCCCAACCCCAGCAGATAGTAACCTAGTTCCAGTTGACACAAAGACTGTCTCCACCACAGAGCACCCAAACATGAGCGATTAGTAAGGCAACTGCGATTCAAGCACGAGGACCACCACTCTGAACCCCGACTCAACACTTAAAGCAGCAGAAGAATTGTTCTCAGGTCAGGTTCTGTAGCTATGGTTCATACTCCTTTGCTCTTGCATCACTGTATTTACTCATACCAACTATGTTCAAATCTGAAGGATGGAATTAAAACTCCAATGGCATAGCAATGTATGTTTTAAACCTGTTTCTTTAACTGGTTTGCTATTGTAACTTGCTCTATGTTGATTTCAGTTTCAATTGAATAAATAGTTATGTTCTCATGTCATGCACATTACAAGTGTTGTTATTGCTATGTAGTTTCCCACACTTATATTCTGACTATGCTGCTTTGTCTTAAACATATATTATTTGTACTGTGTCTCTATCTTGTTTTGGCAACAAAAACTAGAATGATATAGACCATACAGTTACCATGGTACATAGATTTGTTTCATGTTGTTATCCTGTCCACTTTACTACTGAATTGATTTACCAAAATGAGTTTCATATACAACATGGTAAACCTATGATGTGTCTGCTTGTTTATCTTTTAGAGTGGAAACAAAATATTGGAGAAGAGTACCCCGTTATGCAATGGTAAAGGAAGTAATGCAGATAAGGTTCAAGATAGTGAGACATCCCTGTTGGTCTCCAAGAAAGCTGATAAAAACTATCTTGGAGACAGTGAGACAACCCAAAAGTCCTGTCTTGATGTAGTGTTCGAGTTACTGGCCACTACTGCTAGCACAAGCTCTTCGAACTCACTGCCTGAATTAGTTCGTCTTCTTGAGTCTCAACTTCAAGTTGAAAGACATCGATCAGATGTGCTGCGACACGAAGCCGAAGGATTGAGGAAGTCCCTACATAATTTAGATGCATACTTTCTGGTGCAACAGCAAGCGCTGGAGGATTTAAGCGCCAAACAAGAGAAAGTTAATAAGCTTGTTAAGCATCTTGCCAGCATGCTGGGTACCCAGGATATTGTTTCTTGAGCTCTTCTGAAGTGGTTTCAGTTATGGACTTGCACTAGTCGCCAACTTTGACAACCAATGTATGTGATATGCTGCTTTGTTCCATATATTTGCACTGGTGGCGAACTTTGATGCCCTGTGGATGTAATATGTCTAATAGCCGTAATAGCCTAGCGTTAGTTGCTTGCTTATTTATTTCCTTATTGTCTTGTTTAGTTGTTTGCTTGTAGTGCAGTTATTTTTCCATCTTTTTCTAGTGGCCACAATAACCTATTTTTTATAACTATGTCACAATAACCATGGGCAACATACGGACCATTGTAACCATGGTCCTACTACCTACTGTAGTGACCATGGGCCTCCTAGGGGTCGTAGGATCCATGGGCCCTCGACGGGTTGTATATTCAATGGGCCTTATACGGGTCGTATTATTCGTGGACCAATAACGGTCCGCAAAATGGGCCGTAAACAGGCTAGAGTGGAAATCGTGTGTTTATGGCCCGACCATAACGGGTCGTTAATAGGCTGAAATGTATAACAGGCTTAATTCTATCGACAGGCATCATGGGTCGTTAGTGGGCCGTATTTGATGACGCTATGAAAATAGCCCAACGGGTTAACGGGCCGACTGTAACCACGGGCTGAATTTGGCCCACAAGCAAAACAGGCCAGTAACGTGCCGTAAGTAACCGAATGCTGGAAATGAGCCCAAGAATAAATGGGCCCTTGGAAAGCCGAAAGGTAACACGGGCCGAAAACGGCCCAACGGAATAATGGGTCGTTAATGGGTGTAAAGTGTTACACTGTTCATTATGGGCCAGTTTCACCACGAGCCTTTAAAGGGCCAAGAGTTACAAAGGGCCTCTTATGGGCCGTAAGACATCATGGGCCATACATGGGTCGGAAGTTACAACGGGATGGAATCATATTGGATGGCCCAGATAAAGCTACTGGGCCCATTTCGGATAGGCCATAATGGGTCGTGAGTTAGCGGGTTGTAAATGGGCTATATGCGAACAGGCCGTTAACAGGCTTTTCATGGGCCGGCCCGCTACCTTTTGACCAAGTCAAACTGGCCGACCTTTTCACCTGAATGGGCCTCTGTTGGGCCGTCCCACGTGTCGACGTATCATAGGAGCCTCCCGTCCAATGAGTGGATGACATCTGCCCCAACGCTGAGCCGACACGTGGTTCCTCTAGCCATTGAGAATTTTACACGTGGAAAGTCCCCATTGGTCCGGGCTGTTAATGGGTTATCGGATCCAAACCGAAACCCGGTAGCTTAACAGTGACCTGTTATGGTGGATGACACGTGTTGGTTTCCCTTGACGAAAGCACTTCCATGACGCGCCATTTATCGTCATGGAAGTGGACACTTCCGTGATGATAATTTTGGTAATGTCATGGAACACTTCTATGACAGCATAGGTATGACTATCTTGATTCTGTCATAAAATCATCATGGATGTACATGCATGACAGAAAATGTGACCTACTGTGACAAACACGTATCATCACAGAAGTGTATTTTTTTTGTAGTGCACGAGGAGGGCACCCACAAAGGTTCTTCCAAGGTGAAACAACCCGTCTGTGACATCAGAGAGCGCACCATGGGTCTGTGCTCTTCCAACTGGAAGGATCCCGTCCATGACATGTGAGGCAACATCCTATCAGCAAATCTTACCTTTTCTAGCTTGCCAACCCGTACCCTTTGTTGTAGTAGCATTTGTGAAAGTGCAACTATCCCTAGGTGGTTTTGGTAATTCATAACAACATAGAGCTCACTGAGCTAATGCTATTCCAAGACTATTATTTCAGGAAAGCTCAATGAATGGCATGGCATGGATGATGAAAGTGGATCCCTCAAAATACTAAGGACAAAGGATTGGCTCAAGCTCAAAAGCTCAAGACTCTTCATTTTACATTTTAGTGGTCCAAGATCACATTGAGTCTATAGGAAAAGCCAATACTATCAAGGAGGGATGAGGTGTTGCTTAATGAGCCTCTTGCTTCATGTGCTTAGTGATATGCTCCAAAACCCTCAGCTACTTTCTCACAATTCACAAATGACCTAAACCTAAAGCCAAAATCGGTCACACAGATTCTTCCTACCCGGCGCCACCGATTTCAAATGTCATAGCCACTGCCACAAACCCTAGGCAAATCGGTCCTACCGATAGGGATCTCGGTCTCACCGAGATGGGATTGTAATCTCTCTATTTCCCTTCGTAACATTTCAGTCTAACCAAAGTGAGCGATCGGTCCCACCGAGATTGCAATGTAAACTCTCTGTTTCCCTTTTTTAACATTTCAGTCTCACAAAAAAGAGCAAATCGGTCCCACCGAGTTTACCTGACCAACTCTCTGAAAGCTTATCAAAATCGGTCTCACCGAGTTTTTGTAATCGGTCTTACCGATATTACGTTATGCCCTAACCCTAACCGAATCGGTCTCACCGAGTTGCATGTCAGTCCCACCGAAAATCACTAACGGTCACTAGGTTTACTAAATCGGTCCGACCGAGTCTGTTGAATCGGTCTCACCGAGTTTAGTAAATTGTGTGTAATGGTTAGATTTTGTGTGGAGGCTATATATACCCCTCCACCTCCTCTTCATTCATGGAGAGAGCCATCAGACCAAACCTACACTTCCAACTTAACATTTCTGAGAAAGAACTACCTACTCATGTGTTGAGGTCAAGATATTCCATTCCTACCATATGAATCTTGATCTCTAGCCTTTCCCAAGTTGCTTTCCACTCAAACCCTCTTTCCACCAGATCCAAATCCTATGAGAGAGAGTTGAGTGTTGGGGAGACTATCATTTGAAGCACAAGAGCAAGGAGTTCATCATCAACACACCATTTGTTACTTCTTGGAGAGTGGTGTCTCCTAGATTGGCTAGGTGTCACTTGGGAGCCTCCGACAAGATTGTGGAGTTGAACCAAGGAGTTTGTAAGGGCAAGGAGATCGCCTACTTCATGAAGATCTACCGCTAGTGAGGCAAGTCCTTCGTGGGCGGCGGCCATGGTGGGATAGACAAGGTTGCTTCTTCGTGGACCCTTCGTGGGTGGAGCCCTCCGTGGACTCAGCATAACCGTTACTCTTCGTGGGTTGAAGTCTCCATCAACGTGGAGGTACGATAGCACCACCTATCGGAACCACGCCAAAAACATCTGTGTCTCCAATTGCGTTTGAATCCTCCAAACCCTTCCCTTTACTTTCTTGCAAGTTGCATGCTTCAATTTCTGCTGCCTATATACTCTTTGCATGCTTGCTTGATTTGTGTGATGATTGCTTGACTTGTCCTAAGATAGCTAAAATATGTCAAATTCTAAAATTGGGAAAAGGTTAAGTTTTTAACAGGTCAAGTAGTCTAATCACCCCCCCCCCTCTCGACATACTTCAAGGTCCTACAAGTGGTATCAGAGCTTTGGTCTCCATTTGCTTTGATTTCCATAGCTTTTGGTGGTCATAGCCTTGGTTTCACAACCTAGGAGAGTATGGCGTCTAGCGAGGGAAATTATCACCATAGAGGTCTTTACTTTGATGGTACTAACTTTGCTAGTTGGAAGCATAAGATGAAAATGCATATTCTCGGACATAACCCCGCCGTTTGGGCAATTATTCGTATTGGATTGCAAGGTGAATTCTTTGATGGGAGAGAGCCGAACCGTGAAGCTAATGCGGAAGAATTGAAGATGTTGCAATACAACGCTCAAGCTTGTGATATCATCTTCAACGGATTGTGCCCCGAAGAATTCAACAAAATCAGCCGTCTTGAGAATGCAAAAGAAATTTGGGATACTTTGATTGATATGCATGAAGGTATCGAATCCGTCAAGGAATCCAAGTTGGATGTGCTCCAAAGTCAGCTTGACAAGTTCAAAATGAAGGATGGTGAAGGTGTCGCTGAAATGTACTCTAGGCTTGCTCTTATTACAAATGAGATTGCCGGCTTAGGGAGTGAAGAGATGACCGTCAGATTCATCATCAAGAAGATCCTAAGAGCATTGGATGGAAAGTATGATACCATGTGCACATTGATCCAAATGATGCCAAACTACAAAGATCTCAAGCCAACGGAAGTCATTGGAAGAATTGTTGCTCATGAGATGTCACTCAAGGATAAGGAGGAACTTCACAACAAGTCAAGTGGTGCTTACAAAGCCTCAAGTGAAGCTCACACATCATCAAGTGAGAAACAAACCTTCAATGAAGAATTGAGCTTAATGGTGAAGAACTTCAACAAATTCTACAAGAGTAGAAGCAAAGAAAGAAGCTCCAAGTCAAGGACTTACCATGACAAAAGATCTTCTAGTCGAGAGCGCAATTGCTACAATTGTGGGAGGGTGGGCACTATTCCAATGAGTGTACGGCACCCTACAAAAGAAGAGAAGATTCTCCAAGAAGAAGAAGCAAAAGAGAAGAATCACCACCAAGAGAGAGAAGGAGTAGAGATGATCGTTATGAACGAAGACCCTCACGGAGAAGCAAGGATTCGGAAAGGAAGGACAAGTCATCAAGAAGCTACACAAAACGAAGACATCAAGCTCATGTTGGTGAATGGGTATCCGCTCAGACTCGACAAACACTCAGAGAAGCTATCACTCCGACTCGAATATACTCAAGATGAAGGTGTTGCCGGTCTAGCACTTGTGTCAACCAACTCCTATGACATATTTGATTCACCAAATGAAGGAATTGGAAGATGCTTCATGGCCAAAGGTCCAAAGGTAACACATCCCGAGTATGTTGATTTCAATAGTGATGAAGATGACTTGCTTGTGGATGATGATTTACTTGTTGACAACTCTAGTGATGAATACTATGATGAAACGTCAATAAATCATGCTAATCAAGATGAAACGAATGACAATGATAAGGAGAAGATTGAGCTTCTAACTAAAGAACTAAACACTCTTAAGTTGGCTCATGAAGCTATCTTCGAAGATCATCGAGAACTTTTAAGGGCTCATGAGAAGTTACGCTTTGAAAAGCTCAATCTTGAGCAAGAGCATGAGTTCTTAAAAGCAATCAATGATGATCTCCGTAAGAAAAGTTCTTCTTACATTGCCAAGCGTTTACTCCTATCTACTTACATGCCTCAAGTCAAGTCTAGTAACAAGTACAAGAAAGATACTTCCTCTAGTAGTAACAATAATAATGTCAAATCCGATATTGTTGCTTCTAGTAGTTCTCTTGATTCCACTAATGATTCTCTTAGCCAAGTTACAATTGAGCAAGAAAATAGCTTATTGAAGGTAATTGTAGAGAAAGGTGTTTACAAGAGCCTTGCCGAGAGTAAGCAATTTGAGGAAATTGTACGCAAGCAAGGAAGACACCGGAAGAATCAAGGTGTTGGTTTTGAACGAAAGTTCAATGCCATGGAGTTGAGTGGGAAGAAGATCAATACCCCAAGACGAAGTTTTTTCCTCAACAAGATAAGTATGATCCTACTTCCTTCAAGGGAACACAAGCACAAGATGATCTTCCACCACAAGACCACAAGAACAAAGGCAAGGACAAGCTTCAAGAAGAGATTGATGCATTTGAAGAAGCGCCTAAGGCCTCGTTCGAGTGGATTCCCAAGACTACGTCAAGTTCTACTTCATCAAGTACAACTACAACTCCAAGGATTCCCATCAAGATGATGTGGACCCCGAAGAAGAAGAACTAGAGAGTTCTTGAGGGTGACTCCGCCAACATTCTTCACTCATATCATTATGGCAAGGACAAGTGCAATCAACTTCCACATCTTGCACTAGTTCAAGGAGTCACAAACCCTCATGTTGGTAAGGCAAGGGACAAGGTAACCTAATGATTTCATGGACATCATCTTATGTGTGCATCACTCTATGTCTATGGATATTCTTGTTTGTTCCTTGTGGGACTAATCCATGTAGGCAAGTTGAAAGTGCAACTCAGTCCAAAGGATTGCTCCAATTGATCTACATCAACATTGAGCATCCACATCTTCAACACCTACATGAAGTCATCATCGACAAGACCCAAGGTTAGTTCATCCCTCTAAGGGGGGATCTCACATCTAGGGGAGCTTAACTCTAAGAATTGAGTCAAAGCAACTCTAATGGTGTGAACACATCAATGCATTATGTAAAAGTGGTAACCCCACTTGAGCTTAAACGATGAGTATGACCTATGATCAAATGTTTCTCATTTGACTCCTAAGTCAATATACTCATATATAGATGACCTAGTCATCGCCAACTGTTTGATAGATGCTTGAATTGGTTGTGCATGCTTTGTCACATATTTTATTTGTCATCTTATTGTGTGAGCATGTTGGTTGCATATTTACTCATTCGAGGACATCCACTTGTTGTTTTGATTGTTTGGTTCTTTCTTCTTTTGGCCAAGTGGATGGACAAGAATGCCTAAGAACCTTCTCTAGCTATCTATGCTTTTCTCATCTCAAACTCTATTCATGCTACATCACAAAATTTGATCAAGTCAGATTCGAACCACTCTGTGTGAGGTGCACTCATGATCCCGATTCGTCATAGACTTAAACTTCCAAAACTTCTTTGTGATTCTCGGTCTGACCGATTCCTCCATTTCGGTCCTACCGAGATCACTAAGTCGATCTAGGTTTTCAACCTCGGTGCAACCGATTTGAACTTTTCGGTCACACCGAGTTGTCAGTAATCGAACACGATTATGCATCTCGGTGCCACCGAGTTGTTCCACTCGGTCACACCGACAGGGTCGGGCTATATATAGTCACGGGCAAAATTTTGGAAATTTCTCCGAACCCCTTCGCCCGCAAAATAGCTCGCTCTGCCTCCAAGGTCTCCGGATCGTCTCCTTGTTGCCAGCCGCCTCCTGTCGCTGGTCTCCGCTCCCGTCAACGGAATTCAACCCCGCCGTTGCCGCCGTAGCGAGTTCATCGCCGAGCTAGGGTATGGACTCGATCACAGTGTTATCCTCGTCCGATTCCTAGCACATTGTGTTCTTATTGATTCTTGCCACGATTGAAACACTCCTATCCAGTCAATGCAATCCGTAGATTAGATGAGATTTGAAAATTTAGGGTTAGGTTTCATGAAACCATCTCGGACCACCGAGTTGACAAACTCGGTCCCACCGATTTGGCTTATGCCATTGCACTAGTAACTCTCGGTCTGACCAAGAATTGCTAATCGGTGCGACCGATTTTAGGACTTTGTGAAACCCTAGCAGTCTCGGTGCCACCGAACTGTGACTAGGTCCAACCGAGTTCATCAGTTTAGGTTCCAAAACTGCTTCGGTATCACCGAGTTTGAAAATTGGTTGATCTGAAATGCTTTCTGTGGAAAACTAAAACTGAATTTTTGGATCATTCTTTTGAAAAAATCTCTGCATTTTGTGATGCTCATCCACTATATCTCATCTATAACTCTTCACAGGTCAGCGATGTTGTTTGCAGATGTCGCACTGCAGTGATAGTCGAGCAGATCAGCGGAAGCAGATTGACATGAGTGAGGGCACTAGTCCCTCCAGCTCTTGAGATGAAGGCAGCGAAGCACTCCTAGCAACCTGCCTAAGGCTGCTACCAGCAAAGGAAGAAGAGAACTTGGACTCAAGATGAGGATTATAGAGCAGAAGAAGATGAGGCTACCTCCAACAAAGTAGTACTCAAAAAGGAGTATGGCTCAGCTAAGCATACAAAGCCAGGCATGAAGATTAAAAGGCCTGCAAGAAGAAAACCAATGTCCAAAGCCAGAATCTCAACTCAACAACCTGAGAAGCCCGATCCCAAAGAGCCAGCTGCTGAAGGAAAGAAAAGGAAGGAAAGGGTCAAGAAGACCATGGCAAGAGTTGTTGGTCAACCTTCCTTGATAGAAGAGGAAGAAGAGCTTGCTGCACCAGCACCAAAGGCACCAAAGCTGATGGGTGATGCAATCAAATCAGGTGCTGCAACTTCCAAGCCCAAGGAAGCACCCAAAGCTGCCCCCAAGGCCAAGTCTGCACCAAAGAGGAATACCAGGAGTATTTCAGCTGCTGAGAAGAACAAGGCCCCAGTGCCTGAGGTTGCTGAGGAGGAAGATGAAGAGGGACAAGTTCTGAGGAAGCTCAAGCCCAAGATACCAGAGCACAATGATGCCCATCCTGTGGCTGAGGACATGAACATCAGAAAAGATTCAGGGTTGAGGCTATGGAGGTTGGCAGATCCATATGCCACAAGGAGAAGGACTGCTGTTGATTACAGGTTCCACACAAAGGAACATCAGGACTTCTATGAGACAATCTTGTTGGACAAGAAGCCCATTGTGTGTGATATGAGGTGGGTCGACAGGACCTACATGAAGGAAAATGAAGAGCACTATCCTGGAGTGCGAGACAGTTTTGTTGCTTGTGGAGTTGCAGATTTTGTTGGGCAAAAGCTCACAAACTGGAATGATGAAATTATCATGCAATTCTACTCCACAGCACTTCTATCCAGATGGGAGGATAGTTTGGATGTCTGAAGGTACAAGGTACCAGTCAACTGTTGAGGAGTGGGCAAAACTGATAAATGCCCCAAAGGAAAATGATGATGACCTAGATGTATATGCCAAGAAGAAAATGGGACACAATACCATGGCACATATGTACAAGGAGATCCCAGACAAAGCCCTAGAGACTTTCTCTTTTGGATCAGTCCACTTTCTTCTGTCAGGGCTGCCTACAATCAATTGGATCCTAAGGCACACTCTATTGCCTAAGTCGGATGACCACAACATGACCAGAGGGCATGCAATCAATATGTTGCATTTATTTGATGTGCCTCAGAAATTCAAGGTCATGAGCCTTATAGTTGAAACCATTAAGAGGACTGCAGCAGATCATAAGAGGAGTTGTGGATATGCCCCTCAGATTCAGGAGTTGATTAACTCAAAGAGGGGCACAGGCAAATATCTATTGGATAAGGAACATTTTCCACTTAATCCAGACTTTGAGGATAATGAGGTTGTCATGAATGAGAATGATCCATCATCAGTTCAAGCTCAAGAGAAGAAGGAGAAGGCAAGGAAGGAGAAGGCTGCCAAGATGCCAACTCAAGAGGAGGCATCTGAGTATTTCTTGAAGAACAAGCAGGAACATCTTGGTTACTTGATAGCATCATCTCTGAGGATTGAGAAGGGGTTGGCCACCCTAACTCAAAACCAGGAGAGCTTGGAAAGAATCATGGAACAAAAATTCTATAATCTAGATGTCAAAGTAATGGCGAGATTCGATCAGTTGTGGAGCATTTGCAGGATGACATGCGTGAGAGGAAGGGCAAGAATACCACTAATGTATTTGCCAGAGTGCCTAGAGCTCAGAGATCGATGCAAGGTGCAGTGCGGACACTAGAGCAACATCATCTGCACCAGCTCTGACTCCTACAGCTCCAGTGCAACCAGCTCCAGCATCAACTCCTCCAGCTCCCTCTACATCAACTGAAGTCTTCATCCAAGGAGCCATCTCTACACCACCACCTAAAGATCAAGCCTGAGAGTCGATCTAGCACTATGTATTTTCTATGAACTTTTTGGTAACTTGTTGCCAAAGGGGGAGAAAATGTATAGATCATAGGCTTCGAGAGAGAGAGAGAGAGTGTTGCTTTTGTTCTCTCTTGATTTGGTGGTTCAAACTTGTTTGCTTTTGATTGCTTGAGATACTATGCTATTCCTGTGAGACATTGATGATCATGTGTTTGATCATAAGCTACACTTATGCATGTTTGATGATATTAACTTATCTATCCTATGTGATCATTCACTTTGCTTGGTGATGAGTGCATGTATTCTATCTTTATCATTTTAAGCGCTCCACCAAGATGTATGTGACATGGAAGAGTAACCCATGAGCCTAATTTCTTGTGCATTTGCAGTCCAAAGCAAATCTTAAACTATGCACAAATTTAGGGGGAGCTCTTGCTTATCACATACTTCTCAAAGCGAGATGCTTTTCAATCTTATCATTTGTCGAAGCTTTGATCTATATGTTGTCATCAATTACCAAAAAGGGGGAGATTGAAAGTGCAACTATCCCTAGGTGGTTTTGGTAATTCATAACAACATATAGCTCATTGAGTTAATGCTATTCCAAGACTATTATTTCAGGAAAGCTCAATGAATGGCATGGCATGGATGATGAAAGTGGATCCCTCAAAATACTAAGGACAAAGGATTGGCTCAAGCTCAAAAGCTCAAGACTCTTCATTTTACATTTTAGTGGTCCAAGATCACATTAAGTCTATAGGAAAAGCCAATACTATCAAGGAGGGATGAGGTGTTGCTTAATGAGCCTCTTGCTTCATGTGCTTAGTGATATGCTCCAAAACCCTCAGCTACTTTCTCACAATTCACAAATGACCTAAACCTAAAGCCAAAATCGATCACACCAATTCTTCCTACCCGGCGCCACCGATTTCAAATGTCATAGCCACTGCCACAAACCCTAGGCAAATCGGTCCTACCGATAGGGATCTCGGTCTCACCGAGATGGGACTGTAATCTCTCTATTTCCCTTCGTAACGTTTCGGTCTAACCAAAGTGAGCGATCGGTCCCACCGAGATTGCAATGTAAACTCTCTGTTTCCCTTTTGTAACATTTCGGTCTCACCGAAAAGAGCGATTCGGTCCCTCCGAGTTTACCTGACCAACTCGCTCGAAAGCTTATTACCAAAATCGGTCTCACCGAGTTTGTGTAATCGGTCTTACCGAGATTACGTTCTGCCCTAACCCTAACCGAATCGATCTCACCGAGTTGCATGTCAGTCCCACCGAAAATCACTAAAGGTCACTAGGTTTACTAAATCGGTCCGACCGAGTCTGTTGAATCGGTCTCACCGAGTTTAGTAAATTGTGTGTAACGGTTAGATTTTGTGTGGAGGCTATATATACCCCTCCACCTCCTCTTCATTCGTGGAGAGAGCCATCAGACCAAACCTACACTTCCAACTTACCATTTCTGAGAAAGAACTACCTCCTCATGTGTTGAGGTCAAGATATTCCATTCCTACCATATGAATCTTGATCTCTAGCCTTTCCCAAGTTGCTTTCCACTCAAACCCTCTTTCCACCAAATCCAAATCCTATGAGAGAGAGTTGAGTGTTGGGGAGACTATCATTTGAAGCACAAGAGCAAGGAGTTCATCATCAACACACCATTTGTTACTTCTTGGAGAGTGGTGTCTCCTAGATTGGCTAGGTGTCACTTGGGATCCTCCGACAAGATTGTGGAGTTGAACCAAGGAGTTTGTAAGGGCAAGGAGATCGCCTACTTCATGAAGATCTACCGCTAGTGAGGCAAGTCCTTCGTGGGCGGCGGCCATGGTGGGATAGACAAGGTTGCTTCTTCATGGACCCTTCGTGGGTGGAGCCCTCCGTGGACTCATGGCAACTGCTACCCTTCGTGGGTTGAAGTCTCCATCAACGTGGAGGTACGATAGCACCACCTATCGGAACCACGCCAAAAACATCCGTGTCTCCAATTGTGTTTGAATCCTCCAAACCCTTCCCTTTACTTTCTTGCAAGTTGCATGCTTTAATTTCCGCTGCCTATATACTCTTTGCATGCTTGCTTGATTTGTGTGATGATTGCTTGACTTGTCCTAAGATAGCTAAAATCTGTCAAATTCTAAAATTGGGAAAAGGTTAAGTTTTTAACAGGTCAAGTAGTCTAATCACCCCCCCCTCTAGACATACTTCAAGGTCCTACAATTTCCCGTGCGGTGTTTTCACTGTGTCGTGTTTAATTATTTTAGTTATGCAAAAATGTATTGTTCAATAGGGCTATTTGATGTTTAAGTATGAATTGTCCACTTAAGTTTCACGAATGGCTATATTTGGTTGTTTATAGTGAGGAGATGCCTTGTTTATCCGTATTTGGTTGTTAGATTGGTTGGAGTGAGCATTTTTTCAGTTATCGAGCAGATGCCTTGTTTATATGTATTTGGTTCTTAGGTTGGTTGCAGTGAGAATTTGTCCAGTTATCAAGCAGATGCCTTGTTTATCTTTATTTGGTTTTTAGGTTGGTTGCAGTGAGCATTTTTTCAGTTTTCAAGCAGATGCCTTGTTTACCTGTATTTGCTTGTTAGGTTGGTTGTAGTGAGCATTTGTCCAGTTTTCAAGCATATGCCATGTTTATCTATATTTTCTTGTTAGGTTGGTTGTAGTGAGACTCTGTCCAGTTTTCAATGGCTATATTTGGTTGTTATACTGATCATTTATGCCTTGTTTATTTCAGTCATTCACAATGCGATGTTCCTTATGTGCAAGTCGGAACTGTGCCGCTCGATTGTATCAATACCAGTTTGAACGACTATATTTTGTTCCAGTTATGCCTGGTGTAGTTAACACATGCCCTTTATTTCAGTTTTAGACATTTATACTGTGTGATGTTTAAGCATTACCTATGTTCTATTCATTTTCAACAATACCAGTTTGAATTGCAATATTTGACGGTTGTTAAGCTGTTGCCGGTAACATTGCCTTCCATTTTATATCTGCTTTAATAGCATGCTGAAACCAACACATTCGAGCTATCATTTGGATATGATGTTGTTTACCTTTCCTATATTTGTTTGATGTTAAAGTTGTTGTACTTATCATGCCTTTCCACTACTTATGCAGGACAACAACGGGAGTGGCCACCATTTTCCGCAAAGGTTAGTTTCATCCCTTGGCTTGTACTCCCCACGTCGTTCCATAATGTAGTGCATATAGATCCAGGCCTGGACACTTGTTAGCTTCTAATATTGACTTGTTGCTTGTAGGTACATATGCCCTTGGCAAGGATCCATGCATCGACCCTTTTTGCGTATGGGGCAATGAGATATTCAGGAACAAGCATCAAGTGAGGAAACTGATACGAATGGCGGCAAGCAAATTATTTGTTTATGCTCTATCCAACACAACAGTGAGCTGTAGGATGGTAACTACAAACTCTAATGAGTTGTTAGACAATAATGTCTGAATCTTTTTCGTTCGATGTGGTTCCCGAAGCAGTTCACTCAAGATTACCTCGCAAAGTACATGATTGGAGGACACGCAATGAAGGTTAAAGTATTTCATCCAGACTACAATGAGCATCGAGAAGTCCTAATGAAGACAGTGAAGGATGGATGGGCAACCATCACAGGGGGTTGGCCTAGAGTCATGCGCGCATTACGCATGGAGGAGGGCACAATATGGGCATTCCGCTTCACCTTCTCCAGCAACCAGAATTTCTTTCGCCTCTCTGCTTACAGTCTTTAGTACAACTGTGGTTCATCATTCTTTACTTGATGCTTCTGTAGTTCTTCAGTATATATACATGTGCATCGAATTATGCATTCGTGGTTGAACCTATATTTGTAATAAACATGGTTGGATATGAAATAAGTGATTGCCTACTTTCAAATTCAAAACATGTGATTTTTAAATTAGGGATCAATTAGGGATTACACCGCACACGGTTTGCGAAAGTGAAATGTCCGCGATAGACGTGGAGATCAGACATGTTTCTAGGATCCACTACGTGTGCGATCAATCTCTACTGCACACACGATCAGCCAAGAAAAAATGTGTGCGATTAACAACAACATCGCACACAGTTCTTTCTTATTAAATGTTTGTGATAGTCACCTTATCACACACACTTCACAATTATGGACTGTTAGTGATGTTGTGCACATCGCAAATGTTTGGTCATAGAAGAACGCGTGCGATAGGTCGATCATCCGACGTGGGTACGACGGATGAATCATGTGGGATGTATTCAAGCTTCGCATACAGTTTTATAGTGACAATTGTGTGCGCTCTTACATCGAATCGCATACAGTCGAGGAAAAGTAAATGTGTGCGATCGTCTGCTTCTATGATCATGAACCATTTGTGATGGGTCACGCATCGTAAACGTAGCACGACAGAATACCGACTGCGATGGCAATCCGAGCACAAACGAGTTGCAAGGATGGAGCATTTTGGATATTCGGGATATCAGAAACAATTTAGTAGCGACAACTGTATGCATCAAGGCTCCCTATCCCCGACGGTTTTTGGGTCGTGTGGGAAGGACCACCCTATCGCAGTCATTCACTTGGCGACGGTTCAAAACGCCGTCGCGAAAAGGGGTTAAAAACCGTTTGTATAGCACCTCAATGTACCCGTGCTAGAAGCATCGATTAGTCCATTATAAAAGATATCGAGTATTTCATTTTTCTTAAGAGGATGATCAGGCAAAGCATTAAGTAATTGGAGAAGCCTCCCCCAAGCTTGAGGGAGGTTCTCTTCTCCAGATTGCACAAAGTTAAATATTTCCTGTAAGGCAGCTTATTTCTTATGAGCGGGAAAATATTAGTAATATATTCCTGGGGACTACGCACACAACTAGGGGCAAGAGTATTAAACCATGCTTTAGCATCACCCTTTAACGAGAAAGGAAACAACATAAGAACATAATAGTATCGCATCTTTTCCTCTTGAGCAAATAGGGTGGCTATATCTTGTAATTTAGTAAGGTGTGCCACGACAGTTTTAGTTTCATAACCATGAAAAGGATCAGATTCTACCAAAGTAATTAATTCAGGATCAATAGATAATTCATAATCCTTATCAGTGACAAAGATAGGAGAAGTAGCAAACTTAGGATCATATTTCATTTTCTCTATCATAGCTTTTTCTTTCAACTTACTCAGTAATTTCTTAACATCATCTCTATCATTACAAGCAAGAGATTCTCTAGCTATCTCCCCATGCATAACATAACCCTTAGGTATATTAGCATTTCAAATCTAGTAGGAGAGCTAGGCATAATAGGTGAATCATAATTTTCATTAGTTTCAGCAGTCTCAAATTCTTTAGCTTTAGCCAGTTGTTCATCAAGAAATTCACTTACTGGCATAGTATCATCAAGAAGAGAACTAGCATCATATTAAGTTTCATTTATAACAGAAGTAGTATCATCAATTACTTGCGACATATATGTGAATCAAGTGCGGAGCTAGATGGCAGTTCCTTACCTCCCCTCGTCTTAGAGGGTACGATCTTTGTCTTAGCGTCTTTCAGATTTTCATAGTAATCAACAGATATAATTCCCAAGTGACTCAATAAATAGAGCTATGCTCCCCGGCAATGGCACCAGAAAAAGGTCTTGATAACACACAGGTATAGGCGATCGCGATAGTCTTTGAGGGTAGAATTTCACCCAAATTTATTGATGCGACACAACGAGGAGCCAAAAAATATTTATGAGCTTAGTAGTTGAATCTTCAATTCAACCACACCTGGAAAACTAAATATATACAACAAAGTGTTTAGCAACACAGTAGTATGATAGTTTGATAGCAGTCATAACAGTAGTGATAGTAACGGTAAAGTAGTAGTAGCAGTTTTGTAACGACTCTAAGAGCAACAGCAATAGTAGTAACTTAGCAAAGATCAATATGAGAAAAGTGTAGGCATTGGATCATATGGATATTTGTGTTGGGTGACATTCATCATATAACAGTCACAACCAAGAGCAACACACAATAGCTCCAATTCATGAATATAATGTAGGCATGTATTATGTATATAGTCATATGTGCTTATACGTGCTTATAATAAGAACTTGCATGACATCTTTTGTCCTACCCTCCCATGGCAGCGGGGTCCATAAGAAAATCTAACGGATATTAAGGCCTCATTTTAATAGAGAACCAGAGCAAAGCATTAACACATAGTGAATACATGAACACCTCGTACTATGGTCATCACCGGAGTGAATCCCAATTGTTGTCGCTTTGTGGTCTGTGGATCATAACACATAATGGGTGCATACAACTTGCAAGATATGATCCAAAACAATATTCATGAAAACATAATAGGTTCAGATCTGAAATCATGGCACTCGGGCCCTAGTGACAAGCATTAAGCATATAAAAGTCATAGCAACATCAATCTCAGAACATAGTGGATACTAGGGATCAAGCCCTATCAAATTGACTCGATTACATGACAAATCTCATCCAACTCCATCACCATCCAGCAAGCCTATGAAGGAATTACTCACTCCTGACGATGAACATCATGAAGTTGTTGATGAAGAAGGATTTGTGATGATGATGGCCACGAATCCCCCTCTCTCGAGCCCGGAACGGACTCCGGAACATCCCTTCCGATTAAGGACAGGAGGTGGCGGCGCGGATCCGTATCGTAAAACGCAATGAAACTTCTTCTCTTATTTTGTTCTCGGGGAAACGGAATTTATAGAGTTGGAATTAGGTCAGACGGCCGCATCTGGGCCCCACAAGGCATCAGGGCGCGCCCTGTTGCCTTGTGAGCAACTAGTGGCCCCCCTCTAGTGGATCTTCATTCCAGTATTTTTAATTTATTCAATAAAAAATCTCCAGAAAGTTTCGTCTGATTCCGAGAATTTTTATTTTTCCACAAAAAACAACATCATGGTAGTTCTGCTAAAAATAACGTTTGTCCGGGCTAGTTTCATTCAAATCATGCAAATTATACTCCAAAACAATAGCAGAAGTGTTTGGATAAGTAGATACGATTGAGACGTATCACATCACTATGAGCTTAGCCACCGTAACAAGTTCTAACTTTAAGTGTGTTCACTTCGTCTCGCCTTCGTATAGAAACCAGTAAACCGCCACATTTTTGTATCACCCCTGTTATTGCTCACCGTGATGTCGATGTGTTGGTCCAAGAAATTGTTAAGCATAACATTAACATCCTTTGACCAAAATAAGGCCAAGCCTCCACTTAAACCATCACTACTCACCGGATAGCATCCTTCAAAGCCAAGTCATGAAGTTGAGTCACTTACTCTCCCCCGCAATCTTCGTCTCACACACAAAGACTAGGGCGGGCCCTTCCAACCTCATCAAATTGTGAAGTTCTCGAACTATCTCCGGGTTCCCAAGCCCACGACAGTTTCAAGATAAGTAACTCATTGTGATGGGCAGCGCTGGGATTCAGCCTCCGCCAGTGCTTTCGCGGCCAACTCATTGGCCTTATTCTTCTTCGAGCCCCTACTGTCATCTCTCGAGCCCAAGGACTCGTGATCTTAACTCTACCTCTTTTGTTCATTGTTTCTTGGTCCTACAATAACAAGGTGTTGCCCACCAGCGGTCCGGTTGGGTTAGTTTGCATATCCACCCGACGATAAACAGTAGTGTTACCATGACCAACACACTGATGTACACCCCTTCCATTGGTGTTCCTATTTTCAGCATTAAAATGATACACGGATTGCTTGACTTTACATGCATCCTTTGCTAGGGAAGTGACTTCAGCACCCAGTTCCACTTCTTCCTCATCCTCATCTCCATTGTTCTCGTACCTACCTCCTCTCCCCCGCCTTCTATCTTGTAACTGGCGGCAGAATCCAACTCTTGTTCCTGTTAGGCATAAAAGCACAGAGACTCGGGGTAGGGAGGCTAGCCATACTCATCTCTCCCTGCTGGCGTCGGGCAGAGCAACTCAGCGAGACCCAATAAGCCACACGAGAAACAGAAGTACGACAAGTTTTCGTACTGGATATTGATAAGTCTCCAACGTATCTATAATTTTTTATTTTTTTCATGCTATTATATTATCAATCTTGGATGCTTTATATGCTATATTATATCATTTTTTACTAACCTAGTACCCAATGCTAGTTCCTTTTTTTGCTTGTTTTTTATTTTTCAGAAAATCAAAATCGGTACCAAACGAATTCCAAACATGATGAAAATTTACGATGATTTTTTCTGGACTAGAAGGAACCCTAGAAGCTTCGTGAGGAGGCCAGAAGAGCTGCAAGCTCACAGGGGCCCCTGAGCTCGTGGGCCCCATGCAACTTCGTTTGACGTAATTCCAAGCCTATAAATTCACATATATTCTCAAACAAACAGAGAGCCACCCGAAGCACTTTTTCCGCCACCGCAAGCTCCTGTTCTTCAGCGATCCCATCGGGAGGCCTTTTCTCATACTCTGCCGGAGGGGGAATCGATCACGGAGGGCTTCTACATCATCCTTGCTTCCTTCCAATGATGCATGAGTAGTTCACCACAAACCTACGGGTACATAGCTAGTAGCTAGATGGCTTCTCTTCTCCCTCTTTGATCTTCAATACAATGTTCTCCTTGATCTTCTTGGAGTTCTATCCGATGTAATCTTCCTTTCGGTGTGTTTGTTGGGATCCGATGAATTGTGGATTTATGATTAGATTATTCATTGAAAGTAAGTGAGTCTTTAATGAACTTTATTATGCATGATTGTTATAGCTTTGTATTTCTCTCTGATCTGTCCGTTTGGTTTGGCCAACTAGATTGATTTATCTTCAGTAGGAGAGGTGCTTTGTAATGGGTTCAATCTTGCGGTGCTCTATATCCCAGCGACATAGTAGGGGACAAGACACATATTTGTATTGTTGCCATTAAGGGTAAAACAGAGGGGTTTATTCGTATTGATTGGGTTTACTTTGTCTAAATCATGTCATCTTGCTTAAGGCGTTACTCCGTTTCATGAACTTAATACCATAGTGCATGCTGGATAGCGGTCGATTGGTAGAGTAATAGTAGTAGATGCAGGCAGGAGTGGGTCTACTTGTATCGGACGTGATGCCTATATACATGATCATTGCCATGAATACGTCATAACTAGCGCTTTTTATCAATTGCCCAACAGTAATTTGTTCACCCACCGTATGCTATGTATTCGAGAGAGAAGCCTCTAGTGAAAACTATGGCCCCGGGGTCTACTTTTATCATATTATAGAAACCAAAAATGCCTTTCTACAATTTATTTACTTTTATTTTATTTTATAATTTATCTATGTACCTATACAATATTTAATCCTTGCAAGTAACGAGTTTAAGGGGATTGACAACCCTCTTGCTCGTGTTCGGTGCAAGTATTTGCTTTTGTGTGTGTAGGTGTTGTTCAGGAGGCTTTGCGTGATTCTCTTATTGGTTCGATAAACCTTTGGTTCTCACTAAGGGAAATATGTATCTGTACTGTACTGCATCTTCCCTCCTCTTTGAGGAAAATCCCAACGCAGCTCACAAGTAGAAGATATGAAAATATTCACACTTCCTCGTGCTTGCCTTTTCCAGTTGAACCCATCTCATCAACGGGCCCTTCACATTGATCCACACCTAAGGCACACGATCGCAACTGTGCAGCACGATCTTCTCCCGGATGATACTTTTACCTGGCCTTGCGCTGGGATGGGAGGATCATACACCGCCAAGTCCACATATGCGAGGCTCTGTTATGCTTTGACTCGCTCACCAGCCGCTGCCTGCATTGGAGAAGCTATGCTCCGCTCAAGCAGAAAATCTTTGCATGGCTCGCCACACAACATAGGTTATGGACCTCCGATCGTAGGGTGCATCACGGCCTACAAGAACAACCCTCGGCTTGCTTCACTTGCTTGCAAAACGAAGACAACGTTGAGCACATTTTGATCAAGTGCGTCTACGCTCGAGAAGTGTGGTGTCGATGCTTTGATAGACTGCATCTCCATGTACAAATGCCAACGGAGATGGACATGTTCTTAGACTGGTGGCTCCGGCAATGCACTAACTTCCAGAAGCAGGATAGGAGGGGTTTTGATAGTTTAGTCATTTGTATGGCTTGGTCTCTTTGGAAGCAATGTAACGCTAGGGTGTTCAATAAGCCGGAGCAACAAATGGGAGCCTCGGAGCTTACTATGCACATTACGAATGAGCTATGTGGCTAGAGGATAGCGCTTAGCGGAGTAGGAGGCTTACACCGTTTTGTGAGAGAGTAGCTTTAGTGTTCCACGGTATGGGTGCGCCGGCGTGGTTGTTCGCATCCACGCGCGGCCTCTTGTAATTTGTTTTCTCCCTTCTATAAAAATACGATACGCAATTGCGTACTCTAAAAAAAACATTGATCCACACCCTAAACCTCGGACAGTCACCAAAGGCAAAACCCTTAGAATCAGCATCTAGGTTCACCACCTCTCCCACCATGCTTGAAATTCTCTACGGCCTTGGTGGGCACAACAGATTGAAAGGCAGATTAATCACCCTCGTCCAGATCTTCATCTTATCAAATTTCTGCTCAGACGGGTGAGACCTGATATTGAATGTCACAGGTTCTCCTGCTGCTGCAAGTTGATCAGACTGGAATTTGATCCTCTCTCCAAGACTACCCTGTGCTTGCCAGTCATCCATGGTCCACCTTCAAAAACACGAACGCAATCCCGCTTGTTGTCAAAGCTTGTGTAGCGACCAGACCTCAAACAGTCTGATCTCTGTGCTCAAGTGTCATCCCTGGATCGATGTCTTTGACACCACACAAGATCAAGGATTTATAACAGAGTAGCAATCACACACTTATTACATCGAATGTCTCAAGAGAGAACTTAACAAAACAAATATGGCTTAAGGCCATCTAATAACGATAACAGCGGAAGGCTTGGAAGAATAAGCGAGTCCATCAACTCCAACGGCATCACTGAGTATAGAACCACGACCTAAACACCTTACTTGTCGTCTGAAAAGTCTGCAACATGAAATGTTGCAGCCCGAAAATGGGTCAGCACATGGAATATGCTGGCAAAGTAACACATAGAGAATAATGAAAGAGTAAGCCTATACTACATGCATATATGGCTGGTGGAAGCTCTATGGTTACAGTTTTTGCGTAAAGCCAATTTTTCCCTACTACAAAGGAATAAATTTATTTAACTATCATGGTGGTTGTTGAACATTGAGAATGGTTGACAGCATCCTCAATCCCAATTAAAAGTACTCATTAACAACCCAACAATATTAATTAGAGTAACATGATGAGATTCACATGATAATCCAAGTACTAGATACTCAAGATGTCCATAACCGGGACACGGCTAACCATGATTAGTTTATACACTCTGCAGAGGTTTGTGCACTTTTCCCCACAAGACTCGATCTCCTCCGCTTGATTTCTCGCACTACATGGTGTTTGAGAAACGGATGACCGAGACATAGTCTTTCGAGCGCTAGCACCTTACATGTGGGTAGACCGTACCAACCTACAACCCCTACATCAGCTAGTCTACCCGTAAGAGTTCGCACAACTTAGTCAACTATGCTAGAGCCCATAGTAGCATGTGGCTGCACACGGAAGTTTCTATCATGAATAATCTCATGATCCCTTTGAGCCTGGGTGGCAGTCCGAAGAAAAACAGGCAAGTCCTGATGGAAACCAGGGGCCTCAATCCACCCAGATGTGTGTTTAAGTTGCCACCTTAAATAAACCATTAATTTAACAATCTCACATCTGTCATGGAATACACTCACCCAATCCACGTCTACTAGCATAGCATGGCATAATAAGCAAACGTAGAAGTAACTCCCAAGGGTTTGAATATAAATCAGGTAATAGGTACTACCTCATCTACTTCCCATCCCACAATTTAATTAGATCCTAATCATGCAAATGTTTGAGGATAGATCTAATGCATAAAAACTGGGTAGTAGAAAAGAGTATGATCAAAGTGTTACTTGCCTTGCTGATGATCCGCGAAACCTAGAGACTCGAAGTAACAGGCGACGCACTCTGGGTATTCTATCGCAGAAAAACAAACAAGCATACAATAAGTACTCATCTAATGCACAGGTAAAACTCAGACAAAAGATCTAACCAGATAGTTCAACTTAAGAACTCCGGTTGGCAAAAAGAATCAAATCAAACAAAGCAACGAAAGTCAAACGACGAAAGAAAACAGCTCCATTTTACTAATCTGGATCTAAGTCAAATTTTACAGTAGCAAAAACTTGTTTAAGTTGGTTATTCAGAAAGAGGGTTTCGAGACGAAACTCTAGGCACTTGAATCGCCTGATTCCGATAAACGAGCGAAAAGTTATACTAAAACGAAAATCGGATCAGGAATCGCGATCGGAAAAATCGCGAATTAAATCCGAGAAAAGGAAAAAACGACGAACGGGTTAACGAACGAACTAACTAATCTGACGAACACGTTCGTTAAAACGAACGAACGAGCGAACGCTCGCTATTTAACTGAACCGAAAAAAACCGATCTAAAAAAATAAACTGACGAAAACCGTTCGGTTTTAAAAAAAAACGAAGGCACGTAAGTCGAGGCGCGGCGAACCTCGTGCGGGATCCGCGAAGTCGTGGCGGCGGGTCCGGCGGGTCGGCGGCGACAACGCGGGCGGCGCGGCGGGCGCGGGTCGGGCGGTCATGCGGTTAGGGTTCGCCCGGGTGGGCCGGCTTTTGCCCTCAAGGGCCGGGTGTCCCAAAGTGACACGGCCCGTAGGTCGGTGCACGCTTTTTTAATAATTCACATGAAGAAAAATAAAAGAAATACTAAAGGAATCCAAAAATCCGAAATAAATTTTCCCCGGCTTCTAAAATCAAGCCGGACTAGATGAATATTTATTTGGGGCCTAAATGCAATTTTGAAAAACGCGCATTTTTCCTAAATTCAAATAAAAATGTGAAAAACTCCAAAATAAAATCTTATTTGATTTTATTATTAAATCCTCATTATTTCTTTATTTTGGGAAAGTCATTTTATTCCCTCTCTCATATTTTTGTAATAGAAATAATTGAAGATAAAATAATTAAAATCAAATGATCCTATTTTCAAAATTTGAGAAAACTCAAATATGAAAATAAAGAAATCCCCAACTCTCTCCGTGGGTCCTTGAGTTGTGTAGAATTTCTAGGATCTAGCCAAAAATGAAACAAAATATGATATGCAATGATGCTCTATGTATAACATTCCAAATTGAAAATTTGGGATGTTACAAACCTACCCCCTTAAGAAGAATCTCGCCCTCGAGATTCGGGTTGGCTAGAAAATAGGCGAGGGTGGTCCTTAAGCAGATCTTCCTCTCGCTCCCAGGTGGCTTCATCCTCGGTGTGGTGGCTCCACTGAACTTTGCAAAACTTAATGACCTTGCTGCTGGTGACTCGGCTGGCATACTCCAGAATATTAACTGGTTTCTCCTCATAGGTCAAATCGTTATTCAACTGAATCGCCTCTAGTGGCACAGTATCTCTCAGTGGTATATTCGCCATCTCTGCATGACACTTCTTCAACTGAGAAACATGAAACACATCATGAACACCTGACAATCCTTCGGGTAATTCCAACTTGTACGCAACTTCTCCCATGTGCTCCAAAACACGATATGGTCCTACAAAACGTGGCGCTAGTTTTCCTTTAACACCAAAACGCTTAACTCCTCGAAGCGGAGATACTCGAAGATAAACTCTGTCTCCGGCTTCATATTATGTCCCCTTGCGTTTTGAATCTGCATAGCTCTTTTGTCTTGACTGGGCTACCTTGAGCCTATCGCGGATCAACTTTACTTTCCGTTCAGACTCCTTAATCAAATCCGGTCCAAACAACTGGCGGTCTCCAACTTCATCCCACAGTAGCGGGTTCTCGCACCTCCTTCCATACAAGGCTTCGAAAGGTGCCATCTTCAAACTGGTTTGGTAGCTGTTGTTATAAGAAAACTCCGCATATGGCAAGTTGTCATCCCAACTTGATCCATAATCCAAAACACATGCTCTCAGCATATCCTCCAAAATCTGGTTGACTCTCTCGGTTTGTCCATCTGTCTGTGGATGAAAATCTGTACTAAACTCCAGTCTGGTTCCTAAAGTTTCGTGCAACTGCTTCCAGAACTTTGATGTGAATTGGGTTCCTCTATCTGATACGATACTCCTCGGAACTCCATGCAAGCATACAATCCTTGTCATGTATATCTTAGCCAATTTGGCACTCATCACAGGTAGTCTTTACCGAATGAAATGAGCTACCTTCGTCAAACGATCGACTACAACCCAAATCGAGTCATAGCCTGAACGGGTCCTGGGCAATCCCGTGATAAAATACATGCCTAGTTTATCCCACTTCCATTCGGGTATAGGCAATGGCTGTAACAATCCTGTTGGCTTCTGATGTTCTGCCTTCACCCTCTGACATACATCACAAACTACTACATACTCTGCAATATCCTTCTTCATTCCGGTCCACCAGAAAGTATCCTTCAAATCCAAATACATCTTGGTATTTCCGAGGTGGATCGAATACGGCGAATCATGTGCCTCTTGCAAAATCAACTTCCGAATCTCCGGATCACTTGGTACGTAAACGCGGTCCTCAAACCATAAGGTATCGTGCTCATCCTCACGAAATCACTTTGCTTTTCCCTTGCTCATCTTCTCCTTAATAGAAGCAACTTCCTAATCTGTCCTTTGAGCTTCTCTGATTTTGTCCATCAAAGTAGATTGAATCTCCAACGCTGCTACATAGCCTCATGGAACTATTTCCAAACATAGCTCCAAATTCCTCGGCTAATTCTTTTGGTAAACCTCCGGTCATTAGGATGTTAACATGACTCTTACGGCTCAACGTGTTCGCTACCACGTTAGCCTTTCCGGTGGTAATGCAATCTCATATCATATTCCTTGATGAGCTCCAACCATCTTCTCTGCTGAGATTTAACTCCTTCTGCGTGAAGATGTACTTCAAACTCTTGTGATCCGTATACACCTCACAATGATTTCCAATGAGGAAATGTCTCCATGTTTTCAATGCATGCACTACGGCTGCTAACTCCAAATCATGCGTGGCATAGTTTAATTCGTGAGGTTTCAGCGGTCGTGAAGCATACGAAACAACTCTTCCCTCCTGCATAAGCATCGCTCCAAGTCCTCGGCGTGAAGCGTCATAATAAACTTCGTAATCCTTGCTTTGGTGCCGCAAGATTAATCTTTGGTGAGGTAACCAAACGCTTCTTCAACTCTTGGAAAGTAGCCTCACACTCCTCAGTCCAAATAAACTTGGTATCCTTCTTCAATAATTCTGTCATGGGCTTCGCAATCCTCGAGAAATTCTCAATGAATCTCCGCTAGTATCCTGCGAGTCCAAGGAAACTCCGAATCTCTCCAACTATTGTTGGTGCTTCCCAGTTTGTCACCGTGGCAACTTTAGTGGGGTCTACTGCTATACCTTCTCCGGATATAACATGTCCGAGAAATCCAACTTCCTTCAACCAAAACTCACACTTGCTGAACTTGGCATACAACTGTTGTTCTCTGAGCTTCTCGAGTACCAAACGCAAATACTCCTTATGTTCTTCTTCATTCTTTGAGTAGACCAAGATATCGTCAATGAATACCACGATTTAACTTATCCAAAAATTCCATAAACACCTTGTTCATCATGTTCATAAAATAGGCTCAAGCGTTAGTCAGACCAAATGACATAACGGTATAATCATACAACCCGTACCTGGTGGTAAAAGCCGTCTTAGGTATATCCTGCTCCCGAATCTTCAACTGATGATATCCTGATCGCAAATCGATCTTGGAAAATACCTTAGCTCCTTGCAATTGGTCAAACAAGTTGTTGATCATCGGCAACGGGTATTTGTTCTTAATGGTTACTTCATTCAATCCTCGATAATCAACAACCATTCTTAAAGATCCATCCTTCTTCTCCACTAGAAATCTTGGTGATCCCCAAGGCGAAGAACGTGGGGGAATAAAACCTTTATCCAGTAACTCCTTAATCCGCTTCTTAATTTCCTCCAAATCTTGGGCTGGCATCCTATACGGTCTCTTAGATATCGGCCCAGTGCCTGGAAGTAGTTCAATCAGAAACTCAATGTCTCTGTCCGGCGGCATGCCTGGCAACTCTTCCGGAAACACGTCTGGGAAATCCCTTACCACTGGTACTTCCTCCTGCACAACTCTTGTTAAGGAATTTACATGTGCTCTCCTCGGCTCATGCCGTGATACAAACTTGATTCTCCTTCCTTCTGGGGTGGTAAGCAAAATCGACTTACTGGCGCAATCTATGTTCCCTCCATACTTAGATAACCAATCCATGCCTAATATCACATCCAATCCTTGCGATTCCAGAACTATTAGGTCCGAGGGAAATACATAGTGTCCAATCCTTAATGGTAGTCGATCACACCATATACTAGCCATGTATTCTGCTCCAGGTGAGGTTACTAGCATGGGTGACCTAAGGGCTTGGGTTGGTAGTTTATACTTATCCACAAATCCCTTGATATGTATGAATGCGATGCACCGAGATCAAAAAGAACAACTGCAGTAAATGTCTTAATCAAAAACTTACCTATTACTGCGTCTGGCTGAGCTTCAACCTCCTCCACGGTAACGTGGTTCACTTGTCCCCTGTTGAAAGGGTTCGGCTTCTTGCCTGAGCTTCCATTGCCATTACCATTTTGGCCTTCTGTACAATCATTTGCATAATGCCCAGTTTTACGGACTTAAAACAAGTGATATGGCTCAGGTCTACCTTGGATGGTGTTGACGGGTTGGTGCGGTTTTGTCCATTGCTTCCTCCATTCCCATTTCCATTCTTGGTGCCATTATGGTTGTGCGAGCTACCTCCTCCGTGAGTATGCTGAAATTGTCCTCCTGGCTTCGGGGTAAAGCGAAGTTTCTGCTGAGCTCCAGAGTTATACTTCCCCTGTCCATACTTTCTCTTGCGATTGTCAATCTGCTACTGCTTCCCTTCAATCATAAGAGCACGGTCTACTAACTCCTGGTAGTTATTGAAGGTGGTTACCATCAACTGCATGCTCAGCTCATCATTCAGTCCTTCTAGATGAAGGAAATATGCCCTAGAGGCAATAATAAAGTTATTATTTATTTCCTCATATCATGATAAATGTTTATTATTCATGCTAGAATTGTATTAACCGGAAACATGATACATGTGTGAATACATAGACAAACATATAGTCACTAGTATGCCTCTACTTGACTAGCTCATTAATCAAAGATGGTTATGTTTCCTAACCATAGACATGAGTTGTTATTTGATTAATGGGATCACATCATTAGGAGAATGATGTGATTGACATGACCCATTCCGTTAGCCTAGCACTTGATCGTTTAGTACATTGCTATTGCTTTCTTCATGACCTATACATGTTCCTGTAACTATGAGATTATGCAACTCCCGTTTACCGGAGAAACACTTTGGGTGCTACCAAACGTCACAACGTGGCGGGTGATTATAAAGGAGTACTACAGGTGTCTCCAAAGGTACATGTTGGGTTGGCGTATTTCGATATTAGGTTTTGTCACTCCGATTATCGGAGAGGTATCTCTGGGCCCTCTCGATAATACACATCACATAAGCCTTGCAAGCATTGCAACTAATAAGTTAGTTGTGAGATGATGTATTACGGAACGAGTAAAGAGACTTGCGATGCGAGATTGAACTAGGTATTGGATACCGACGATCGAATCTCGGACAAGTAACATACCGATGACAAAGGGAACAACGATATCGTTATGCGGTTTGACCGATAAAGATCTTCGTAGAATATGTAGGAACCAATATGGGCATCCAGGTTCCGCTATTGGTTATTGACCGAGAATAGTTCTAGGTCATGTCTACATAGTTCTCGAACCCGTAGGGTCCGCACGCTTAACGTTACGATGACAGTTTTATTATGAGTTTATAAGTTTTGATGTACCGAAGTTTGCTCGGAGTCCCGGATGTGATCACGGACATGACGAGGAGTCTCGAAATGGTCGAGACATAAAGATTGATATATTGGAAGCCTATATTTGGATATCGGAATGGTTCCAGGTGAAATCGGGATTTTACCGGAACACCGGGGTTATCGGAACCCTCCCGGGGATAATGGGCCTTAGTGGGCCATGAGGGAGAAGAGGAGGGCCGGCCAGGCAGGCCGCGCCCCTCCCCTAGTCCGAATCTGACAAGGAAGGCGGCGCCCCCTTTCCTCTTTCCCTCCCTCCTTTCCTTTTCCAACAAGGCAGAAGAGGGGGAGTCCTACTCTGGTGGGATTAGGACTCCTCCAGCGCACTGCCAGGGGCGGCCGCACCTCCCCTCCCTCCTTTATATCTGAGGCGGGGGCACCCAGGCTACACAAGTTGATCTTCGTGATCGTTCCTTAGCCGTGTCTGGTGCCCCCTCCACCATATTCCACCTTGGTCATATTGTCGCGGAGTTTAGGCGAAGCCTGCTACCGTCTGACATCATCATCGTCACCACGCCGTCGTCTTGTGGAACTCATCCCGACACTTTGCTGGATCGGAGTCCGGGATCGCCATCGAGCTGAGCGTGTGTTGAACTCGGAGGTGCCGTCGTTCGGTACTTGGATCGGTCGGATCGTGAAGACGTACGACTACATCAACCGCGTTGTCATAACGCTTCCGCTTACGGTCTACGAGGGTACGTGGACAACACTCTCCCCTCTCGTTGCTATGCCATCACCATGATCTTGCGTGTGCGTAGGAATTTTTTTGAAATTACTACGTTCCCCAATAGTGGCATCCGAGCCTGGTTTTATGCGTTGATGTTATATGCACGAGTAGAACACAAGTGAGTTGTGGGCGATACAAGTCATCTTGCTTACCAAAGATGTCATACTTTGGTTCGGCGGTATTGTGAGATGAAGCGGCCCGGACCGACATTACGCGTACGCTTACGCGAGACTGGTTTCACCGCTCCGAGCACTCGTTGCTTAAAGGTGACTAGTGGGTGTCTGTCTCTCTCACTTTAGTTGAACCGAGTGTGGCTACGCCCGGTCCTTGCGAAGGTTAAAACAGCACCAACTTGACAAACTATCGTTGTGGTTTTGATGCGTAGGTAAGAACGGTTCTTGCTCAGCTCGTAGCAGCCACGTAAAATTTGCAACAACAAAGTAGAGGACGTCTAACTTGTTTTTGCAGGGCATGTTGTGATGTGATATGGTCAAGACTTGATGCTATATTTTATTGTATGAGATGATCATGTTTTGTAACCGAGTTATCGGCAACTGGCAGGAGTCATATGGTTGTCGCTTTATTGTATGAAATGCAAACGCCATGTAATTGCTTTACTTTATCACTAAGCGGTAGCAATAGTCGTAGAAGCAATAGTTGGCGAAAGCGACAACGATGCTACGATGGAGATCAAGGTGTCGCGCCCGGTGGCGATGGTGATCACGACGGTGCTTGAGATGGAGATCACAAGCACAAGATGATGATGGCCATATCATATCACTTATATTGATTGCATGTGATGTTTATCCTTTATGCATCTTATCTTGCTTTGATTGACGGTAGCATTATAAGATGATCTCTCACTAAATATCAAGAAGTGTTCTCCCGAGTATGCACCGTTGCGAAAGTTCTTCGTCTTTGAGACACCACGTGATGATCGGGTGTGATAGGCTCTACGTTCAAATACAACGGTGCAAAACAGGTGCACACGCAGTATACTCATGTTAAACTTGGCGAGCCTAGCATATACAGATATGGCCTCGGAACACGGAGACCGAAAGGTCGAACGTGAATCATATAGTAGATATGATCAACATAGTGATGTTCACCATTGAAACTACTCCATCTCACGTGATGATCGGACATGGTTTAGTTGATTTGTATCACGTAATAACTTAAATGACTAGAGAGATGTCTATCTAAGTGGGATTTCTTAAGTAATATGATTAATTTAACTTAAATTTATCATGAACTTAGTACCTGATAGTATTTTTCTTGTCTATGTTTACTGTAGATAGATGGCTCGTGTTGTTGTTCCGTTGAATTTTAATGCGTTCCTTGAGAAAGCAAAGTTGAAAGATGATGGTAGCAATTACGGATTGGGTCCGTAACACGAGGATTATCGTCATTGCTGCACAAAAGAATTACGTCCTGGAAGCACCGTTGGGTGCCGTGCCTGCTTCTTGATGCAATCGACATTAAGAACATCTGGCGAGCAAAGTCGATGACTACTCGATAGTTCGGTGTGCCATGCTTTTACGGCTTAGAATCGGGCCTTCAACGACGCGTTTTGAGCGTCATGGAGCATATGAGATGTTCCAGGAGTTGAAGTTAATATTTCAAGCAAATGCCCGGATTGAGAGATATGAAGTCTCCAATAAGTTCTATAGCTGCAAGATGGAGGAGAATAGTTACATCGGTGAACACATACTCAAAATGTGCGGGTATAATAATCACTTGATTCAACTGGGAGTTAATCTTCACGATGATAGTATCATTGATGAAATTCTTCAATCACGCCACCAAGCTACAAGAGCTTCGTGATGAACTATAATATGCAAGGGATGGACAAGTCTATTCCGAGCTCTTCGCAATGCTAAAAGCCGCGGAGGTAGAAATCAAAAGGAGCATCAAGTGTTGATGGTTAACAAGACCACCAGTTTCAAGAAAAGGGCAAAGGGAAGAAGAAGGAACTTCAAGAAGAACAGCAAACAAGTTGTTGCTCAAGAGAAGAAACCCAAGTCTGGACCTAAGCCCGAGGCGAAGTGCTTCTCTTGCCAAGCGGTGACCGACACCGAAGCGGAACTGCCCCAAGTATTTGGCGGATAAGAAGGATGGCAAAGTGAACAAAGGTATATGTGATATACATGTTATTGATGTGTACCTTACTAATACTCGCAGTAGTACACAGGTATTTGATCTTGGTTACATTGCTAATATTTGCAACTCGAAGCAGAACTACGGATTGCGAAGATTGGCTAAGGGCGAGGTGACGATCTTGGCGTGGGAAATGGTTCCAAAGTCGATGTGATCGCGGTCGGCACGCTACCTCTACATCTACCATCGGGATTAGTTTTAGACCTAAATAATTGTTATTTGGTGCGGCGTTAAGCATGAACATTATATCTGGATCTTGTTTGATGCGAGACGGTTATTCATTTAAGTCGAGAATAATGGTTGTTCTATTTATATGAATAATATCTTTTATGGTCATGCACCCTTGAAGAGTGGTCTATTTTTATTAAATCTCGATAGTAGTAATACACATATTCATAATGTTGAAACCAAAAGATACAGAGTTGATAATGATAGCGAACTTATTTGTGGTAATTGCCGTTTGGGTCATATCGATTGTAAAAGCATGAAGAAACTCCATCTTGATGGGCTTTTGGAATCACTTGATTATGAATCACTTGGTACTTGCGTAACCGTGCCTCATGGGCAAGATGACTAAAACGCCGTTCTCCGGAACTATGGAGCGAAACAACTGATTTGTTGGAAATCATACATACTGCTTTTTGTGGTCCAATGAATGTTGAAGCACTTGCGGCGGGTATCGTTATTTTCTCACCTTCACAGATGATTTGAGCGGATATGGGTATATCTACTTAATGAAACACAAATCTGAAACATTTGAAAAGTTCAAAGAATTTCAGAGTGAAGTGGAAAATCATCGTAACAAGAAAATAAAATTTCTACGATCTGATCGTGGAGGAGAATATTTGAGTTATGAGTTTGGTTTACATTTGAAACAATGCGAATAGTTTCTCAAATCACGCCACCGGAACACCACAACAAAATGGTGTGTCCGAACGTCGTGTCGTACTTTACTAGATATGGTGCGATCTATGATGTCTCTTCTTGATTTACCATTATCGTTTTGGGGTTATGCTTTAGAGACGACCGCATTCACGTTAAATAGGGCACCATCAAAATCCGTTGAAACGACGCCTTATGAACTATGGTTTGGCAAGAAACCAAAGTTGTCGTATCTTAAAGTTTGGGGATGCGATGCTTATGTGAAGAAACTTCAACCAGATAAGCTCGAACCTAAATCGTAGAAATGTGTCTTCATAGGATACCCAAAAGAGACTATTGGGTACACCTTCTATCACAGATCTGAAGGCAAGATTTTCGTTGCTAAATTCGGATCCTTTCTAGAAAAAGAGTTTCTCTCGAAAGAAGTGAGTGGGAGAAAAGTAGAACTTGATGAGATAAGCATGTCTGCTCCCTTATTGGAAAGTAGTTCATCACAAGAACCAGTTCCTGTGACAATTGCACCAATTAGTGAGGAAGCTAATGATATTGATCATGAAACTTCAGAACAAGTTTCTACTGAACTACATAGGTCAACCAGAGTAAGATCCGCACCAGAGTGGTACGGTAATCCTATTCTGTAAGTCATGTTACTTGACCATGGCAAACCTACAAACTATGAAGAAGCGATGGTGAGCCCAGATTCCATAAAATGGTGGAAGCCATGAAATCTGAGATGGGATCCATGTATGAGAACAAAGTATGGACTTTGGTTGACTTGCCCTATGATCGGCAAGCCATTGAGAATAAATGGATCTTTAAGAAGAAGACCGGCCCGGTGGTAATGTAAGCGTCTATAAAGCTCGACTTGTTGCGAAAGGTTTTCGACAAGTTCAAGGGGTTGACTACGATGAGACTTTCTCACCCGTAGCGATGCTTAAGTCTGTCCGAATCATGTTAGCAATTGCTGCATTTTATGATTATGAAATTTGGCAAATGGATGTCAAAACTGCATTCTTGAATGGATTTCTAGAAGAAGAGTTGTATATGATGCAACGAGAAGGTTTTGTTGATCCAAAAGGAGCTAACAAAGTGTGCAAGCTCCAAATGATCAATTTATGGTCTGGTGCAAGCCTCTCGGAGTTGGAATAAACGCTTTGATAGTGTGATCAAAGCATATGGTTTTATACAAACCTTTGGAGAAGCCTGTATTTACAAGAAAGTGAGTGGGAGCTCTTTAGCATTTCTGATATTATATGTGGACGACATATTATTGATTGGAAATGATATAGAATTTCTGGAGCATAAAAGGATACTTGAATAAAAGTTTTTCAATGAAAGACCTCGGTGAAGCTGCTTACATATTGGGCATCAAGATCTATAGAGATAGATCAAGACGCTTGATTGGACTTTCACAAAGCACATACCTTGATAAAGTTTTGAAAAGGTTCAAAATGGATCGAGCAAAGAAAGGATTCTTACCAGACATAAGGTGTGAAATTGAGTCGGACTCAATGCCCGACCACAAGCAGAAGATAGAGAGAAAATGAAAGATGTTCCTATGCTTCAGCCATAGGCTCTATCATGTATGCAATGCTGTGTACCGGACACGACGTATGCTTAGCAATAAGCTTGGCGGGAAGGTACCAAAGTAATCTAGGAATGGATCATCGGACAGCGGTCAAGAACATCCTGAAATACACGAAAAGGACTAAGGATATGTTTCTCGTATATGGAGGTGACAAAGAGCTAGTCGTAAATGGTTACGTCGATGCAAGCTTTGACATCGATCCCACGATTCCAAATCGCAAACCGGATCGTGTTTTTATTAAGCGGTGGAGCTGTTAGTTGGTGCAGTTCTAAACAAAGCGTCGTGGCGGGATCTACATGTGAAGCGGAGTACATACACCTTGGAAGCAGCAAATGAAGGAGTGCGGATGAAAGAGTTCATTTCCGATCTAGGTGTCATACCTAGTGCATCGGGACCAATGAAGATCTTCTGTGATAATACTGGTGCAATTGCCTTGGCAAAGGAATCCAGATTTCACAAGAGGACCACGCATATCAAGAGACGCTTCAATTCAATCTGAGACCAAGTCCAGGTGGGAGACATAGAAATTTGCAAGATACATACGGATCTGAATATTGCAGACCCGTTGACTAAGCCTCTTCCACGAGCAAAACATGATCAGCACCAAGACTCCATGGGTGTTAGAATCATTCTTGTGTAATCTAGATTATTGACTCTAGTGCAAGTGGGAGACTGAAGGAAATATGCCCTAGAGGCATTAATAAAGTTATTATTTATTTCCTCATATCATGATAAATGTTTATTATTCATGCTAGAATTGTATTAACCGGAAACATGATACACGTGTGAATACATAGACAAACATATAGTCACTAGTATGCCTCTACTTGACTAGCTCATTAATCAAAGATGGTTATGTTTCCTAACCATAGACATGAGTTGTTATTTGATTAATGGGATCACATCATTAGGAGAATGATGTGATTGACATGACCCATTCCGTTAGCCTAGCACTTGATCGTTTAGTACATTGTTACTTTCTTCATGACCTATACATGTTCCTGTAACTATGAGATTATGCAACTCCCGTTTACCGGAGGAACACTTTGGGTGCTACCAAACGTCACAATGTAACTGGGTGATTATAAAGGAGTACTACTGTGTCTCCAAAGGTACATGTTGGGTTGGCATATTTCGAGATTAGGTTTTGTCACTCCGATTGCTCTGGAGAGGTATCTCTGAGCCCTCTCGATAATACACATCACATAAGCCTTGCAAGCATTGCAACTAATAAGTTAGTTGTGAGATGATGTATTACGGAACGAGTAAAGAGACTTGCAGTAGCGAGATTGAACTAGGTATTGGATACCGACGATCGAATCTCGGACAAGTAACATAGCGATGACAAAGGGAACAATGTATATCGTTATGCGGTTTGACCGATAAAGATCTTCGTAGAATATGTAGGAACCAATATGGGCATCCAGGTTCCTCTATTGGTTATTGACCGAGAATAGTTCTAGGTCATGTCTACATAGTTCTCGAACCCGTAGGGTCCGCACGCTTAACGTTACGATGACAGTTTTATTATGAGTTTATAAGTTTTGATGTACGAAGTTTGTTCGAGTCCGGATGTGATCACGGACATGACGAGGAGTCTCTAAATGGTCGAGACATAAAGATTGATATATTGGAAGCCTATATTTGGATATCGGAATGGTTCCAGGTGAAATCGATTTCTTAGGAACACCGGGGTTACCGAACCCTCCTGGGATAATGGGCCTTAGTGGGCCATGAGGGAGAAGAGGAGGGCTGCCGAGGCAGGCCGCACCCTCCCCTAGTCCGAATAGGACAAGGAAGAGGCGGCGCCCCTTTCCTCTTTCCCTCCCCTTTCCTTCTCCAACAAGGCAGAGGGGGAGTCCTACTCCCGGTGGGAGTAGGACTCCTCGGCGCACCCTTGGGCTGGCCGCACCTCCCCTCCCTCCTTTATATCTGAGGCGGGGGCACCCAGAACACACAAGTTGATCTTCGTGATCGTTCCTTGGCCGTGTGCGGTGCCCCTCCACCATATTCCACCTCGGTCATATCGTCGCGGAGTTTAGGCGAAGCCTGCGCGATGAGCATCATCATCTTCACCACGCCGTCGTCTTGTGGAACTCATCCCCTACACTTTGCTGGATCGGAGTCCGGGATCGTCATCGAGCTGAGCGTGTCTGAACTTCGGAGGTGCCGTACGTTCGGTACTTGGATCGGTCGGATCGTGAAGACGTACGACTACATCAACCGCGTTGTCATAACGCTTCCGCTTACGGTCTACGAGGGTACGTGCACAACACTCTCCCCTCTCGTTGCTATGCCATCACCATGATCTTGCGTGTGCATAGGAAATTTTTTGAAATTACTACGTTCCCCAACACTAGAAACTTCTCCTGCTTAGCTGCGTCCGTAGCAACGTCATTTGGGGCATAACGTGCTAGCTTACTAAAGTCATCCACATACTGGCCAACTGTCCGTCCTCCTTGGCGCAAGTTGTGAAACTCATGCTTCTTCATGGCCATAGCTCCTCTTTGAAACATGGGCAAGACGGAAAGCTTGCTTTAAATCGATCCCATGTGACAAAGTGTCTACATGGTAAGTGGGCTGTAAAATTCTCCCACCATCTTTGTTGCGGGTCCTTCAAGCTGATGTGGCAAATTTCACCTTTTCCTCATCTGTACATCCTGCAGTGGTCAACTCCCTCCCTACTTTGCGGAGCCAATCATCTGCAACAATCGGCTCGGTGCTACTGGAAAACACTGGCGGATTCAGCCTTAAGAAACGGGTCAAATGGTCAACAGGTGGTGGTGGCGGTGGGTTGTTATTGTTGTTGTTGTTGCCTTGGTTCTGTACCAATGTTTGAATCAAGGCATTCTGCTGCTGAATCAACTGAGTGATCTCTGGCGGGAAAACAAATCCGGGGTCGCGTCTCGGAGGCATCTGAGGGTTTATAGAAAAGACGAGAGTTAAGAATAGAATGAGGTCTAGGGAGAAAACACTACCCATATGCACATGAGACAAAAACACACAAAAACCACTCCAATCAATTCAAACAAGGCATACAACGGTCTAACTATCATTACAAAGTGCTGGAACTAAAACTAATATTTAATGGGGGAAATCTACTACTGTTATGGTGGTCAACTAGAAAAACTGCTCCGATGAAGACTCCATGATATCTGCTCCAGCTTCATCTTCGAAATCATCATCACTAGGATCGGAATCGGTGTAAATGCGATGATGATGTAGTTTTCTGGACAGGTGCAATCTTCATCTCCTCCTCCGGGTGCTGAATTTCCCATGAGTTCTTCAATCTTCTCCTTAAGATCGCCGTTTTGTCTCACTAGAGCTACAATCTCCTCCATGTAGTCCTTGCGAGTGGCCTTCGGTTCTCCTTCTAGTTCGATAATCTTGGCTTTTCTTTGTCTTCAAATCCATCATGTCTGCACAAGACACTTGGTTCTCCAAGCGTCCGAATGTGCTGATTTAATTCTGGATGAACGCTGCAATGGATCGATCCTTCTTAGTGCCAACTATCTCCCAGTGTTCATCTCGGCGCCCGCAATTCTGGTAGATAGTATCCTTGAGGTCTTTTTTGTAAACTTCTCCAATGCGTCCCATGGTTTTGTGAGCTGCCATGCTCTTTCCTGCACTCCAGTTGGTGCATTAAAAACACACTCTATGGGCTCCGTGGTATGCATAAGCGTCCTTCCGGAACTTGAGCTTGAATCTTCCAGCGCTCTTCTTCGGGTAAAGTGGAATTGTAGGTCCGGTGAAGCTTGGTATTCCGATGTTCAGTACTTAGTGACTTCCTTCGTGTGTCGTCCAAAGGGTGCATCTTCATCCGGTTGGGTGAACTTGATCCTCGCTTCCGTCATCCTAAAAGAGTAGAAAAGATGAGGAGTTAGAAATGAGAAGAGAGTAGTGATCTAGGGCTTTAGCTTAATGGTCGTGTCTCCTACGGTCAGGTGCTCGATACCATCTTTGTAGCGACCGGACCTCAAACAGTCCGATCTACGTGCTCAAGTGTCATCCACGGATCGAATGTCGACACCACACGATTACTCGAAGGATTTATAACAGAGTAGCAATCACACACTTATTACATCGAATGTCTCAAGAGAGAACTTAACAAAATAAATATGGCTTAAGGCCATCTAATAACGATAACAATGGAAGGCTTGGAAGAATAAGCGAGTCCATCAACTCCAACGGCATCACCGAGTAGAGAACCACGACCTAAACACCTTACTGTCGTTCTAAAAGTCTGCAACATGAAACGTTGCAGCACCGAAAACGGTCAAGACATGGAATATCTTTGGCAAAGTAACACATAGAGAATAATGAAAGAGTAAGCCTATACTACATGCATATATGGCTGGTGGAAGCTCTATGGTTCTGATTTTGCGTAAAGCCAATTTTTCCCTACTACCAAGGAATAAATTTATTAAACTATCATGGTGGTTGTTGAACATTGAGAATGGTCGACAGCATCCTCAATCCCCAGTAAAAGTACTCATTAACAACCCAACAATATTAATTAGAGTAACATGATGAGATTCACATGATAATCCAAGTACTAGATACTCAAGATGTCCATAACCCGGGACACGGCTAACCATGATTAGTTTATACACTCTGCAGAGGTTTGTGCACTTTTCCCCACAAGACTCGATCTCCTCCGTTTGATTTCTCGCACTACATGGTGTTTGAGAAACGGATGACCGAGACATAGTCTTTCAGAAGTGCTAGCACCTTACATGTGGGTAGACCGTACCAACCTACAACCCCTACATCAGCTAGTCTACCCGTAAGAGTTCGCACAACTTAGTCAACTATGCTAGAGCCCATAGTAGCATGTGGCTGCACACGGAAGTTTCTAGCATGAATAATCTCATGATCCCTTTGAGCACAGGTGGCGGTCCGAAGAAAAACAGGCAAGTCCTGATGGAAACCAGGTGCCTCAATCCACCCAGATGTGTGTTAAATTGCCACCTTAAATAAACCATTAATTTAACAATCTCACATCTGTCATGGAATACACTCACCCAATCCACGTCTACTAGCATAGCATGGCATAATAAGCAAACGTAGAAGTAACTCCCAAGGGTTTGAATATAAATCGGTAATAGGTACTACCTCATCTACTTCCCATCCCACAATTTAATTAGATCCTAATCATGCAAATGTTTGAGGATAGATCTAATGCATAAAAACTGGGTAGTAGAAAAGAGTATGATCAAAGTGTTACTTGCCTTGCTGATGATCCGCGAAACCTAGAGACTCGAAGTAACAAAGTAGCACTCTGGGTATTCTATCGCAGACAAACAAACAAGCATATAATAAGTACTCATCTAATGCACAGGTAAAACTCAGACAAAAGATCTAACCAGATAGTTCAACTTAAGAACTCCGGTTTGCAAAAAGAATTAAATCAAACGAAGCAACGAAAGTCAAACGACGAAAGAAAACAGCTCCATTTTACTAATGTGGATCTAAGTCAAATTTTACAGCAGCAAAAACTTGTTTAAGTTGGTTATTCGGAAAGAGGGTTTCGAGACGAAACTCTAGGCGCTTGAATCGCCTGATTCCGATAAACGAGTGAAAAGTTATACTAAAACGAAAATCGGATCAGGAATCGCGATCGGAAAAATCGCGGATTAAATCCGAGAAAAAGAAAAAACGAAGAACGGGTTAAGGAACGAACGTTCGTTAACTAAACTAATCTGATGAACACGTTCGTTAAAATGAACGAACGAGCGAACGCTCGCTATTTAACCGAACCGAAAAAAACCGATCTAAAAAAAATAAACTGACAAAAACCGTTCGCTTTTTTAAAAAAACAAAGGCACGGAAGTCGAGGCGCGGCGAACCTCGGCGGCGGGGTCCGGCGGGGTCGGCGGGCGGCGCGGCGGGCGCAGGGTCGGGCGGCTCGGGCGGCTAGGGTTCGGCACCGGGTGGGCCGGCTTTTAAAGCCCCCACGGGCCGGGTGTCCCAGGCGGACACGGCCCGTAGGTCGATGCACGTTTTTTTAAATAATTCCGCATAGAAGAAAAATAAAAAGAAATACTAAACGGACTCCAAAAATCCCGAAATAAATTTTCCCCGGCTTCTAAAATCAAGCCGGACTAGACGAACATTTATTTGGGGCCTAAATGCAATTTTGAAAAACGCGCATTTTTTCTAAATTCAAATAAAAAGGCGAAAAACTCCAAAATAAAATCTTATTTGATTTTATTATTAAATCCTCATTATTTCTTTATTTTGGGAAAGTCATTTATTCCCTCTCTCATATTTTTGTAATAGAAATAACTGAAGATAAAATAATTAAAATCAAATGATCCTATTTTCAAAATTTGAGAAAACTCAAATATGAAAATAACGAAATCCCCAACTCTCTCTGTGGGTCCTTGAGTTGTGTAGAATTTCTAGGATCGAGCCAAAAATGCAACATAAATATGATATGCAATGATGCTCTATGTATAACATTCCAAATTGAAAATTTGGGATGTTACAGCTTGCTACGAACACGTTCTCCCCTGTTGGTCTAAAATTTAGTCCCTTCGGTTTGCCCCATGCGGGTCTCAGGGCTTCTCCAATGGTATTGATTAACTCTTCCTATAGAGCACCTTACCGATCAAAGCATGCAGATTCTCCTGTGACCTATCATCCTCTTCATTCATTATCAGCTTTGCTTTCTCCTTCTCTATCAGATTCAACCGATCCATCATCTCTTCAACCATCTCCGTCTCGTTCCTCTTGTGTCTCCTCTCCCCCTGTGGCGCTCGACTCCGCCATGTTCACCCGGCCCGTCTGATCCGATCCCCACTTCTCGTCATCGCCAAGGGTGGGCAAGCACACAAGTCCCCCCCCCCCACCGTGATCACCCCGAGCGGAACCCCAAGGAGAGCGAGAGACCAGATCGCCTGAGGGATGCCGGTGATGAAAACCCTATACCTGCGCCCCGAGGTTTCAAGATCGCCTCATGCGCCGCCTGTTCACTCAAAACCCTAGGGGAGTGTTTTGGGAAACTCAGTATTAGATATGCGTTTCGCTCATCCTTCGTCCTCCCTCAGACATCTTTGTTAAGCCAATAAATAGCAATAAATTCATTATTCATAAGAAAAAAATATATCAATCAATGTCTTATCTTTGGTAACCCAATAAAGCAGATCAATCACGGGTGCATATCTATATTGTCAGATTATTAAGAATTGATAGAAAATCTATACTTTAGAACCAAACCATAATCCTATCGTGTTCACTGTTTTGCATAAAAAAAAATCTCGTGGTCCTCATATATCTACATCTATCTATACTACTTCAAAAATTAATAGTGTTCCTTTTCCTGCCAGGCGGAGTGTTTCGTCCAACATTCCTATTTTTTACGGGTAATATTCAATATTTTTCCAGATGATAATTTCTTGAAAACCGCCTTAATTTTCTCATCTTTTATGGACTTGCCAAATAAACTATATTTTATTTCGCGGTCGGTGAGTGACTAAAAAAATAAATTCATGGGCAAATTTTGGTAAAACATGTATTCACACAATCATATAATACGGACAAGTAAATTACTATGAGCTAATGTACTAGAATATTTATACCCTGTAGCAACATACATGCAAATACCTAGTTGTGATAAAAAAATAGTCCCTCCATTTCTTTATGTAAGGTGTATTTGTTTTTTACTACAATTCGGCAATGTAAGGTACATTTAGTCTTTTACCACTTATTCTTGGTTAATGCCCTTCTCCATTCCATACGAGCCATCTCCTGCAAAAAAATTTAGGGGTGGACCACCCAATCATTTTTTTTGACTGAACATTGTAGGAAAAACCTCCCACAACCCTCTATTAATAAAAAAAGAGGTACAAAAATTACAAGGGCTACCAGCAGTAGCCAGGAGAAGCAAAAAGGAATAAAAAACTAACTATTTACCAACTACAGAAACAAGGATGAGGCAATTAAGGGGGGAGAAAGGAGACCCATCTAACCAGGTCTTCCTTATGTCTCACCTTAATTCTACGGGAAAGAAGATACATGTCATGAACAAAAGCCCCTCTCCATCTGTTAAAACTAGGCCTCTCCTTCCTGAAGACTTTTCCATTCCTGATGATCCAGATATTCCAACAAGCTGTGAAGACCACCTCAGCAAAGAAAGGCTGAGCAAAATTCCTCTTAGCATTTAGGGCAACCTGACCCATATCATTGCCAGCAGACCAGTCAATCTGTAAGAAGTTCCAAATCCTCTGACTGAAATTGCAATTGAAAAATAGATGATCTCTATCTTCCCTGGTGTGTGTGAGGCAGAGCACACAGTTGACTCCATCCTTAATATGCCAATGCCTTCTTTCCACCATATCCTTGGTGTTTAATCTATCCCAATCGGTTGTTAGCAAAAAGATTCATGCACACATATGTATCTCTCCCCTACTTTGTTTGTTAAGAGAAAAATCAACACGTATATATCTCCTGATTGCATGCAAGTGATAAAATAAAAAATAAAAAAGAAACAGAAAAGGCCAGAAGAAAAAGGAAAAATAATGAAATGGGAAGATGGATACTCTTCAGCCCGGCCCATTTCTACTGGCCATTTTAAGCGCGCGGTGTCCGACGCGAAGCGTGCCCACTCCCCGCAACCCCGTCCGCCGCACCACCTTCGAGAAGTCTCCGTCGCCTCCACCACCACCAATGGGGAAGAAGGGGCGGAAGCCGGCGGCGACGAAGGGGGAGACTGGAGGGCTGCCGACGCTCTTCGAAGCCGTCTCCGACGAAGGGAGGGTGCTGACGATGCTCGAGGTGGACCCCGCCGCCGAGGATCCTGCCCTCCTCGACGCCATCAGGTACGTACGTTGACGCCATGGACTCTCGCCCAAGTCGTAACCCACGAGCACGCACATACTTATATTTCTACTACGTCGACGGGGATGGCGAGGGCGGTGGCTTGTCTTCCCTGCCTTGCATTGTGTTGACATAAGGTGGGGTTTTGGTCTGTCTAGGGTTTACTGGCTTCTTGAGAGGAGAGATGCCATGGCGCGCGTGGTTCTTGTTGGGTTGGATGGAGTCAGTCCAAAAGTAGCTAATAGGTTTAATCTACTGGTGCAAAGGGTTGGATTTGCAATTGGGTGGAGAAAGGGGCGATCCGTACTAGCACTGAATTCTCTGACGAAAATTGAGATAAGAAATTTGTTGATGATTTTTTGTGTACCCAACCGAAGTTTCAAAAGTGTGCTGTGAATAATTGTATGTACAATTGATTAATCGCCCTTGTAAGTTAGGTTCTTGTTAGGTTGACAGAATTAGTCAAATATTTGTTTCAGGCTGAATCTGCTACTGCAAAATAAAATTACCACAGTAAGGCTTGACTTCTACAAGCGTTGAATGCTGTGACAAATGTGAAATTTGTAGATGATTTATTAGGTATTCAATAGATAGTTCAAAAGCAAATGTAGTGTATACAGTTGGTGTATTGTACATCTTTATCTATTAACGAAAAAATTGAACATTTTGTTTGGCTGGTGGCGTAGGGGCATCACCATTTCACGTTGAACCAATCCACTCAATTAATTGTTATTGAAGTATAGATCCCAGATGACATGCCATTTCATATGGCGCTTTTTGTAGTATACGCTTGGTTCCATTTCACAATAAAACCACTGAGTTTGCATGGTTCAGGCATACATTCCCTAAAGACGGGCCCACCAGTGAGAGAAATAGATCAGCATCAACAGTATTACAGTCCTTCAAGTTCCTATAGCGTTGTTACTTGCTACTCCGTGCATTGTGTTGGCATCCTATGCTTTGGGGCCTCAGAACAATGCTGATACTTTGGATTTTATGTGATTGCATCTTGATGGATGATGGACCCCGTTTGCTAGTTATTTCACAATAGCTCATAAAATACTCCCTTCGTCCCATAATGTAAGACGTTTTTTGACACTATTATGGGATGGAGGGAGTACTTATTAAAATTGTTTGTTACAGACTTCCAGTAACTATAGGTGTGAGTTTTCCATTGTAAGCTCTTTCAAGATATTCCCTAAGCTTTGATTCCCTTTCAGTGTATTCCATTTTTTGTTTGAGCTGCTGTGTTTACTTGCGATTTCTCAGGAAGAAGAACAGCGCTGCTCTGATCTCCATGCTTGATCCCCGTGATGAGCTCTCAGCGGAAGACAGTACAAATGCAGCTGGTGCTGTTTGGTATCTCGTCATAAATGGCAACCACATAACTGGCAATCTAAATCTGCTAACGGACCTCACGCCTGTGTCTGACCGTTGGGTCCGTAACCTCTCTGGGACAGGCCCCCCGATGCAAGTCTGCGCTCGGGGATCGGTGAACTGTAACAGGATCAAGCTTGATGACGTATGGTATGTTCCTGGGGTCACCGATAATATGGTGACGGTTGCCCATCTTACCCGTACCAATAAAGAACTTAAAGTCAAAGTGGATAGCGATGGCTGTTCTATTGTGCGGCGTGATGGTGCTGTAGTTGGCAGAGGGCATTGCAAGAACGATCTGTATGAGCTCGGCTTTCTTGACGCCATTAGGTACACTCAACACTTGCCTGAACGATTTTTTCTTTGGTTTCTTGCTATGCTAATAAGTTGTGATGGTAGTTAATTGACTTGGACGTGCTAAGCTGTGTCCACAAATACAGAATTGTCATGCGTGGAAGCATGGCTCAAATATCGTACATTGTTAGTTTATTGAGCTCTTGGCTCATAGCGGTAAGATAAGCTGTCCACTATGAGGGCAGGGAAGTTTCAGTTAAATGATATTGTTTTTGACGGTGAGTTAAATGATATTGTCAAATGTGTCATTCCTGCCTGCCATGCACAGATAGAATGAGATCAGTTTTTATGCTATTGTTATCAATTGAAGTGCATCACACTACAAGTTAAGAGACTCACCATGGTAGTTGCGTACAAATTTACAAATGATGCCACATATTTTTTTTAGAAATAATGCGAAAAATTGGAATTACAAGTAACTGTAAACATGAATCTTTTTCTAGAATGGTCAGTAGAATAGGCAATTAATTGTATGCTTTCTTTGCATACCTCACGCATCGACGACCATCACATATAGTGGAGATCGTGGTAATAACTAAAATCCAGAACATAAAGCGAAGAATAAGTTGACATTGTTTTTGTAGACCTTTGTAGTTGTAAGTCCATATTATTTAACCTTGGTTTGGTCTGAAATAAGGGTAAAATGATCGATCGGATCACTCAAAACCGGCATCCTTATTTAAGTAGTTGCACCCTAAAATTTCCCTAGTTTGTTACCAAGTCAACTGTCTATATCTTTGCTATATTAGGGTTCATGGTTCACATTGTTCATACTATGATCTAGTTAGTCCACTAGTCTACTCTGATGGTTACCTATGATTGTCTATTGCCTTTGTTTGCTTGACTTTTTAATCGGCATGATATTTATGACGTGAAGAATGCTAACCTTTTCTCCTGTATCTGGTCAGTGGATCTTCCTGGTACATCGTCTCAAATGCTGCTGAACACATGACCGGCAACCTGCACCTTCTGACGAACTTCACTCCCACGCGGCCAGGCCGCTCAGTCCGGACACACACGGGCGCGATGCTGCAGGTGCGTGGCAAGGGATCCCTGAGCTCCACCCAGTTCGCTGTCCCTGGAGTCAGCTATGTCCCAGGGCTCACAGAGAACATCATCTCGGTGACCCAGCTCACCGACAGCGGCTTCACCATTGCGTTTGGGCCCCATGGCTGCACTGTCATGAGGAACCGCGACAGGGCTGAGGTTGGCTACGCATTCAATGCGGGCAGCCAGCTGTACCGGCTCGACCATCTCAGGGTCGCTGCCAGCAAGTAGCTTGTGAACCGGTAGTTGTGAAGGAACCGCAACGGGGCTGAGGAAGTTTAGCTACTCAGGTCTTTTGGCTGCAAACAAGCTGTTAGCTGTGTCTCTGTATGAAAATCTCCTAGATGTTTCAGTTAATGTTCAGTTAGGATCCTGATACTACTATATCTGTGTATGGGCTATGAGAGGGAGAAGACTATGAGATATTAACACTCACCAGCTACACATGGTTGGGATGCTTCATTTACCATGGATGTGGTTAATATGTATGGCTGGTTGCATGATGTGATTAGTTTTTCTTTTTGAGCTTATAACTCTCACACAATTTCGACTCCACAGGCATCCAGTTCCAAACATCAAAATTCAATACAGCAAACATAAATTATCCACATACGGTTTCAGCCATGAACGAGTTCCTTTTGTGAGGGAAACTCAAGCCGTATCATCTTTTACTAGGCTACTAGCAAACTGGCATTACTAGCAAACATATACCCATACGTTGCAACGGGAGAGTAAACATTTTCTATCTGAGTTGCTATTTTCATTTCGATTCAAAATTATTTTTTATCTGAGTTGCTATTTTTATTTCGATTCAATTTTGATTCGGGCATGGGTGGTGCCATTCGACACTAACGAGGGCGCGTCTATAAATTAATTCTATTTAAAAAAGCCTATATCTGTCACCGTCACATGCAGAAGATGGAACACAAATTAAGATGATACTTATCGGTTCCTGTAAGTGCATCTAGTGCCATCTCTAGTTGGTTTTGGAGTATTGACGACAAACCTGGTTGAGGGACTAATGTGTTTGTGAGAATTGCAGGATAACACAGGTAGTAGTCCCTTATTGATTCGGTTTACCTACCGGAGATGACCCCTAAAAATGTATGAAGACATTGAAGACAATGGTGATATGTGAAGATATTCACATTGAAGACTATGACAAGAGAAGACATTGCGGGAAGATTATGGAGCGCGAAGACTTAGTTGTTTCGTTGTTTCCTTTTCTTCTTTGTTAAGTCATAGAAACCACCGTACTGTTAAGTGGGTCCCAGTGAATAAAGTCAGAGTGACTAAAGTGATGCTCAACCAAAATCCTATGTCTTCGAGTGAAGACAATGAGAGCAAATCTTATTCAAAGCTGGATGAGTCAGCTTTACTTGTAGCCCAAGTAAAGTTGCCGCGTGTGTTTGAAATCTGACTGTTGGAACACATGTCAGTTCCTTAGTGACCCAGGGTCATTTCGGACAAATCAGATCGGGTTGCCTAGTGGCTATAAATAGCCCACCCCCTACACCATAAATTGGTGGCTGCTCAGAGTTAGTATACGGCTTTTGGGGTTTGAGAGCAACCCACCTCCGAAGCTTTTGAGAGAGAGAAATCCTTGCGAGGACAAAGCCCAAACACCCAGAGCCAAAGAGTGTTAGGCATCATCAAGTCTTTACATCCAGCGTGACTAAGACTTGTTACACTTGAGGACTGTGAATCCTCCAGCCGGTTAGGCGTCGCGTTCTGAGCATCTAAGAGTCATTGTGGATCGCCGGTGAACAAAGTCTGTGAAGGTTTGAAAGTCTACCTTGAAGACTTACCGGAGTGATTGGGCGAGGACTGGGTGTCCTTAGCTCAAGGGGAATAAGGTGAAGACGTGGTCTTCTGAGTTGAATCTCAGCCTCCCTAACCAGACGTACAATTGTCATAGCAACTGGAACTGGTCCAACAAATCATGTGTCCTCACCAAGTGACTGGTTCTATCCTCTCCCTCTCTTTACTTACAGTTTGTCTTCGTGAAGTCATTGCCTGCTTGCACTACCTGTTTGATTTCACTGTGTGACTACTATCATTGTTTGGCTTCATACTATCTTCCATCCTGATCTTTACTACCTAGCTGTTATTAGTCTTCGTGCTTTCACTTCATTGCATACTTGACTATGGCTTGCTTAGTGTAGTCTACCTTCCGCTGCATATCAATAGGTTCATTTCTATCGTTTGTCTTCGAAACTCTCATGTTTTGAAGACTTTCATAAAAATCGCCTATTCACCCCCCCTCTAGTCGATAACTAGCACTTTCAATTGGTATCAGAGCAATGTACTCCCTTGTTCTGTGTGATTCAGTTTAACCACCTGAAGTTTTAGCTATGTCGATTGCAGGGATAATCAAAGTCTCCACTGCTTGCCCAGTCTTCGATGGAACTGAATATCCCTACTGGAAGAATAAGATGCGCATGCATCTTGAAGCCATTGATGTCGACCTACGGTATGTCGTCAAGAATGGCGTTCCCAAGACCGTGAAGGTGTCACCCTGGCGATGTCAAGAAGTTCATTCAATCGATTCTCTTGCCAAGAACATCATCTGTGGCCATCGACCAAAGGACAAGATGGCCGTGTGAGTGCTCTGGAAGCGTCGAAGCTAGTCTGGGACCGGCTCTCCAAGGTCAACAAGCGCGTCTCAATCCGAGAGATCAAAGGATCAGTGTTCTTCGCAACCTCTTCAAGCGCTTCAAGAGAAACGACAATGAGAATGTCCAGCTCACGTTTGATCGCCTCACTGACATCACAAATGAGCTTCGTGCTCTCGGCGCCACTGAGATCACCAAGCATGAAATCGTCAAGACACTGCTGAGATCACTTGACAGCTCATTCGACACCCTTGTCCTCATGATACAAGAACGCCCTGACTTCAAGACACTCGTCCGTCTGCCATACTTGAGAGGCTCAACACACATGAGTTCCAACTATCTGAGAAAAGAGATATCTATGGTCCCAACTATGGCCGAACTCGTGCTTTGAAGGCAAAGGTTGTTTCCTCATCTGAAGAAGAATCATTGTAGTTCGATGATCCCGAAGACATTGGAAAGGAACTTGCTATGCTTGTGAAGAAGTTCCGAAGTTCACTAAGAAGAAGGGCTTCGAAAGTCTTCACGATCCAGCTCAAGAAATGATGAAGCTTCCACTCATGACTACAAGAAGAGAACATGTCACAAGTGCAAGAAACCTGGACACTACATCTCTGAGTGTCCACAGTGGGACAATGAGAACAATAAGAAGAAGAAGAGCAAGGAATATGATTCTGATGACAAGAAGAAGAAGAAATCCTCAAAGTCTTCTTCCAAGTCTTCATCCAAGTCTTCATCTCATAAGAAGAGCTCATCTGGCAAGGCTCGTTCTTTTGTTGGCAAGGAGATGGATTCAGAGGAGGAGTATGCTTCTGAGGAGGCGGAGGTGGAGTCTGAGGAGGAGTCCGACCCTGGCGTTGCAAGTCTGGCTCTAGCTACAACCTACGTTGCCAAGTCTATCTTCAACACTGAAGACAATGTCCCCGTCACCAACGCTGATGCTAATGACATGGACGACTCTGCTCCCACCTACTGCTTCATGGCACGTGGTGCCAAGGGTATGACACCTCATGCTTCAGAATGGATTATGGGCAGCGGATGCACTAATCATATGACTGGTGATCGAAGTCTTCTCATGGACTCAACCTTACGTCCATCTGACAAGAGTCACATCACATTTCTTTGACCTTTGGTAAAACCAAGGTATTGGGTCTAGGTAGAGTTGCAATCTCAAAGGATCAAAGACATGGATAAAGTGATGCTTGTTGAATCCCTTGGTTTCAACTTAATGTCTGTCTCAATGCTTTGTGACTTGAACATGATTGTGATATTTGGAAAATATCATTGCCTTGTACTAATGGAATCTGACAAGTCTCTAGTCTTTGAAGGGTACCGAAAAGATGATATATACATGGTAGATTTCTCAACAGGACCACAACTTGTCGTATGTCTTCTTGCAAAAGCTTCAGAGTGTTGGCTCTGGCATCGGAGGCTAGGACATGCCGGCATGAGGAACTTACACACTCTCGCAAAGAATAAGCATGTCATAGGCATCGAGGGCGTCAAGTTCAAGAAGGATCACTTGTGCGGTGTGTGCGAAGCTGGAAAGATGACAAGGGCCAAGCATCCCTCGAAGACAATCATGACGACATCTCAACCCTTCGAGCTACTACACATGGACTTATTTGGCCCTACTCACTACTCTACTCTCACTACTACTGCTTGTCTCTATGGCTTCGTCATTGTTGATGATTATTCAAGATATACGTGGGTGCACATAATTCTCTACAAGACTGAAGTGCAGGATGTCTTCAGACGCTTCGCCAACCGTGCCATGAACAACTATGGCGTCAAGATCAAGCATATCAGAAAGTGACAACGGCACAGAGTTCAAGAACACTGGCTTCAATCTTTACTTGGATACATTAGGCATCACTCATGAGTTCTCAGCTCCGTACACACCTCAGCAGAATGGCATCATGGAGCGCAAGAACATAACACTCATTGAGATGGCTCGGACGATGCTCGATGAATACAAGACTCCAAGAAAATTCTGGCCTGAAGCTATTGATACTGCATGTCATGTCATTAACCGTGTTTATCTTCACAAGCTTCTAAAGAAAACATCCTATGAACTCCTCACTGGTAAGAAGCCAAATGTCAGTTACTTCAGAGTATTTGGTGCTAGGTGCTGGATCAAGTATCCACATCACACTTCAAAATTTGCACCGAAAGCACATGAAGGTTTTAAAGGATTCGCACTCCTATAGAGTCTTCAACCTCTTTCACTATAAAGTGGTTGAAACTGTGGATGTGCGGTTCGATGAGACTAACGGCTCGCAAGGAGAGCACCTGCCAAATGTGCTAGATGAAGTTCCACCTAGTGAATCCATCAAGCTCATGGGAACTGGAGAAATCATACCAAATGAAGCACAACCTGAAGAGGAACTTATCATTTCTGCACCTAATCAACCTGAAGACAATCCTCCAAATAATGACAATGATCAGCAAGAGCAAAATCTTCGTTCAGTTCATCCTCGTGTCGCAAATAAAGTACAGATTGAGAAGATAATTGATAGCATCAATGCGCCTGGTCCACTCACTCGTTCAAGTGCAACACAACTAGCAAATTTCTGTGGGAACTTTGCATTTGTCTCAATATCTGAACCCAAGAAAGTTGCTGAAGCCTTCATGGAACCTGAATGGATTCAAGCTATGCAAGAAGAGCTTCAACAGTTCAAGCTGAACAATGTCTGGGAACTTGTCAAGCATCCTGACCCCCGCAAGCACAACATAATAGGCACAAAATGGATATACCGCAACAAGCAAGATGAGCATGGTCAAGTTGTTAGAAACAAGGCTCGTCTCGTTGCTCAAGGATACACTCAAGTTGAAGGGATTGACTTTGACGAAACATTTGCTCCTGTTGCTAGGCTTGAAGCTATTCGCATATTGCTAGCCTATGCAAATCATCACAACATCCTGCTGTATCAAATGGATGTGAAGAGTGCATTTCTCAATGGGAAGATTGAAGAAGAAGTGTATGTTGCACAACCTCCTGGCTTTGAAGATCCAAAACATCCTGATATGGTGTACAAGCTAAACAAGGCCTTCAGATGGCCTCAAACAAGCCCCTCGCGCTTGGTATGATACACTCAAAGACTTTCTGAAGAGCAAAGGCTTCAAACCTGGTTCCCTGGATCCCACACTCTTCACAAAGACATATGATGGTGAACTGTTTGTGTGCCAAATATACGTGGATGACATTATCTTCGGCTACACCAACCAGAAATACAGTGATGAGTTTGGACACATGATGCAAGAGCAATATCAGATGTCCATGATGGGTGAGCTAAAGTTCTTCCTTGGTCTTCAAATTCACAAGAAAGCAATGGCATCTTCATATCTCAAGAGAAATACCTCAAAGATTGCCTCAAGAAGTTTGGAATGCAAGGCGCAAAGGTTACACGATGCCAATGCCAACCAAGAGTCATCTGGGTCCTGACGCCAATGGTAAAGAGTTCGATCAAAAGGTATACCGCTCCATGATTGGTTCTTTACTTTATTTATGTGCATCCAGGCCAGATATTATGCTTAGTGTTTGCATATGCGCTCGATTCCAAGCGGCACCAAAGGAATCGCATCACTTAGCTGTGAAGCGAATTCTACGATATTTGGCTTACACCCCAACATTAGGATTATGGTATCCAAAGGACTCAGAATTTGATCTAGTTGGATTCTCGGATGCTGATTATCTTTGGTGACAAGGTGGATCGCAAGTCTACATCGGGCACATGTCACTTTACGGGACGATCACTTGTCTGTTGGTCTTCAAAGAAGCGAGCGTATCACTCTCCACTTTGAATCTGAATACATTCTTCTTTGGATCTTGCTGCGCTCAACTTCTATGGATGAAGCAAACACTCAAGGACTATGGCATCCATCTGAAACAAGTACCACTCTACTGCGACAACGAAAGCGCCATCAAGATTGCCAACAACCCTGTTCAGCACTCGAAGACAAAGCACATTGAAATTCGTCATCACTTTCTCAGAGATCATGTCATGAAGGAAGATATTGATATCATACACGTCAACACGAAGAGCAATCGCGGATATCTTCACAAAGCCCTTGGATGAGAAAAGGTTTTGCAAGTTGCGGTGTGAGCTAAATATCTTGGAATCCTCGAATGTCCTGTGATCAGGCACACATCCCAACACTTATGCATGTTGATGACTTAGATGTGCAACACATGAAGTAAAGTATATCTTCAATCAATGAAGACTTACACTCTAAGTGTGAATACATTAACGCGGAATTTGACTTCGGAGCGTCACGATAATTGTGCGCGGTGTCTGGGTCTAATACTTCCTATACGGTGGGTAACGCCACCACCAAATTCTTCTTTTGAAGTGTTTTTCTCATGGCGTTGCATTTGCTATGTCTTCACATTTGGTTTGTCTTCAATATAAACATGTCTTCATGTTTATCTTCACAATGTTGATCTGGTTTTATTCTGATATATACATATATTAGTGTTCTGTTCTCTATAACATTCACTTATAGCTATGTCGTCTTGTTTGAATCCTTTGAACTAAGTGAATGTGATCGGACCCTAACCTTTCTATGCTTACTACCTCAAACTCTATCTATCCAAATCATATGCATTCTGTTGAAACTGTCGAATGTCTTCTCTGCGTCCTTGTCAGCAAAAGATACAGAGACAAACATTAAATCTGTTTTAAATGCTCAATTCTTATTGCACAGAAACCGGAGAAGCGGAGCGACCATCCGACAGTCCGGTGCGGGCGTGGGAACGTGGGACAACTCCCAATGTGTTGCATGTTCGCCACGTGTCCCTTAGATGTGAACCGCCAGGGGCACCTGGGTAATTGCGTTGTGCCGTCCCTTTCCCTATAAATGCACATCCAATCGCAGTCAAAATCTTTCTTCCACCTCTCCACCTCGACAAACCCTAGCGCCATCGCTAGCTCTCGACGACACTGGAGACGAAGCGCTTAGCTGCCGCGACCTCTCCGACGCCGTCTTCACGCCGGCCGCGGACATCGTCTTCTCCGCCGCAGTCGTAGGTGTCCTCCGTCGCCAAGTTAGGGCACGGAAGATCGAACTGCTCGGCCTCATCTGCTACTCCGTCTAGCAGTTCATCGTGCGGTAAATTAAAACCCTCTTTTTACCGTCTTTTTGATCCTATAAATTCATCCTTTCTACCAAAAGTGGTTTCTGCCTCCACAAATTTGGATCTATCCTGCGCATCTCATATGATGCCTAGTATATTCACTTATGCTTCACACGTAGTTAGATTCCTCACTTGTACTTATTCTTGGATTCGTACAAATCTGGAACCAACTCTCAACATATAAGTGAATGTCTTCGCGCTATGAGGTCAATGTCTTCTAAACTGATTTATCTTCAAAATCTTACGAGAATGCATATGACCTCTTCCCTTCCCTCGCATCTCTAATGCTGTCACAGTACATGTCCGTGGGAGAATCCCTTGGTTCTCATAGTCTGCATTCATTTGCGAAATTCTTACAAGATCATATCAACTCTCCCGAAGCCGGTTCTGTCGACCAGCAGACGGAAGCCTTTGACAGTGTTGAAGCCATTCAGTCTGAACTTCATGGCAACAGATAAGTCTGCAAGGAAGGGTGGCAGACAACATCGTGGGAATACATCGAAGGATTTGCCACCAGATCTCTATGAGTTGTACAAGACAGATCCAGAGGAGGACTACAATCAGCGAAAAACCTGAATCCAATGGATTCAAAGATATTGGGCAGAACAATGGTACAAGTACAGGTTCGTGACCCAGGAATATGCTGAGAAGAATGCCATCAAGTGACCCTGGGGAGACATCCTGTACAAAAATCTTCCACCCAGGTTCAGAGCTGAAGCCATTGAACAAGGCTTCTACCCTTGCATGGTCTGTGGAACACAGCCTGCAGATGCTGACCCATCTTCATTGCTATGGTGTCGTGAAGACAATCTGTTCAAGTGCAACTTCCAGTTTTCCAAGAACTCGGCCAAAGAAAACAAGAAGTCTCGGGGATTAGACTTCAACCCCGGTCCCTCTGCTCCTCGTGCCGATGGCACACGCGAAGCTGAAACCAATCCTGTTGGGCCCTTCTACAATCTAGAAGGTCTCATCACTCATATTATGGTTCAAGGGACAGACGTGGATCAACCTGCAGATGACGCTGATTCTGACGAAGCGCCTGCATCATCGAAGCCTAAGAAGCTGAAGAAACCCAAGGCTTCAAAGCCTTCCACTGCACCAAAAGCTTTGCGAGCGAAGCCTCTGGCCACTGCTCCTCCTGCACCAAGTATGTAGTCTGAAGATCTCTCATGCATCTCCAAGTCTGAGAAGAAGAAAAAGAAGCCCATGCACACCACAGGTCCAGCTCTGACCACTGCTGATGTTCTGAGGAATGAGAACGACGCCATTGATCTGTCAAGTGACGACGATCTTGCTGATGACGCTCTTGAATTGCTGATAAAGAGCAAGCAAGAGGCAGAAATCTTCAATGATTTGCCTCTCTTTGACGTGGAAGTGTTAAACAATTTCATTGATGAGTGGTTTGATACCCCCAATCTCAGCTTTGATGATCTGCAACTTCTCGTCTGCCTAAGTGTCTCCTTCCATGGCGCCATTGCTCCTGAGCTGGCTCTTGCTCAGAAAATTGTTGAGCTGAAGCACAAGATCGACTATGAAAAGGCTCAATTCAAGAAGCACATGGCCAAGCTCAGCGTAACAGACGTCCAGAACTTCAAGGTCATGCTGCATGAGATCAAGGAAGCGTTTCACAAGAAACGTGAAGAAGCCAAAGGTTCTCGAGAGAGCATGAAGCTTCTGGCTGCAAAGTGTGTTCAAGATTACAATGAAGCTGAGAAGTGCAAGGCACTTGGGCGTCCTGGCATCGACCCTAAGATGGCTACCAAGCAGAAGAAGAAGCCAACTGTGGACCAAGCTGAACCATCCAGGCAAGAAGAACCTCGCATTGTCTTCCCCGCCAGTATGACAGGCGTGAAGCCTAAGGTCCCCACAGTGGCTTCAGAGCTTCAGAAGACAAGGGCTGCTGAAGCCAAAGCCAGAAAGCGCAAGGCCAAGAACACCACTGACGATGCTCCACCCACCAAGAAGTGCAAGACCAAGAAGAAAGATCGGGCTGCTCTCACAGAGCCCCTTGTCGTCGAGCCAATTTCTGTTGCTCGTCCTGCATCTGCACAACAAGAACGTCGTTTGATAGTTCATGAGCCTGCTTCCCCAGAGGCTCCTAAAGGTGAAGACATTCCAGCTGTTGACCCCACCGCAGCTGAAGACATTGGTCATCAAGAAAATGTTGAAGATGATGAAGTCCTTCCTCAGATCGAGCACAATGTGGTATCATCGCCTGTTCTTACGAACAACGAACTCATCAGCATTGGTCGTCCTTTGACGCCAATTTCTCAGGATGACTCATGGGCTGATCACCCACAAAACTCACCCAGTGAAGAAGAAACACCAACTACTCCCCCAACTCAAGCCACTGCTCCGGTGCTTGAAGATGATGACTTTGAGGCCCAACCTACTCCATCTCCACAAGCGTCGCCAGCTTTCTGCAGGCTTCGCAAGGGACCAAGGGCTCAAGTCACCTTGTCGAGTGTTCCAGAAGGAGAAGAGCGCCAATCGGTTTCACGCCAAGTATTTCCTGAAGCCTCTCCAACTGTGAACAACCCTGAGTCTGAAGCCAACGCGGCTGAAGATATTCCAGCTGCATCAGCCGATGACCAAGAAGAAGAACCAAGAGTTGAAGAAGTTCGTGTTACTACACCCCCGTCCAACCCTGAAGTTGTTCTAGAGGAGAACGTGTCCGACCCTCCAGCTACTCAAGTGGAGGTTAACAACATTGAGGCGACCACCAACACCAACACTGAAGCCAATGACGTTGTCATGGCTGAAGCTAATGTGGCGCTTGAAGTCAATGTGGTGCCCGAAGTGATAGCACCTAAAGTCAATGCTGCACCTGATGCAAATCTGCAGCCTGAAGTCACTGCCACTGTCACTGCCACTGCTCCTGTACCGCCTCCCAGGCCACACACTATCAAGCAAACATACAATTATGGTCAGCTGGTCACTGTCAGATGGCCCATTCTGGTTCCTCCTCCTGCTGCTGGTCCGCAATTTGACTATCATGTCGAGCACAGGCCTTAGGTCCAGAAGCCAAAGCCAAGACTGCCCAGGTTTCTAGGTACTGCCACTTCACCAGGGTTCTTCAATGCAAATGGCTTCATTGCGCACAACACTTTCTTTGATAGCGCCAAGAACCCCTATTCCAAGCCAAGGATTTCATCTGATCGGTTTTGGAGCTATCAGCAGCGTAGCTACTACTCATGTGTTCTCTATGATCAAGGGCGCATCTTCCCTCATATGCGTCTTGACTGCGAAGCCATTGCCGGATTGCCATGCCTTGAAGAGGCCCTTGACTGCTTCTGTGATGCTGGATTGCTGAATTTTGTGACTGATAAGGAGAATTGGAATGAAGAGCTTCTGCTGCAATTCTATGCCACCCTCCACATTCGCGGCTACAACAGGGATCCGAAGACATGCGTCCTTGAGTGGATGACAGGAAATGTACACCATGAAGCTAAAGCTTTTGACATTACTGAGCTCACTGGTCTGCCCACTCCAGGTGAACTATATGAACCTGGTTGTCAGCTTCACCGCAATGCTTGGGAGAGCATCTTTCAGAAGCCAGAGCCCAACATGAGCCAAATGCTGAGCATGATGAAGCCTCTGCCACATGACGCTGATTACCCAAAAGAGTTCTTTGTTGAAGACCTAGAGTATCTGCCCCGCACCATTTATCATATCATAAGGTGAACTCTATGGCCTGTCAAAGGACATTCTTCAGCAGTGAAACTTGAAGGAGCAATGAAGACTTTGGTATTTTATATCTTCAACAGCATCAGCTTCAATGCTCAAGACTTCTTTACCGGGCAGTTGGCTGCATCAGGCTCTAATCTCTTTGGACTGAAGTTCTACGCTCCATGGGTTATGCGCCTCATCAAGCTACATTTAGCTGTCAACTATAAGCCCTCTGCTCGCAACCATCTGATCTTTCTGCTAGATGTTGATATGTCAGTTGATGCCATATACCCAGAGCCTGCCAAGGAGCCTGTTTGTCTTCACAATGCTGATCACCAAAGCTTCACGCAACCCATTGAAGGAGTCCAGGCGGTCACTCGTGTTTATCCTTTGGCTGGCAATACAGGCTTACCTCATAGTGCTCGAACTGAAGCCACTGAAAGCACTATTTCTCAAAGGCCTCGGAAGCGATATCGTGTTCTCAATGACCGAGAGCTTCTCGTTGCCCTACATCAGAAACAGGATAAGCATCACTATTGGCTGAAGCGGCAGATGCAAAGCCTCTTGGTGGACGTCAATCACATTCGCAATCTTGCCACCAAGAATGCCTTTGTTACACATGAAACCTGTCGGAGGTCATTGAAGAGTTTGACATTGCTGAGTGCTGAAGCAGATCTTCAAGACGATAGCTTCACTGAAAGATTCAAGTTTGACTCCACTCCTCCAAGGAATGTTGTCTTGCCTCGAACTCCGTCTCTTGAAGACTCTGACGATTCCTCCTCAGCTACAACGGTGAATGCCAGAGTCATAGATGATCAAGATGATGCTACTTCACCACCTCCAACTTCAGCGCGTATCGACACTGCACCAAGTTCTTCTGCACCGCCAAGCCCCGATGCCGACCCTGCATCTTCTCCTACTCCTTCTGGTAATGAGTAGAGGCTCTATGTCTTCAAACCTTTTTGGTCCTTACTATCAAAAGGGGGAGAAGCATATGAGTTGATAGTCTTCAAGCGGGTCCATATGGGCGGTTGCTTTATATTTTGCCTAGTGTTTACAACTCTCGCTTTTGATACATTTGGTTCTTTGAGTTGTAACACTTAAACTTGATGGTCGTCTGCTACTTGTTTGCTATTCTGTGATGCGATGATAAATTCTGCATGTGCGATGATAAATCCCGCACGAAGTCATATTGCAGACGTCCATTTTTCATTATGCATGTCATTATTTTCATCATATCAAATCATGCATGATGAATTGTCTTCATAAGTTGAAGAGGACCTCCACAAGTACAACCTGCCATGTGCATTTGCATTCCAAAAGCAAATTACTTGTATGCACATCTTCAGGGGGAGCCTTTTGCTACTTATGAAGACAATACCTAAATCCTTTACAATTTCACATACTTTTATCCCCGTTGAAAACTTCAAACAGTTTGTCATCAATCACCAAAAAGGGGGAGATTGTAAGTGCATCTAGTGCCACCCCTAGTTAGTTTTCGAGTATTGACGACAAACCTGGTTGAGGGACTAATGTGTTTGTGAGAATTGCAGGATAACACATGTAGTAATCCCTCATTGATTCGGTTTACCTACCGGAGATGACCCCTAAAAATGTATGAAGACATTGAAGACAATGGTGGTTTGTGAAGATATTCACATTGAAGACTATGACAAGAGAAGACATTGTGTGAAGATTATGGAGCACGAAGACTTAGTTGTTTTGTTGTTTCCTTTTCTTCTTTGTTGAGTCACAGGAACCACCGTACTGTTAAGTGGGGTCCCAGTGAAAAAAGTCAGAGTGACTAAAGTGATGCTCAACCAAAATCCTATGTCTTCGAGCGAAGACAATGAGAGCAAATCTTATTCAGAGCTGGATGAGTCAGCTTTACTTGTAGCCCAAATAAAGTTGCCGCATGTGTTTGAAATCTAACCGGTGGAACACGTGTCAGTTCTTTAATGACCCAGGGTCATTTCGGACAAATCGGGTCGGGTTGCCTAGTGGCTATAAATAGCCCACCCCCTACACCATAAATTGGTGGCTGCTCAGAGTTAGTACACGGCTTTTGTCGTTTGAGAGCAACCCACCTCCGAAGCTTTTGAGAGAGAGAAATCCTTGCGAGGACAAAGCCCAAACACCCAGAGCCAAAGAGTGTTAGGCATCATGAAGTCTTTACATCTGCGTGACACGAAGACTTGTTACACTTGAGGACTGTGAATCCTCCAGCCGGTTAGGCGTCGCGTTCTGAGCATCCAAGAGTCATTGTGGATCGCCAGTGAACAAAGTCGGTGAAGGTTTGGAAGTTACCTTGAAGACTTACCAGAGTGATTGGGCAAGGACTGGGTAACCTTTGCTCAAGGGGAATAAGGTGAAGACGTGGTCTTCTGAGTTGAATCTCAGCCTCCCTAAACAGACGTCACAGCTTGTCACAAAGAATCGAACTGGTCCAACAAATCATGTGTCCTCACCAAGTGACTGGTTCTATCCTCTCCCTCTCTTTACTTACAGTTTGTCTTCGTGAAGTCATTGCCTGCTTGCACTACCTGTTTGACTTCACTGTGTGACTACTATCATTGTTTGGCTTCATACTATCTTCCATCCTTATCCTTACTACCTAGTTGTTATTAGTCTTCGTGCTTTCACTTGATTGCATACTTGACTATGGCTTGCTTAGTGTAGTCTACCTTCCGCTGCATATCAATAGGTTCATTTCTATTGTTTGTCTTCGAAACTCTCATGTTTTGAAGACTTCCATAAAAATCGCCTTTTCACTCCCCCCCCTCTAGTCGATAACTAGCACTTTCAGTTCCAATATTAACGTTCATAACTATCTCAAGATTATTTTAGATATTTTCAAAATAAACCTTCATGTACTTCTGATGTTCATGAATTTTATAATTGCATGTACATCCTATAAATATTGTGTATTCACTAAAAAAAGTGTGTAGCCTGTTGGTAAGTACGCATGTGGATTTCGCCAAGAAAAGCTACGTGCATGAGTGATACGTCTCCAACGTATCTATAATTTTTGATTGCTCCATGCTATATTATCTACTGTTTTAGGCAATATTGGGCTTATTTTCCACTTTTATATTACTTTTGGGACTAACCTATTAACCGGAGGCCCAAATTTCAGATTTGCTGTTTTATGCCTATTTCAAGTGTTTCGAGGAAAAGGAATATCGACGGAGTCAAAAGCGGAACGAAATCAACTGGAGAAGTTATTTTTGGAAGGAAACCCACGATGGACTTGGACTCCACGTCGGAAGATACAGGAGGTGCTCACGAGGGTGGGGGGCGCGCCCCCCTGCCTCGTGGGGCCCTCGTAGCTCCACCGACGTACTCCTTTCACCCATATATACCTACGTACCCTAAAACTTCCAGAACAGAAGATTAGATAGGGAGTTCCGTCGCCGCAAGCCTCCAGAGCCACCAAAAACCAATCGGGACCCCTTTTCGGTACCCTGCCAGAGGGGGGATCCATCTCCGGTGGCCATCTTCATCATCCCGACGCTATCCATGACGAGGAGGGAGTAGTTCACCCTCGGGGCTGAGGGTATGTACCAGTAGCTATGTGTTTGATCTCTCTCGCTCTCGTGTTCCTCTATGGCACGATCTTGATGTATCCCGAGATTTGCTATTGTAGTTGGATCTTATGATGTTTCTCCCCCTCTACTCTCTTGTGATGAATTGAGTTTCCCCTTTGTAGTTATCTTATCGGATTGAGTCTTTTATGGGAACACTTGATGTATGTCTTGCCGTGATTATCTGTGGTGACAATGGGATATCACGTGCCACTTGATGTATGTTTTGGTGATCAACTTGCGGGTTTCGTGACATTGGGAACCTATGCATAGGGGTTGGCACACGTTTTCTTGATTCTCCGGTAGAAACTTTGGGGCACTCTTTGAAGTACTTTTATGTTGGTTGGATGAATCTGAGGTTGTGTGATGCATATCGTATAATCATGCCCACGGATACTTGAGGTGACAATGGAGTATCTAGGTGACATTAGGGTTTTGGTTGATTTGTGTCTTAAGGTGTTATTCTAGTACGAAATCTTTTATAGATTGATCCGAAAGAATAGCTTTGAGGTGGTCTCGTGCCTACCATAATCTCTACGTTTGTTCTCCGCTATTAGTGGCTTTGGAGTGACTCTTTGTTGCATGTTGAGGGATTGTTATATGATCTATCTATGTTATTATTGTTGAGAGAACTTGCACTAGTGAAAGTATGAACCTAGGCCTTGTTTCCTATCATTGCAATACCGTTTACGCTCACGTTTAACACTTGTTACCTTGCTGTTTTTATTATTTTAGATTACAAAAACCTATATCTACCATCCATATTGCACTTGTATCACCATCTCTTCGCCGAACTAGTGCACCTATACAATTTACCATTGTATTGGGTGTGTTGGGGACACAAGAGACTCTTTGTTATTTGGTTCCAGGGTTGCTTGAGAGAGACCATCTTCATCCTACGCCTCCCACGGATTGATAAACCTTAGGTCATCCACTTGAGGGAAATTTGCTACTGTCCTACAAACATGTGCACTTGCAGGCCCAACAACGTCTACAAGAAGAAGGTTGTGTAGTAGACATCAAGCTCATTTCTCTGGGCGCCGTTGACGGGAGGCTAGGTAAGTGAAGGTATATCTTTAGATCTTGCAATCGAATCTTTTTGTTTCTTGTTTTAGCACTAGTCTATTTTATAAAAGAAAACTACCAAAAAATGGAATTGAGTTTGTCTCATACGCTTCATCTTTTTAATATCTTTCATGAGAATGATGGAAAGGAAAATTGTGCTCAAGTGCTAGAAGAAGAATTACATAGAATGCTTGGCATAAAATATGTGAATGATGATCATGATTGCAATGTTGTTAGTATGAATTCCTTGAATATCCATGATGCTAATGATATGCAAAGCCACAAGCTTGGGGAAGCTATGTTTGAATATGATATTTTTTGTCCCCCAAGCTTTGATGAGCAAATTTACTATGATGAAAGCATGCCTCCTATCTATGATGATTATTGTGATGACACGTATGCTTTAAAGAATAATGGTAACCATGAAACTTGTCATATTGATTTTAATTTTCAATCACATTATAGCTATTTTGTTGAGTTTGCTCCCACTATTATTCATGAGAAGAATTTTGCTTATGTGGAGAGTAGTAAATTTTCTATGCATGTAGATCATGAAAATAATGCTTTAGGTGCTGGTTATATTGTTGAATTCATTCATGATGCTACTGAAAATTATTATGAGGGGGGAACATATGCTTGTAGGAATTCCAATAATATCAAGTTTCCTCTCTATGTGCTTAAAATCTTGAAGTTATGCTTGTTTTACCTTCCTATGCAAGATGATTCTTGTTACCATAAGTTGTTTGCTCACAAAATCCTTATGCATAGGAAGTGGGTTAAATTTTCTAGTCATATTCTTCATGATGCTCTCTTTATGTTTCAATTCCTATCTTTTATGTGAGCATCATTGAAATCATAATGCCTAGCTAGGGGCGTTAAACGATAGCGCTTGTTGGGAGGCAACCCAATTTTATTTTAGTTTCTTTCTTTTTGGTTCTGTTTAGGAATAAATAATCCATTTAGCTTCTGTTTATATGTGGTTTTATGTTCTAATTAGTGTTTGTGCCAAGTAGAACCTTTGGGAAGACTTGGGTAAAGTCTTTATGATCATGCTGTAAAAAACAGAAACTTTAGCGCTCACGAGATTAGCTAGAACTTTTTACTGGAGAGTGTTATTTAGTTGATTCTTTTTGCAGATGATTACTAGACAAATTCCTCAGGTCCACCAATTTATTTTAGAATTTTTGGAGTTCCATAAGTATACGTTTGATACATATTACTACAGACTGTTCTGTTTTTGACAGATTCTGTTTTCCGTGTGTTGTTTGCTTATTTTGATGAATCTATGGCTAGTAAAATAGTTTATAAACCATAGAGAAGTTGGATACAGTAGGTTTAACACCAATATAAATAAATAATTAGTTCATTACAGTACCTTAAAGTAGTCTTTTGTTTTCTTTCTCTAACGGAGCTCATGAGATCTCTATTGAGTTTTGTGTTGTGAAGTTTTCAAGTTTTGGGTGAATTCTTTTGATGGATTATGGAACAAGGAGTGGCAATAGCCTAAGCTTGGGGATGCCCATGGCACCCCCAAGATAATCCGAGGACACCAAAATGTCAAAGCTTGGGGATGCCCGGAAGGCATCCCTCTTTAAATCCACTTCCATCGGTAATTTACTCGGAGCTACATTTTTATTCACCAACATGATATGTGTTTTGCTTGGAGCATCTTGTATTATTTGCGTCTTTGCTTGTTAGTTTACCACAATCATCCTTGCTGTACACACCTTTTGAGAGAGCCATACATGATTTGGAATTTGTTAGAATACTCTATGTGCTTCACTTATATCTTTTGAGCTTGATAGTTTTGCTCATAGTGCTTCACTTATATCTTCTCGAAGCGTGATAATTTTTGCTCTAGTGCTTCACTTAGATCTTTTAGAGCACGGTGGTGGATTTGTTTTAAAGAAACTTGATATCTCATGCTTCACTTAGATTATTTTGGGAGTCGTTAATAGCATGGTAATTTGCTTAATGTTTATATACTTGGTATTCAAGATATGTGAAACTTTCTTTTGAGTGAATTGAATACTAAGATAAATTTAATGCTTGATAATTGTTTTGAGATATGGAGGTAATAATATCAAAGTCGTGCTAGTTGATAATTGTGAATTTGAGAAATACTTGTGTTGAAGTTTGCAAGTCCCGTAGCATGCACGTATGGTTAAAGTTGTGTAACAAATTTGAAACATGAAGTGTACCGGCTTGTGCATCCTTATGAGTGGCGGTCGGGGACGAGCGATGGTCTTTTCCTACCAATCTATCCCCCTAGGAGCATTGCGCATAGTACTTGATTTTTGACGGCTTCTAAATTTTTGCAATAAGTATATGAGTTCTTTTGACTAATGTTGAGTCCATGGATTATACACACTTTTACCTTTCCGCATTTGCTAGACTCTTCGGTATCGTGCATTGCCCTTTCTCACCTTGAGAGTTGGTGCAAACTTCGCCGGTGCATCCAAACCCCGTGATATGATATGCTCTTTCACACATAAACCTCCTTATATCTTCCTCAAAACAGCCACCATACCTACCTATCATGGCATTTCCATAGCCATTCCGATATATATTGCCATGCAACTTCCATCATCATTATTATGACATACATTACTTTTGTCATATTGCCATTGCATGATCATGTAGTTGACATCGTATTTGTGGCAAAGCCACCATGCATTATTTTCCATACATGTCACTCTTGATTCATTGCACCATCCCGATACACCATGAGGCATTCATATAGAGTCATATTTTCTTCTAAGTTTCGAGTTGTAATTGTTGAGTTGTAAGAGAAATAGAAGTCTGATGATCATCATTATTAGAGCATTGTCCCAAGTGAGGAAAGGATGATGGAGACTATGATTCCCCCATAAGTCGGGATGAGACTCTGGAAAAAAAGAGCAAAAAAAGGCCCAAAAAATGAGAGAAAAAGAGAGAAGGGACAATGCTACTATCCTTTTTACCACACTTGTGCTTCAAAGTAGCACCTTGTTCTTCATGTAGTGAGTCTCATATATTGTGCTTCAAAGTAGCACCATGTTTTTCATATAGAGAGTCTCTCATTTTGTCATTTTCATATAATAGTGGGAATTTTTCATTATAGAACTTGGCTTGTATATTCCAATGATGGGCTTCCCCAAAATGCCCTAGGTCTTCGTGAGCAAGCAAGTTGGATGCACACCCACTTAGTTTCTTTTGTAGAGCTTTCATATACTTATAGCTCTAGTGCATCCGTTGCATGGCAATCCCTACTCCTCATGTTGACATCAATTGATGGGAATCTCCATAGCCCATTGATTATCCTCGTCAATATGAGACTTTCTCCTTTTTTGTCTTCTCCACACAATCCCCATCATCATATTCTATTCCACCCATAGTGCTATATCCATGGCTCGCGCTCATGTATTGCGTGAAGGTTGAAAGAGTTTGAGATTATTTGAGTATGAAACAATTGCTTGGCTTGTCATCGGGGGTATAGAAGTTGGGAACATCTTTGTGTGACGAAAATGAAGCATAGCCTAACTATATGATTTTGTAGGGATGAACTTTCTTTTGCCATGTTATTTTGAGAAGACATGATTGCTTTGATTAGTATGTTTGAGGTATTATTATTTTTATCACAAGTAAGAAGAATTACATTAAAATTATGCCAAGTAGCACTCCGCATCAAAAATTCTTTTTTATCATTTACCTACTCGAGGACGAGCAGGAATTAAGCTTGGGGATGCTTGATACATCTCCAACGTATCTATAATTTTTGATTGCACCATGCTATATTATCTACTGTTTTAGGCAATATTGGGCTTTATTTTCCACTTTTATATTACTTTTGGGACTAACCTATTAACCGGAGGCCCAGCCCAGATTCTTTGTTTTATGCCTATTTCAAAGGTTTCGAGGAAAAGGAATATCGACAGAGTCAAACGGAACGAAATCAACTGGAGAAGTTATTTTTGGAAGGAAACCCACCGATGGACTTGGACTCCACGTCGGAAGATACGGGAGGTGCTCACGAGGGTGGGGCGCGCCCACCCCGGCGCGCCCCCGCCTCGTGGGGCCCCCGTAGCTCCACCGACGTACTCCTTTCACCCATATATACCGTCGTACCCTAAAACTTCCAGAACAGAGATTAGATCGGGAGTTCCGCCGCCGCAAGCCTCCAGAGCCACCAAAAACCAATCGGGACCCCTTTCCGGTACCCTGCCGGAGGGGGATCCATCTCCGGTGGCCATCTTCATCATCCCGGCGCTATCCATGACGAGGAGGGAGTAGTTCACCCTCGGGGCTGAGGGTATGTACCAGTAGCTATGTGTTTGATCTCTCTCTCTCGTGTTCTCTCTCGTGTTCCTCTATGGCACGATCTTGATGTATGCCGAGCTTTTCTATTGTAGTTGGATCTTGTGATGTTTCTCCCCCTCTACTCTCTTGTGATGAATTGCGTTTCCCCTTTGAAGTTATCTTATCAAATTGAGTCTTTTATGAGAACACTTGATGTATGTCTTGCCGTGATTATCTGTGGTGACAATGGGATATCACGTGCCACTTGATGTATGTTTTGGTGATCAACTTGCGGGTTTCGTGACATTGGGAACCTATGCATAGGGGTTGGCACACGTTTTCTTGATTCTCCGGTAGAAACTTTGGGGCACTCTTTGAAGTACTTTTATGTTGGTTGGATGAATCTGAGATTTTGTGATGCATATCGTATAATCATGCCCACGGATACTTGAGGTGACAATGGAGTATCTAGGTGACATTAGGGTTTGTTGGTTAACGTAGTAATTTCAAAAAATTTCCTACGCACACGCAAGATCATGGTGATGCATAGCAACGAGAGGGGAGAGTGTTGTCTACGTACCCTCGTAGACCGAAGCGGAAGTGATCATAACGTAGAGGAAGTAGTCGACGTTCTCCTCGCGATCCAACCGATCCAGCGCCGTTACTCCGGGCGCCTCCGAGTTCTTGGCACACGTTCAGCTCGGTGGCGCTCCTCAGGCTCCGATCCAAGAAAGCTCGGGGAGAGAGAGTTCCGTCAAGACGACGGGCGTGGTGACGATCTTGATGTTCTACCGATGCAGGCTTCGCCTAAGCACCGCTTCTGATATGACCGAGGTGGAATATGGTGGAGGGGCACCGCACACGGCTAAGAGATCCAAGAGATCAATTGTTGTGTCTTTGGTGCTAGCCCTGCCCCTCTATTTATATGTTGAGCCTCGGGGTCGAAACTTGGAGCAAAAGCCTCCTCAAAGTCGGTTTTGCCCGAAAGGCAAGAGTCCCACTCGGACTCCAGGACCAAACGCCACAATCCTTGGCGTCTGGCCCAGACGCCATGGGCCTCGGCGTCTGGCCCAGGGCAAGACGCCGAGGTCTCCGGCGTTTGGCCCCACAGCCTCCATAAAACTCCTTTTGCACCGACCTAAAGCCTCATGGGCTTGACCCCTTGGCCTAAACATATCATCCAATATATGAATCTTTACGTCTCGACCATTTCGAGACTCCTCGTCATGTCCCCGATCTCATCCGGACTCAACTCCTTCGGTACATCAAAACATGTAAACTCATAATATAACCGCCATCGAAACCTTGCGTGCGGACCCTACGGGTTCGAGAACTATGTAGACATGACCTAGAACTATTCTCGGTCAATAACCAATAGCGGAACCTGGATGCCCATATTGGCTCCTACATATTCTACGAAGATCTTTATCGGTCAAACCGCATAACAACATACTTTGTTCCCTTTGTCATCGGTATGTTACTTGCCGAGATTTGATCGTCGGTATCCAATACCTAGTTCAATCTCGTTCTGGCAAGTCTCTTTACTCGTTACGTAATGCATCATTCCGTAACTAACTCATTAGCTACATTGCTTGCAAGGCTTATAGTGATGTGCATTACCGAGAGGGCCAGAGATACCTCTCCGAGCAATCGGAGTGACAAAACCTAATCTCGAAATACGCCAACCCAACATGTACCTTTGGAGACACCTGTAGTACTCCTTTATAATCACCCGATTACGTTGTGACGTTTGGTAGCACCAAAGTGTTCCTCCGTAAACGGAGTTGCATAATCTCATAGTTACAGGAACATGTATAAGTCATGAAGAAAGCAATAGCAACATACTAAACGATCAAGTGCTAGGCTAACGGAATGGGTCATGTCAATCAGATCATTCTCCTAATGATGTGATCCCGTTAATCAAATGACAACTCATGTCTATGGTTAGGAAACATAACCATCTTTGATTAACGAGCTAGTCAAGTAGAGGCATACTAGTGACACTCTGTTTGTCTATGTATTCACACATGTATTATGTTTCCGGTTAATACAATTCTAGCATGAATAATAAACATTTATCATGATATAAGGAAATAAATAATAACTTTATTATTGCCTCTAGGGCATATTTCCTTCAGTCTCCCACTTGCACTAGAGTCAATAATCTAGTTCACATCGCCATGTGATTTAACATCAATGGTTCACATCTATATGTGGTTAACATCCATAGTTCACATCGACATGTGACCAACACCCAAAGGGTTTACTAGAGTCGATAATCTAGCTCACATCGCTATGTGATTAACACCCAAAGAGTACTAAGGTGTGATCATGTTTTGTTTGTGAGAGAAGTTTAGTCAACGGTCTCGCCACATTCAGATCCGTATGTATTTTGCAAATTTCTATGTCTACAATGCTCGCGGAGCTACTCTAGCTAATTGCTCCCACTTTCAATATGTATCCAGATTGAGACTCGTAGTCATCTAGATTAGTGTTTAAAACTTGCATCGACGTAACCCTTTACTTACCTAACCTTTTTCACTTCCATAATCGAGAAACACATCCTTATTCTACTAAGGATAATTTTGACCGCTGTCCATTGATCTACTCCTAGATCACTATTGCACTCCCTTGCCAAGCTTAGTGGTAGGGTATGCAATAGATCTGGTACATAGTATGACATACTTTATAGAACCTATGGCTGATGCATAGGGAATGACTTTCATTCTCTTTCTATCTTCTGCCGTGGTCGGGTTTTGAGTCTTACTCAATCTCACACCTTGTAACACAGGTAAGAACTCTTTCTTTGACTATTCCATTGTGAACTACTTCAAAATCTTGTCAAGGTATGTATTCATTGAAAAAACTTATCAAGCGTCTTGATCTATCTCTATAGATCTTGATGCTCAATATGTAAGCAGCTTCACCGAGGTCTTTCTTTGAAAAACTCCTTTCAAACACTCCTTTATGCTTTGTAGAATAATTCTACATTATTTCCGATCAACAATATGTCATTCACATATACTTTATCGTAAAGGCTGTAGTGCTCCCACTCACTTTCTTGTAAATACAGGCCTTTCAAAAGTCAGATAAAATCATATGCTTTGATCAACACATCAAAGCGTATATTCCAACTCCGAGATGCTTGCACCAGTCCATTGATGGATCATTTGGAGCTTGCACATTTTGTTAGCTCCTTTAGGATTGACAAAACCTTACGGTTGCATCATATACAACTCTTCTTTAATAAATCCATTAAAGAATGTAGTTTTGACATCCATTTGCCAGATTTCATAAAATGTGGCAATTGCTAACATGATTCGACAGACTTAAGCATCGCTACAGTTGAGAAAATCTCATTGTAGTCAACACCTTGAACTTGTCGAAAACCTTTTTGTGACAAGTCGAGCTTTGTAGATAGTAACACTACTATCAGTGTCCGTCTTCCTCTTGAAGATCCATTTATTTAACGTGGCTTGCTGATCATCGAGCAAGTCAATCAAAGTCCATACTTTTGTTCTCATACATGGATCATATCTCAGATTTTATGGCCTCAAGCCATTTCGCGGAATCTGGGCTCATCATCGCTTCCTCATAGTTCGTAGGTTCATCATGGTCTAGTAACATGACTTCCGAACATGATTACCGTACTACTCAGTGCGGATCTTACTCTGGAAGACCTACGAGGTTTGGTAGCAACTTGATCTGAAGTTTCATGATCATCATCATTAACTTCCTCACTAATTGGTGTAGGAATCATCGAACTGATTTACGTGATGAACTACTTTCCAATAAGGGAGAAGGTATAATTACCTCATCAAGTTCTACTTTCCTCCCACTCACTTCTTTCGAGAGAAACTTCTTCTCTAGAAAGGATCCATCTTAGCAACGAAAAACTTGCCTTCGGATCTGTGATAGAAGGTGTACCCAATAGTTACCTTTGGGTATTCTATGAAGACGCATTTCTCCGATTTGGGTTTGAGCTTATCGGTGAAAATTTTTCACATAAGCATCACAACTCCAAACTTTTAAGAAAGCAGCAGATAGGTTTACTGTTAAACCATAGTTCATATGGTGTCGTCTCAACGGATTTAGATGGTGCCCTATTAAACGTGAATGCAAATTGTCTCTAATGCATAACCCCAAAATGATAGTGGTAAACCGATAAGAGACATCATAGATCGCACCATATCAAATAAAGTGCAGGTTCTGACGTTCGGACACACCATAACATTGTGGTGTTCTGTGGCGTGAGCTGTGAAACTATTCCACATTATTTTAATTGAAGACCAAACTCGTAACTCAATTATTCGTCTTTGCGATTAGATCGCAGAAACTTTATTTTCTTGTTACGATGATTTTTCCACTTCAATCTGAAATTTTTTGAACCTTTCAACTATTTCAGACTTATGTTTCATCAAGTAGATATACCCATATCTGCTCAAATCATCTTGTGAAAGTCAGAAAATAACGATACTTGCCACGAGCATCAACACTCATTGGATCGCATACATCGGTATGTATTATTTCCAATAAGTCAAGAGCTTGTTCCATTGTTAGGAGAACGGAGTTTTAGTCATCTTGCCCAAACGGCACGGTTCGCAAGCATCAAATGATTCATAATCAAGTGATTCCAAAAGTCCATCAAGATGGAGTTTTCTTCATGCGCTTTACACCAATATGACCTAAACGGCAAGTGCCACAAATAAGTTGCACTATCATTATTAACTTTGCATCTTTTGGTTTCAATATTATGAATATGTGTATCACTATGATCGAGATCCAATGAATCATTTTCATTGGGTGTGTAACCATATAAGGTTTTATTCATGTAAGCAGAACAACAATTTATTCTCTTACTTAAATGAATAACCGTATTGCAATAAACATGATCAAATCATACTTATGCTCAACACCAAATAACACTTATTTAGGTTCCATACTAATCCCGAAAGTATAGGGAGTGTGCGATGATGATCATATCAATCTTGGAACTACTTCCAACACTCATCTTCACTTCCCCTTCAACTAGTTTCTCGCTCATTCTGCAACTCCCGTTTCAAGTTACTACTCTTAGCAACTGAACCGGTATCAAATACCGAGGGGTTGCTACGAACACTAGTAAAATACACATCAATAATCTGTATCTCAAATATACCTTTGTTCACTTTGCCATCCTTCTTATCCGCCAAATACTTGGGGTAGTTCCGCTTCTAGTGACCAGTTCCATTGCAGCAAAAGCACTTAGTCTCGTGCTTAGGTCCGGACTTGGGTTTCTTCACTCGAGCAGCAACTTGCTTGCCGTTCTTCTTGAAGTTCCCCTTCTTCCCTTTGCCCTTTTCCTTGAGACTAGTGGTCTTGTCAATCATCAACACTTGATGCTCTTTCTTGATTTCTACCTTCGTCGATTTCAACATCACGAAGAGCTCGGGAATCGCTTTTCGTCATCCCTTGCATACTATAGTTCATCACGAAGTTCTAGTAACTTAGTGTTGGTGACTAGAGAATTACATCAATCACTATCTTATCTGGAAGATTAACTCCCACTTGATTCAAGCGATTGAAGTACCCTGCATAATCTGAGAACATGCTCACTAGTTGAGCGATTCTCTTCCATCTTTTAGCTATAGAACTTGTTGGAGATTTCATATCTCTCAACTCGGTATTTGCTTGAAATATTAACTTCAATTCCTGGAACATCTCATATGGTCCATGACGTTCAAAACGTCCTTGAAGTCCCGATTCTAAGCTGTTAAGTATGGTGCACTAAACTATCAAGTAGTCATCATATTGAGATAGCCAAACGCTCATAACGTCTACATTTGCTCCTGCAATAGGTCATCACCTAGCGGTGCATTAAGGACATAATTCTTACAGGCAGCAATGAGGATAAACCTCAGATCACGGATCCAATCCGCATCATTGCTACTAACATTTTTCAATACAATTTTCTCTAGGAACACATATAAAAACATAGGGAAGCAACAACGCGAGCTATTGATCTACAACATAATTTGCAAAATACTACGGGACTAAGTTCATGATAAATTAAAGTTCAATTAATCATATTACTTAAGAACTCCCACTTAGGCAGACATCTCTCTAGTTATCTAAGTGATCACGTGATCCAAATCAACTAAACCATAACCGATCATCACGTGAGATGGAGTAGTTTTCAATGGTGAACATCTTATGTTGATCATATCTACTATATGATTCACGCCGACCTTTCTTCGGTCTCCGTGTTCCGAGGCCATATCTGCATATGCTAGGCTCGTCAAGTATAACCTGAGTATTCTGCGTGTGCAAAACTAGCTTGCACCCGTTGTAGATGGACGTAGAGCTTATCACACCCGATCATCACGTGGTGTCTCGGCACGCATTTAACTTTGGCAACGGTGCATACTCAGGGAGAACACTACTTGATAATTTTAGTGAGAGATCATCTTAAAATGCTACCGTCAATCGAAGCAAAATAAGATGCATAAAGGATAAACATCACATGCAATCAATATAAATGATATGATATGGCCATCATCATCTTGTGCTTGCGATCTCCATCTCCGAAGCACCGTCGTGATCACCATCGTCACCGGCGCGACACCTTGATCTCCGTCGTAGCATCGTTGTCGTTTACGCCATCCATTGCTTCTGTGACTATCGCTACCGCTTAGTGATAAAGTAAAGCAATTACATGGCGTTTGCATTTCATACAATAAAGCGACAACCATATGGCTCCTGCCAGTTGCCGATAACTTCGGTTACAAAACATGATCATCTCATACAATAAAATATAGCATCACGTCTTGACCATATCACATCACAACATGCCCTGCAAAAACAAGTTAGACGTCCTCTACTTTGTTGTTGCAAATTTTACGTGGCTGCTATGGGCTTAAGTAAGAACCAATCTCACCTACGCATCAAGACCACAACGATATTTCGTCAATTAGACTCCGTTTAACCTTCTCAAGGACGGGCGTACACTCAGTTCAACTAAAGTGAGAGAGGCAGACACCCGCCAGCCACCTTTAAGCACGAGTGCTCGTAGCGGTGAAACCAATCTCGCGTAAGCGTCTGGCGTAATGTCGGTCCGGCCGCTTCATCTCACAATACCGCTGAACCAAAGTATGACATGCTTTGGTAGGCGGTATGACTTGTATCGCCCACAACTCACTTGTGTTCTACTCGTTCAAAACATCAAACCATAAAAACCTAGGCTCGGATGCCACTGTTGGGTAACGTAGTAATTTCAAAAATTTCCCTACGCATTAACGCAAGACCATGGTGATGCATAGCAACGAGAGGGGAGAGTGTTGTCTACGTACCCTCGTAGACCGAAGTGGAAGCGATCACAACGTAGAGGAAGTAGTCGTACGTTCTCCTCGCGATCCAACCGATCCCAGCGCCGTTACTCCGGCGCCTCCGAGTTCTTGGCACACGTTCAGCTCGGTGACACTCCTCAGGCTCCGATCCAGCAAAGCTCCGGGGAGAGAGAGTTCCGTCAGCACGACGGCGTGGTGACGATCTTGATGTTCTACCACGCAGGCTTCGCCTAATCACCGCTTCTGATATGACCGAGGTGGAATATGGTGGAGGGGGGCACCGCACACGGCTAAGAGATCCAAGAGATCAATTGTTGTGTCTTTGGTGCTAGCCCTGCCCCTCTATTTATATGTTGAGCCTCGGGGTCGAAACTTGGAGCAAAAGCCTCCTCAAAGTCGGTTTTGCCCGAAGGGCAAGAGTCCCACTCGGACTCCAGGACCAAACGCCACAATCCTTGGCGTCTGGCCCAGACGCCATGGGCCTCGGCGTCTGGCCCAGGGCCAGACGCCAGGGTCTCCGGCGTTTGGCCCCCTGGCCTCCGCAAAACTCCTTTTGCACCGACCTAAAGCCTCATGGGCTTGACCCCTTGGCCTAAACATATCATCCAATATATGAATCTTTACGTCTCGACCATTTCGAGACTCCTCGTCATGTCCCCGATCTCATCCGGGACTCCGAACTCCTTCGGTACATCAAAACATGTAAACTCATAATATAAGCATCGCCGAAACCTTAAGCGTGCGGACCCTACGGGTTCGAGAACTATGTAGACATGACCTAGAACTATTCTCGGTCAATAACCAATAGCGGAACCTGGATGCCCATATTGGCTCCTACATATTCTCTGAAGATCTTTATCGGTCAAACCGCATAACAACATACTTTGTTCCCTTTGTCATCGGTATGTTACTTGCCCGAGATTTGATCGTCGGTATCCAATACCTAGTTCAATCTCGTTCTGCAAGTCTCTTTACTCGTTACGTAATGCATCATTCCGTAACTAACTCATTAGCTACATTGCTTGCAAGGCTTATAGTGATGTGCATTACCGAGAGGGCCAGAGATACCTCTCCGAGCAATCGGAGTGACAAAACCTAATCTCGAAATACGCCAACCCAACATGTACCTTTGGAGACACCTGTAGTACTCCTTTATAATCACCCGATTACGTTGTGACATTTGGTAGCACCCAAAGTGTTCCTCCGTAAACGGGAGTTGCATAATCTCATAGTTACAGGAACATGTATAAGTCATGAAGAAAGCAATAGCAACATACTAAACGATCAAGTGCTAGGCTAACGGAATGGGTCATGTCAATCGATCATTCTCCTAATGATGTGATCCCGTTAATCAAATGACAACTCATGTCTATGGTTAGGAAACATAACCATCTTTGATTAACGAGCTAGTCAAGTAGAGGCATACTAGTGACACTCTGTTTGTCTATGTATTCACACATGTATTATGTTTCCGGTTAATACAATTCTAGCATGAATAATAAACATTTATCATGATATAAGGAAATAAATAATAACTTTATTATTGCCTCTAGGGCATATTTCCTTCAGGGTTTTGGTTGATTTGTGTCTTAAAGTGTTATTCTAGTACAAACTCTTTTATAGATTGATCCGAAAGAATAGCTTTGAGGTGGTGTTGTACCCTACCATAATCTCTACGTTTGTTCTCCGCTATTAGTGGCTTCGGAGTGACTCTTTGTTGCATGTTGAGGGATTGTTATATGATCTATCTATGTTATTATTGTTGAGAGAACTTGCACTAGTGAAAGCATGAACCCTAGGCCTTGTTTCCTATCATTGCAATACCGTTTACGCTCGTTAACCACTTGTTACCTTGCTGTTTTTATTATTTCAGATTACAAAAACCTATATCTACCATCCATATTGCACTTGTATCACCATCTCTTCGCTGAACTAGTGCACCTATACAATTTACCATTGTATTGGGTGTGTTGGGGACACAAGAGACTCTTTGTTATTTGGTTGCGGGGTTGCTTGAGAGAGACCATCTTCATCCCTCGCCTCCCACAGTTGATAAACCTTAGGTCATCCACTTGAGGGAAATTTGCTACTGTCCTACAAACCTGTGCACTTGCAGGCCCAACAACGTCTACAAGAATAAGGTTGTGTAGTAGACATCAATGAGACATGTACAAAGAGATAATCTGGTGCAAACACAACATGCCAAAGGAATATAATGGATTCATATAATCATTTCCCTCACTCTCTCTTTGCCAGCCAGCACACAACAATGGGTTCGACATGTTCATTTGCAACACGGATCAACGACAGTATGAAAGAAAAACGAATCACGCGCCATTGATTAATCTTGCACCCTAAATAGCAAACTAAAAATAATTAACAAGTAAAATAATATCATATTTAGATTCTACACATTTTACTAATTAAATTCCATATATAACATGTTAAAATTGGAGTTATCATTTAAAAGATATGGTTGTTTTAAAAATTACATTTATTGTTGATGGACCGCGGGGTGGTTAATGCAAATATCAGGTTTTTTAATGTAAAACTGCAAAAAAAAAGATTCGTTGTGACTTAAAAATAGACTACGGGTTAATAGCATAAAAGATAGGGGCTTTTCTTGTAAAACACACAAAAAACCCCATTCCCATCAAATTCAGGTCCCGCCCCTTCCTCCTCTGTCTGCCCTATGTTCTCCTCCGTGTGATGCTTGATTTTTTGACCATGGATCTGAGATTCAATGGAGTCCTAAGAAGATCCACCCTCCCCTCTCCTCCCCCTGCCGACCTCAATATTGCAAGGCGAGTTTCCCTCCCCTCTACTACCTCCCCTGCACCCCTCTCGTTTTGTCAGAAAATTTATTGGGAAACAGTCCAGATCCTTGCAAAGACAAAACACATGGAAGTGGTTTTCGGTATTGTGGAGTGTTATGCATGCAACTCCCCTTCGTATTAGGTTGATTTTTTTACGGAATTGTACAAAAAATAAGACATCAACTACTTGGGTTTTTTGAGCAACTTCAGTGTGTTCAACATGCAACTCCTGTATATTGCAGCCTGACTTGATATATAGACAAAAACACGGGAAGTGGTTTTAAATTTTGTGCAATTATTGTGTGTTATGCATGCAGCTCCCATCATATTAGATTGTTTTTTGTATTGGAATTGTATAGAAAAATATAACAACTACTTGGGTTCTTTGGGCAACTTCAGTGTGTTCAAGAGGCGACTCATGTATACTGCAGCATGACATGACATCTAGACGAAAACATGTTGCCTTTTAATAGGTAAGATGCAACTCCTCGAAAGGCATTGAAAACATGTTTTAAAAAGGTCTTGGGGGTTGTGTGAAGCTTACCTTGGGGGTGGCTATATTGTAGCTTCTTGCTTTGGTGTGCACACAAACTCTATTGTTGTTGTTTGACTCGTTCAGAATTTAGGCTTCGTTCAGTATGCAGGATTTTCTCAAGAACTTTTGGAGGATTGGTTTCTGTAGGGATTCTACCTGCTGTGTGTTCATTTTGGAGGAATCTCGATGGCTCGCTCCATCGTATAGTCATGCGAACCTTTAGTTTTCACAAGAAATCCAAAATCCACTGGAACCTCTGTCGCTAGGGCAGTCCAGCCAAATAAACAATGCAGCTGCATGGAAACTGTGAGAGGTCATCACTTCTCAAGACAATAAAAAAAATCTAATCATCACTAAGAACGCCCATCCCTCCATTATAGTCCAAGGGTTCCTATTCCTGCAAACCGAACAGGCCAAAAGGCTCCATAGGTTTGCTCTTCACACGCAACTCTATTCACGTGAAGTTATTTACTCCCTCCTTTCCGGTTTATAGGGCTTATCTCGAAATTTTAATTTTTTCATTTTATAAGGCTCAATTTGGTTGTTTTCCATCACATGTTCAGATTCCAAGGTGCATTAAATCATTGCATGCAAATATTAAGAGAAAATTGACCAATGCATGTATTTTATGCATGCATTCATTGCAATTAATGCATTGATAAACATAATTTTTTGAGGAAAACAAGAGCATTAATTAGGTGCTTTTGCAAACTTCAAAAATATTCCACCACTCACCATCTACCTTGGTTGGTGAGATTTTTGAATTGAGCCCTATAATCTGGAAAGGAGGGAGTATTCCTTGGTTTTTCCTGCCTCCAAACTGAATGGAACCTTAGGGGTTGCCCCCTACAAGAACAAGAAAAAAAAGAGGGAAAACACAGGGGCACGAAAAACACATCAAGTGGATCAGGCAACTCCACACCACAAATTCAAGCAAATCACAAGCACAGACCAGGTAAAATCACATGCATGCAGTGAAAAGTTCCTAGGTTGTACTAACATAGTGTGGGATGCATCAAAATAAAAGTGTCGATAGACCAACACTGCACATAACGAATGTGATGTACTGTTTTAGTGAGAAACATAGAAAATACACAAAAAGAAGCCATGTCCCCGACTGGTGCTACTGTTGTTTGTTCATTTTATTTCCAGAAACATGGTGCTATGAAGAAAAGGAGAGAGCATAATTGTGAGTCTGCTTCACCTCTGCAACATTCCCATCATTTTTACTTGGTAAAAAAAGGAAAGCACATTTTTATTCATTTGTGCATATATACAACATGGAAAACATGAGATTTTGGTGCATATATACGTAATGAACCCATGTTCCTGGTTTTGCTCAATTTATGTCTTTGTAAAGTTCTTTTTGCTTATGTCTTTGATTATTTTTATTGGGAGTTGCATGGATTATAATTTTTATAGTTTCGCAGATATAGGCCCTGATTTATTTGACCCAAAACTGCAGGGATTTATTCCCACAATGATTTTTATATATATCCAGAATAAATAGTTATGTGCAGAGAAAGAATAAAGGCCCTGATTTTGTTGGTTTGTTACTTTGCAAGAAAACATTAATCACATTAGTTACCTGGTGTTGCTGGGTTAGCTGCTTCATCTTTATTTCAGCATAGGTTAGTTCATCATTATTGTGTTTTGCTGACTTGGTCATATGTGAGTTTATTTTGTTTCAAACATTTGCTTCTCTTGAATTAATTTTTTTGCATGCCTGGCGATTTTTTTGTTTAACTTGTTTTTCTGAGAAAAATGTATAAAGAAAGATGATTGATCTTAATGAGTTGCCAGATGACCTTAACTCCGAGTTGTCATATGGCATGGGGATTGAGGATCTCGTGTATTGCACACAACCTGCTTCCCTTGGAGGTGGTGCAAAAAATGTTGATGTTGTGGTTAAATCCACTACCCCTGTTGTCGCCCATAACGCGGCTACCCCTGAGGTAGAAACAATGCCCTGGAGTACTTTGAGCTTTATTAATATATGGGAAGCCCTCTTTTTTTTGGTGGTGGGGGGGGGGTTAAGTTTGCCAAAAGAAAGAGAGAAATTTCAGAGCTGAAAAGAATCACCAATTTAAAACCTCGCAAGCTTAGAGAAACTACCCAATTTAAAACCTTGCATCGTCGGAGGGTGTGGAGGTGTATCCGACCGATCTCATAGGACTCGGTCGGTGATTATCTTTGGTGGATCTGCTCAGACCCGATCTTTATTCGTCTACTTCGTGTGTCTTTAGATTAGATCCTTCTGATCTACGCTTTTCTTCATCGGCGCACAGTTGTTGTTCTGGCGCACTGGTCCTATAGGGTCTTAGCACGACGACTTTCCGATAGTCTACTACAAAAAGTTATGTCCGACTCCGGTGAGAGAGGACCCGAGGAGCGATGACGATGGTTCGCCTTCGGCTCGCTTCAGTGCTTGTAGTCGTTGTTACGTGGTCCATGGATTTGATTGTAAATTTTATTATTTTTCATATTTGTTGCACTGCCATGATTGAAAATGAACTGATCGATTGTTTTATATTTATAAAAGAACCCATTTTTTTAGACAACCCAATTTGAAACATCGCTAGCTTTAGCTTTTCCTGAAAACAAAACCCGCGAGCTTTACCGTCGATGGCTACGGGCAAGTCCAGCCCGGCCCACTTCCGCGGGCCATTTTGAAGGCACGGTTTCCAAGGCGAAGCATCCTCACTCACTCGATCACTCCCCAGTCCCCACAACCCGTCCGCACCCCTCTGCGCTCCACCTGCTTCTAGAGATCTCCAGCGCCTCGCCTCCACCGCGCCAATGGGGAAGAGCGAGGCTACGCCGACGGCGACGAAGGGGGAAGGGGAGAAGGTGATGGTGCTGACGACGCTCGAGGTGGATCCCGTCACCGAGGACCCTGACCTCCTCGATGCCATCATGTACGCACGCAGACACCAATCGACGCTCCCCCAAGTGGTAACCCACATGCACGCTTCTACTAGGTCGACGGGGATGGCGAGCGCGGCGGCTTGTCTTTTGTTTGCTCGCGTTTTGACGAGATAAAGGTGGGGTTTTGGGGCTGTCTAGGGTTTGATGGCTTATTCGAGAGGAAATCTGCCATGGCTATGGTTCGTGGCTCTTGTTGGGGTTGGATGGAGTTGGTCCAAATGTGTCTAATAGATTCAATCTCCTGAATGCTGTGAAATGAGAAATTTGCAGATGATCTGCTGTGTACCCAACCAATGTTTCGAAAAATGTTGTGGATTTGTGTACAATTGACGGATTGCCCTTGGAAATTTAGTGTCTTGTTAGGTTGATGATGAATGTCCTGCTTTAGGTTGAATCTACTAGTGAAAGATTTCCCTTTTTAATATAGAAATGACCACATGAAGAGGTGACTTTTTATACTATCACCAAATGCTGTGCCAAATATGAATTAATGAAAAATTTGTAGACGGTTTATCATGTATTCAACCCATGATTCAAAAACAAATATAGCGTGTTTGTGTACAATAGGAGAATTCCACACCTTTATCTATTGATGAAGCATTTAAGCATTTTGTTGATTGGGGGACTTGGGGCATAGCCTTTTCATGTTGAACTAGTGTACTAGTACTTATTTGCTTTCAAATGTTCTGGTGCAGTTACTTTGCTACTTATTATTTTGACCTCCCCGTGCATTGCATTGGCATTCTGTGCTCGTCCTAGGACCTCATAACTGCTGATATTTTGGGTTTTATGCAATTGCACCTTGATGGATCGTGGACCTTGGCAATAGGAACCCACTCGGGTTCTTCTTCCTTCTGAAATGTACCTATTCGCCCTTTGTAGTCATGGAGTGCAGATTTTGGCTCTTTGCCGTTAATATTATAGCTTGGTTGCTTGTTGCTGTTGGATAATGAGCAACTCATCTTTACTGATGGCCAAAGGCCAATACATATACATGTGTGGTAAAGTGCAGGAAACCCCTTATACAATGTTGATATACTGAAAAGAGACTATATACATCTAACACCCCCCCCCCCTCAAACTCATGGTGGATCAACAACATTGAGTTTGGAGAGGAAAAAGGCATGTTGCGCTCGAGTCTGTGCCTTCATGAAGAAGTCAGCCAACTGTAACTCTGAGGGCACATAGTGAAGAGCGAGAATTTGGTCCTGCACAGCAGCACGCACAAAGTGGGCATCCACACCGATGTTCTTGGTGAGCTCATGCTTCACCGGGTCACGCAATAATCTTGATAGCACCAGATCTTGTCGGCGGTAAGGGAGTCGAGGTAGTAGCAGACACACCAAAATCTCAAGTAACCATCGCAACCAGATCACCTCACCAAACATAGCCATGGCTCGCAACTCAGCCTCTGTACTCGGCGAGAAACTGCAGTCTGTTCTTTGTCTTCCGAGCAATTAGAGAGCCACCAATAAAGACACACAAGAAGCAGGCAATGGCGTCTATCGGAGGGATCACTAGCCTGTAGCATCGAGTAAGCACGGAGCTCAAGAGAAGCTGGGCGAGGAAAGAAAAGGCGGCGAGAGATCGTGCCACGAAGATATCGTAGAACACGGAGGAGGTGACTATAGTGGACAGAGGTGGGGCTGAAACAAACCGACTCGGGATGTGAATGGGATAGGAGATGTCGGGGCCAGCGTAATGTGACAAGATAGACAAGGCTACCAACAAGGCGACGATAGCGAGTGGGATTAGGAAGAGGGTCACCATCAGAGGCACAAAGCTGAACGTTGAGCTCCATAGGAGTCACAACAGTGCGGTCATCACTGAGAGCAGCTCGAGCAAGAAGATCCTGAATGTATTTCTCTTGAGAGATGTAGAAGCCATCAGAGGTTGAGGAGATCTCAATCCCAAGAAAATAGCGAAGAGGACCAAGATTAGTCATGAGGAACTGGTCGTGAAGGCGGACCTTAACAAAGGCAATGTAGTCAGAGTCATCACTAGTGATGATCATGTCATCAACATAAAGAAGGAGAAAGAGTCCGACCACGAGGAGACGTGTGAACAAACAACGCGGGATCATGATCACTGGGCAAGAAACCAGCTGCAGTCACCACAGAGGCGAAGCGCTCAAACCAAGCGCGAGGGGCTTGTTTTAGACCATAGAGGGAGCGGCGAAGTCGACAGACCGTACCGTCAGGAGCATAGTACCCCGGTGGTGGCTGCATGTAAACCTCCTCACACAGCTCGCCATTGAGAAAAGCGTTCTGGACATCAAGTTGAGAGATAGACCACTGACGAACAGAAGCCACGACAAGGAGAGTGCGGACAGTGGTCATGTGAGCAACAGGAGCGAATGGCTCGTCATAGTCACGTCCCTGCTCCTGCTGAAAACCACAGGCCACAAGACGAGCTTTATAGCGCTCAAGAGAACCATCGGAGCGGGTCTTAATCTTGTAGACCCACCTGCAGGTGATGGGACGAACACCGGAAGGGAGGGAAACCAGCTCCCATGTGCCAGAGCGCTCTAGGGCAGCAAGGTCTTCAGCCATCGCAAGCTGCCATTCAGGTTGAGTCATGGCAGTACGATAGGAAGTGGGCTCAGTGATGACAGAGAGACCATACCGAGAAGGAGAGTAGCGATCAGGCGGGGGGCGAGGCCGAGCCCGGAGGTTGTGAACCGGGGGAGGCGTGAGGAGAGGTGCACCAGAGGTGGAAGGTGCGTCAGAGGAGACATCCTCAGGACGAGGGCGACGAGTATAGTGGAGAGGAAACGGTGAGAGAGGGCGACGGATTGGAGACGATGGTGGAGAGTTGGAGGAGGAGGATGGAGAAGATGGTGTCGGTGGTGAAGGAGAAGGAATGAGAGATGCCGGAGGAAGAGATGACACAGGAGGCACATAGTAGGGTGTATGGGGAAGGATAAGGAAAGAGAGATCGTCCATAGAGAAATTCGAGGAAGAAGGACGTGGGTATGTGACGCCCGGATAATTAAGCTACAGTGATCCCACGCTGATGGTGCCACGTCACCACGGTTACTGCTGCTAATCTATTGTTAGATCAAAACCTGTCCAAAATTCAAATTCAAAGTTTGGTAAATAATAAAAAAATTCAAACATTAAAATAAAAATGTTCGGGTTGTACTAAATATTACATAGATAAATATGGTATAGTAAACACATTTTTATAAAAGGCCTAAATAATTTAAAATGATTTAAAACAGAAAAGTAAATAAATAAAAGAAAAGAAAATACAAAAGAGAAAAACTAAACAAACAAAAAAAAAAGAACCCCCCCCTCCCTGGGCCGTGGCCCAACTGGGCCAACCAACCTAGCCCATTCGGCCACACCCACCAGCCGAACCCCTCCCCTCCATAACCCCACCAGGGGAAACCCTAACCCACTCCCGCACCCACTCGCCCCACGTCTCCTCGCTCCCCCACTCGCCGCTTCTTCCCGATCTGGATCGAGATCGGGGCAGGGAACCGAAGCCACCACGCTGCCGACCCCGCCCCGCGCCGAGACGCCACCTCATCGGCTGCCTCGACCGCACGCCACGCGCCTTGGAGCCGCCGACCTCCTCGCCCTCGCTTCGCCCAGACGACCGCGCCCAGCCGCTGGCGCCCGAGCTCGCCGCCCCCCCCCACGCTAGGGCGCGCAACCTCGTCGGATCGCCTCCCGCCCGCTCCGCCGCTTCGTCCCCGTCGACCTCCCGAACTCCGCCGAGCACACGCCCGTTCCTGCTCCTCGATGTAAGCTCCCCTCCCTGCGTCCCGGCCGCCTCGCTCGTGACCACCGAGGCCCCAGGCGCGCCCTCGCCTCTCATGGCGTGGTGCGAGCCCCGCACCGATTCGCCACGCCCGCTGTTGCTCCTCCCGCTCGCCCGATGTCGCACCGAGGAGCCTCCGCCCCTCGTCGCGGCCTCGCGCTCCGTCGTCCGCCTCACGCCTGCTGCATGTCGGCAGCCGCGTCCCTCCCATGCTCCGCCCGTGCGCAGCCGCCGAGCTCAACGCCAGCGTCTTGCACCGCGCCCACCGCCCTTGTTGCCGGTCGGGTGGCGCTGTGAACTAGCGTCCGTTGAAATTTGTGCCATTAGCGCCGTGCCGCTATGGCCTCTGGGCGATGACAAAGCAGGGCCGCCCACGAGCGAGAATTTTAAAAAGATTTAATAAAAATAAATAATTAAATAAAATAATTAAAATATTAATTAGTTAATTAATTAAAGAATTAATTAACTTAATTAATCCTGATTAGTTTAACCTAATCACCTAGTTTGAGTTAATTAATCTGTTAGGTTAATTAACGATCGATGACATCTTGGACCCACATGTCAGTTGACCAGTCAACACCTCTGTTGACTGCTGACGTCATGATGACGTCAGCAAACACTGTTCTGGATAATGTTGTTTTAAAATAATTAAGTAAATCTTAAAAATGATTTAAATCTTTTAAAATTAATATAAAATAAACCGTAGCTCAGATGAAAATACTTTCTACATGAAAGTTGCTCAGAACAACGAGACGATTCCGGATACGCAAACCGTTAAATCGCCACACCCCCTAACCTATCGAACTCGCAACTTTCCCTCCGCTCCTCTTGCTTAAAACGCGAAACGCCGGGGATACTTTCCCGGATGTTTCCCCCCTTCACCGGTATCATCACATACCGCCTTAGGGCACGCCTAGCATCACGCTTTGCTTTGTCATGCATCGTCATGCATCTGTTTGCTTAAATATTCATTGTTTCTTCCCCCTCTTCTTCCGCTAGACACCGAGACCGACGCTGCTGCTGCCCAGTTCGACTACGGAGTTGACGACCCCTCTCTCTCTTTCCAGAGCAACCGGGCAAGCCCCCCCCCCCCCCTGATCACCAGATATCGCCTATTCTTCTCTATACTGCTTGCATTAGAGTAGTGTAGCATGTTACTGCTTTCCGTTATTCCTATCCTGATGCATAGCCTGTCCTTGCTACTACTGTTGTTACCTTTACCTGCAATCCTACATGCCTAATATATGATGCTAGTTCTCCATCAGTGGCCCTACATTCTTGTCCGTCTGATGTGCTATACTATCGGGCCGTGATCACTCGGGAGGTGATCACGGGTATATACTATATACTTTATACATGATACATGTGGTGATTAAAGTCGGGTCGGCTCGAGGAGTACCCGCGAGTGATTCACGGATTGGGGGTTGAAAGGACCTTTGTCCCGACGGCCCTCTGGATGGATCTTTGTGGCGGAGCGACAGGGCAGGTTGAGACTACCTGGGTGAGAGGTGGGCATGGCCCTGTCGGCGTTCGCGGTAACTTCAAATAAAATGCTTAACGAGATCTTGGTATTTGATCTGAGTCTGGCTACTAGCCTATACGCACTAACCAACTACGTGGGAAAGATATGGGCACTCGACGTCGTGGTATCGGTAGAAGCCTTCGTGGACGTCGGCGACCGAAGCGCGCCGCCAGATTGGACCGCGTAACGTGACTTCCTTTGTAATGGAGGTTGCTAGGTCTGCTTCCGTCCGCGTTCGCAACGTGCATGTGTGCTAAGGGCGATGGGCCCGCACTTCGTGCGCTTAGGTTTAGACCGGCGTCTTGACCTCTCTGTTGGCCTAGGTGGGGCTGCGGCGTGTTGATCTTCGCGGCGGGCATGACCCGTAAAAGTGTGTCCGCCAAATGGGATCGGCGTGTTGGGTTATGTGGTGCACCCTGCAGGAAGTTAATCTATTCGAATAGCCGTGATCTTGATAACAGGACGACTTGGAGTTGTACCTTGACCTTATGAAAACTAGAATCGGATACTTAATAAAACACACCCTTCCAAGTGCGAGATATAACCCGGTGATCGCTCTCTCTAACAGGCAACGAGGAGGGATCGCCGGTAGGATTATGCTATGCGATGCTACTTGGAGGACTTGATCTACTCTCTTCTACATGCTTTGCAAGACGGAGGCTGCTGTAAGCATAGTCTTGACGAGGATTAGCTATCCCCCTCTTATTACGGCATTCTGCGATTCAGTCCACCGATATGGCCCTTTACACATATATCCATGCATATGTAGTGTAGCTCCTTGCTTACAGTACTTTGGATGAGTACTCACGGTTGCCTTGTCCCCCCTTTTCCCCCTTTCTTTACCCGGTTGCTGCGACCAGACGATGGGGCCCAGGAGCCAGGCGCCACCGTCGATGACGACTACTACACCGGAGGTGCCTACTACTACGTGCAACCCGCGGACGACGACCAGGAGTAGTTAGGAGGATCCCAGGCAGGAGGCCTGCGCCTCTTTCGATCTGTATCCCAATTTGTGCTAGCCTTCTTAAGGAAAACTTGTTTAACTTATGTGTGTACTCAGATATTGTTGCTTCCGCTGACTCGTCTATGATCGAGCACTTGTATTCGAGCCCTCGAGGCCCCTGGCTTGTATTATGATGCTTGTATGACTTATTTATGTTTTAGAGTTGTGTTGTGATATCTTCCCATGAGTCCCTGATCTTGATCGTACACGTTTCCGTGTATGATTAGTGTACGATTGAATCGGGGCGTCACAGGGTAGTAGGAATGAGACTCGTCAAAAGTCACATCATGCAAGATGCGCAAGCGACGACCCACAGGATCCCAACATCGATAGCCCTTGTGCTCATCACTTTAACCAAGGAAAACACACTCAACCGACTGAGCAGTTAGTTTGGTGCATTCTCGGGGGGCAAGAAGAACATAGCACACGCACCCAAACATACGGAGAGCAGAGTAGTCGGGAGAGCGACCGATTGAGACACTCCGGAGAATACCACCACGCAAAGGCGTTCGATGGCTGAATGTTGATGAGATAGGTGGAGGCAGAAACAGCCTCAGCCAAAAAATGGGATGGAAGGGAAGCAACAATCATCATCGCACGAGCCGTCTCAAGTAAATGATGATGCTTATGTTTGGCAACACCATTCTGAGCATGAGCACCAGGACATGAGAACTGGGCAAGAGTACCTGTTCATGAGAAAACCGCATAGCGAGAGATATACTCTCCGGTAGTCGACCTGAAAAGTACGAATGGGCGTGGAAAACTGGGTGTGAACCATGGCAGCAAAACGTTTGTATATAGGGAGAACCTCGCTACGAGATTTCATGAAGTAGAGCCAAGTGTAGCTAGAGAAATCATCAATAAACAAAACATAGTAGCGATGACCACCTTTCGAATCAAAGGAGCGGGACCCCAAACATCGTAATGAACTAAGTCAAAAGGACGCTGAGATACAGACTCACTAGTAGGATAAGGTAATTGAGTCTGTTTGCCAAGTCTGCAACCATTACAATGCAAGGAGACATCTCCATATATAGACCCCAAGAGGCCTTGACGAACTAAAGAAGACAAGCGAGATCCACAGATGTGACCAAGGCAATGATGCCACTACTGGAAGGACGCAGACGAAGAGGCAGCAAGAGCATGAGAGCTGGCGGAAGTGGTGGCAGCGGAAGGAACACAAAGCCAGTCAACCTCCCAAAGGCTCTCTGACTCACGGCGCCGGGGGCCAGCACCAACCAAAGCCTTGGTGCGACGTTCCTGAATGGAGCAAGAGTCGGTATCAAGAATGGCACGATAGCCAGAATCAATAAGTTGGGCAGCGGAAAAAAGATTCATGGTAAGATGAGGAACATGTGAAACACTCGGGACAGAAAAGGACGGAGTGGAAAGAATACCACGACTAGCAACAGGAAGAGATGTGCCATCGGCAGTAAGAACATTAACAGGCGAATCAAGTGGTCGGAGAGAAGACAATGCTGAAGAATCAGAGGACATATGAAAAGAAGCCCCAGAGTCCAGAACCCACGAAGATGTACCTGACGGAGTAGATGCTGGCGGTGTGGTGGAAGCAGTCAGAGCAGCCGCAGAACCCGTCGATGAAGAACCAGAGGAAGCAAGTAGACGCTTGAGCCGTACAATGTCCTGGTCAGTGAGTGACGGAGTCGAGGAAGACGCAGGAGTCCCACTGGAAGAGGAGCGCATCTGGTCACGCTTCTTCTAGCGACAGTCAGATTCTAGGTGACCTGACCTGGAGCAGTATCCACAGAAAGTGTCACGACACGACATGCCCTTCTCTGCATAAGGAGGACGACCCACCCCCCCTGAAGGAGTAGGCAGGAGCGGCGGAGCGGTAGGACGAGCAGACGTCACAGGAGCTCGAGCAGCCAACACTGACGGAACAGCAAGCAACCCAGCAGAGCGAAGGCGGGTCTCCTCAGCACGAAGCTCGGCAAGCACCTCCGAGATAGGAACACGACCACGAGCAAGCAGGTGAGCACGACGAGGCTCAAACTCAGATCGGAGACGAGATAAGAACTCATGAACCCTCTGAAACTCCAAATCGCACTGCAGTAGTCTCGACAAAGAACGGCAAGTGCCACAAACAATCGTCCGTAGTGAGTCAAGCCGACGCCGGATAGCGAGCACCGTGAATATAACTCATCAATGCAGGCGAAGTCGCCTGTCAGTAGAGCATGCTCTGGCGCACTACGTAAAGGTATAGAGCATCACCAGAGGGCTGATAGCACCGGCAAAGATAGGACCACATCGCTGCAATTGCCAAGACCCATGAACTACAAAGCAAAGCGAGGAGGACACTTGCGGTGAGCGGCAATGACTCGAGCATCATCATTGCACCACCGAGTGTAAGCAGACAGATCATCCCGGTGAGCGAGAGAGCATCAGAATATGCGGATACCTGTTGATCATAAGCATCCACTACAGCATCATCTAGAGTCTTGGCAGCATCCCGGTCAGCCTGAGAAGCCTCAGCAGCAAGAACCGGCGGCACTGGTGGGATTGGGGCCACTGGCGCAACAGGACATGGCGGACAAGGGACCTCGCCAGAGAGAACACCCCACAAAAGGAGTCCACGCATATGGATGCGCATGAAGCCCACAAACTCAGCATAGTTGGTGCCATCGAAGATCACCGAGCACCGAGGGACGGCAACATAGCCCGAAGAGGACATAGGAAAGTCTCTCTGATGTTGGTGCCTGCTCTCTCTCTCTCTCTCTCTCTCTCTCTCTCTCTCTCTCTCTCTCTCTTTTTGGAAGTCAACGAACACACACACACCCGATATGGATCGGGCAGAGGTGCGCTCGAGGCCGACAAGGGCTCGTTGAACCAGGAGCGGCGCGGCCTAGCGCAGGCAGAGATGCGTACGCACCTTGCAAGATGATGCTTGTTCGCTGGACAAAGGGCAGTAGGCAGCCAAAGCCAACCGGGGCAAAGCCAGGCAACAACGGCAGCCAGAACCAGCGGCCGGGGGCGACTGAACCGGACTGACGGGGACGACTAGGCCGGACGGGACAACAGCAGGCGACGGCGGCCTGAACAGAGAGATGGGGGCGGAACCAGACAGACTGGCGAATCTAGTCGGGGCGGAGGAAAGAGCGGCCAAGAACGACCAGATGGCGGGCTGAGGCAGGCAGGGGCGGCCGGAGACGAGGTAGGCTAGGAAGGGAGAGCACGGAGTTGCATCGTGCGGGGGAGCGAAGCTAGCCTAGCATCTGATACCATGTTGGATAATGAGCAACTCATCTTTACTGATGGCCAAAGGCCAATACATATATATGTGTGGTAAAGTGCAGGAAACCCTTATACAATGGAGATATACTGAAAAGAGACTATACACATCTAACAGTTGCATGCTTAGTGTTTCTCTTAGGAAAGAGCCAGATGATTGTAGGCATTGGACATGCACACTATTTTTCTGCTAGTTATTTCATTATGGCCTATAAAAAAGTTTTTGTGTGCTCTTTCCATTCTTAGGTCTCCCTAGTTGATCCTGATGCTTTGATTCACCTGTAGTGTTTGCCTTTTTTTTATTTACATGCTGCTGCATTGACTTGTGATTTTTCGGGAAGAAGAACAAGTCTTGCCCCGACCTCCATTCTTGATCCCGTGATGAGCTCCTCGCCAAAGACAGTTCAAATCTGGCTGCTGCTGTTTGGTATTTCGTCATGAATGGCCACCACATAATCGCAATCTGAACTCTTGACGGACCTCACGCTGTGTGTGACCCGTTAGGTCCGTTCTCTCATTGGGACAGGCCGCCCATGCAAAGTCTGCGCCGGGGATCTGTGGAACTGCAACGGATCAAGCTCGATGACGTATGCTATGTTCCGGGTCACGGTGAACATGGTGGCGGGTGCCAGTTTAGCAATCGTGAAATTTCACTCACTCTGGATCGCAGTGCCTTTTCTCTTAAGCGCCCGATGTTACAAAGAGTTGGCAAAGGATGTGTTAAAGGCAATCTGTATGAAGTAGACTTTCTCGACATCGGTAGAGGTACGATTACTTGACCGAATGCTTTACTTTACTATGTTTTCTTGGTTATTAAGTTATCCTGGTACCTTTGTTAGTTTATTGAGCTCTATTCATTGCACTCTGACCCCTCTTACCTCATAGGGGGTGCTCTAAAGCGATTGCCCATTATGGGAGCACTGAATTTCCAGTTAAATGATACTACCTGTCAAGTGCTTCATTCCTTATGAGCTATGCCAATTGAAGGTAGTGCTGCCATGCATGCACAAAAAGAATGGCATTTGCATATATCACTTAAGAAGTAATTCTTCATGCTCATCTACCAATTCATGTGTGACATACTAGATGTTAAGAGACTCGCCATGGTAGCTGCATAATTTTTTACAAGTGATGATGCATATGATTTTTACAAATATATGCACCGGCAACTTTGTAAGGAAAAATGGAAGTATAAGAAACTGCATATTTGACTCGTATTTTTGCAATGGTCAGTATAACAGACTATTAGATGTGTGTGTTCTTTGTATGCTTTCCGCTGCATGTATGTCGAGATTGTTAGATGTGTATAGTTCATTGTGTACATCCCCATTGTATAAGGGGCTTTTCTGCACTTTGCCACACCATATATGTACTGGCCTTTGGCCCTCAGTAAAGAGTTAGTTTCTCACTATCCAACATGGTATCAGATGCTAGGTTAGCCTCTCTCGATGCAACTCCGTGCATGCTTCGCCCGTAACCAGATCCGCTCGTCGCCGGCTCTCTCCGCCCATGGCTGGCAGTTTCTTCCCGGATCCTCCCGTTGACTGCCTCATCCAGCTACTTCCGCCGGCTACCTCGTCCTGCAGCTGCTGCTAGCTGCCTCATCAGGCAACTGCGGCCCTCTGCCTCGTCCTGCAGCTGCTGCTGGCTCCTTAAATCCGGCCGTTGTAGCTTTCTTTGCCGTCCTGCGGCAGCTGCGGCTTTCTTTGCTGTCCGGACACAGCCGCGCTGCTTAGCCACCCCGGTGTCCGCGGCCGCCGCTTTGCCGGTCCTCCTCGGCTGCCCCTGCCTACCTCCCACTCCTGCGAGCACTACTGGCTCGATCTATTTTCTCGAGCGCTGGTTCCCGTCTGAATCGGGCTACTGATGCGATTGACCAAAAAAGGGGGGCAGCAACATCATAGTGGCTTCTTCATGTCCTCCTCGGGCTATGTCGCGGTTCCTCGGTGCTCGGTGATCTTCGATGGCACCAACTATGCTGAGTTTGTGGGGTTCATGCATATCCACATGCGCGGTCTTCTTCTGTGGGGTGTTCTCTCTGGCGAGGTACCATGTCCGCCCTGCCCTGTTGCTCCAGTGGCTCCTATTCCGCCGGTCCCGCCAGTGCTTGCTGCTGATGCTTCTCAGGCTGATCGGGATGCAGCCAAGGCTCTTGATGATGCTGTTGTTGATGCCTATGATCAGCAGGTATCCGCATATTATGATGCTCTTTACATCTCACCGATGATCATGCCTTACACTCAGTGGTGCAATGATGATGCTCGAGCTGCTGCTGTCCTCACTGCGAGTGTCCTCCCTTAGTTTGCTTCGGAGTTCATGGGCCTCGGCACTGTTGCAGCGATGTGGTCCTATCTTTGTCAGCGTTATCAGCCCTCTGACGATGCTCTATACCTTTATGTGGTGCGTCAGGAGCATGCTCTTCAAAGAGGGTGACTCGTCATTGATGAGTTCTATTCACGATGCTTTCGCCATCTGGCGTCAGCTTGACTCACTGAGGACTGTTGTTTGTGGCACTTGCCGTTGCTGTCAGACTACGTGGTCTGACTTGGAGTTTCAGAGGGTTCATGAGTTCTTATCTCGTCTCCGCTTCGAGTATGAGCCCCGCCGGGCTCACTTGCTTGCTCGTGGTCGTGTTCCCATCTCGGAGGTGCTTGCTGAGCTTCGTGCTGAGGAGACCCGTCTTTGCTCTGGTGGGTTACTTGTGGTTCCTTCAGTGTTGGCCACCCGGGCTCCTATGTCATCTGCTCGCCTCACTGCTCCATCACTCCTGACCACTCCTTCAGGGGGGTGAGTCGTCCTCTTTATGCTGAGAAGAGTACGTCGCGCCGTGACACTTTCTGTGGTTACTGCTCCCGGTCAGGTCACCCAGAGTCTGATTGTCGCCAGAAGAAGCGAGACCAGAGACGCTCCTCTTCCACTGGTCCTCCTGCCTCTTCCTCGACTCAGTCACTCACTAACCAGGACATTGTACGCCTCAAGCGTCTACTTGCCTCCTCTGGCTCCTCGTCGACTGGTTCAGCTGCTGCTATGACTGCCCCCCCCTTCTACATCACCATAGGCCTCTACACAGTCAGGTACATCCTCGTGGGTTCTGGATTCTGGTGCTTCCTTTCATATGTCTTCTGATTCCTCTGTGTTGTCTTCTCTCCGACCTCTTGATTCACCTGTTAATGTTCTTACTAACGATGGCACACCTCTTCATGTTGCTAGTCGTGGTCTTCTTTCCACTCCATCCTTTTCTGTTCCTAGTGTTTCCCATGTTCCTCGCCTTACCATGAATCTTTTTTCTGCTGCCCAACTCACTGATTCTGGTTGTCATGTCATTCTTGATACCGATTCTTGCTCCATTCAGGATCGTTGCACCAAGGCTTTGGTTGGTGCTGGCCCCCGGCGCCGTGAGTCCGAGGGTCTTTGGGAGGTTGACTGGCTTTGTGTTCCTTCCGCTGCCACCACTTCTGCCGACTCCCATGCTCTTGCTGTCTCTTTGTCTGCGTCATTCCAGCAGTGGCATCATTGTCTTGGTCACATCTGTGGCTCTCGCTTGTCTTCGCTAGTTCGTCAGGGCCTCTTAGGGTGCATGTCTGGAGATGTCTCCTTACCTTGTAATGGTTGCAGACTTGGCAAATAGACTCAGTTACCTTATCCTACTAGTGAGTCTGTATCTCAGCGTCCTTTTGACTTAGTTCATTCTGATGTCTGGGGTCCTGCTCCCTTTGATTCGAAAGGTGGTCATCGCTACTATGTTTTGTTTATTGATGATTTCTCTCGCTACACTTGGCTCTACTTCATGAAATCTCGTAGCGAGGTTCTCTCTATATACAAACGATTTGCTGCCATGGTTCGTACCCAGTTTTCCACGCCCATTTGTACTTTTCGTGCTGACTCTGCTAGAGAGTATATCTCTCAGCTGTTGCGTGGTTTTCTTGCGGAACAGGGTACTCTTGCCCAGTTCTCATGTCCTGGTGCTCATGCCCAGAATGGCGTTGCCGAACGTAAGCATCGTCATTTGCTTGAGACGGCTCGTGCGCTGATGATTGCTGCTTCACTTCCTCCCCATTTTTGGGCTGAGGCTATTTCTGCATCCACCTATCTCATCAACATTCAGCCATCGATCGCTTTGCGAGGTGGTATTCCTCTGGAGTATCTCCTTTGGTCGCTCTCCGACTACTCCGCTCTTCGTATGTTTGGATGCATGTGCTATGTTCTCCTTGCCCCGAGAACGCGCAAACCGACCGCTTTCGATCGGTTGAGTGTGTTTTCCTTGGTTACAGTGATGAGCACAAGGGCTATCGATGTTGGGATCCCGTGGGTCGTCGCTTGCGTATCTCGCGTGATGTGACTTTTGACGAGTCTTGTTCCTACTACCCACGTCCTTCTTCATCGAGTTTCTCTGTGGATGATCTATCTTTCCTTCTCCTTCCCGATACACCCTGCTATGTGCCTCCTGTGTCATCTCTCCCTCCGGCACCTCTCATTCCTTCTCCTTCACCACCTACACCATCTTCTCCATCCTCCTCCTCCACCTCTCCACCATCATCTCCCGTCCCCTCTCTCACCGTTCCCTCTCCACTATACTCGTCGGTCTCGTCCTGAGGAGGTCTCCCCTGACACGCCTTCCACCTCTGGTGCACCTCTCCTCACGCCTCCCCCGGTTCACAACCTCCGGGCTCGGCCTCGCCCCCCGCCTGATCGCTACTCCCCTGATCGGTACGGTCTCTCTGGTTTGATCGAGCCCACTTCCTATCGCCTTTGCCATGACTCAGCCTAAATGGCAGCTTGCGATGGCCGAGGAGCTTGCTGCCCTTGAGCGCCTCTGGCACATGGGATCTGGTTCCCCTCCCTTCCAAAGTGTCCGGCCCCATCACCGCAAGTGGGTCTACAAGCTTAAGACTCGCTCCGATGGTTCTCTTGAGCGCTACAAAGCTCGTCTTGTGGCCCGTGGCTTTCGGCAGGGGGCGGTAGCGATTATGATGAGACATTCGCTCCTGTGGCCCACATGACCATTGTCCGCACTCTTCTTGCTGTGGCTTCTGTTCGTCAGTGGTCTATCTCTCAACTTGATGTTCAGAACGCTTTTCTCAATGGCGAGTTGCGTGAGGAGGTTTATATGCAGCCACCACAAGGATACTATGCTCTTGATGGTATGGTCTGTAGACTTCGCCGCTCCCTATATGGTCTCAAACAGGCCCCTCGCTACCGGGTTTGAGCGCTTTCCAGATCTGTGCTGACCGCCGCTGGTTTCTTGCCCAGTGACCATGATCCTGCGCTGTTTGTTCACACGTCTCCTCGTGGTCGGACTCTTCTCCTTCTCTATGTTGATGACATGATCATCACTGGTGACGACTCTGAGTACATTGCCTTTGTTAAGGCTCGCCTTCGAGACTAGTTCCTCATGACTGATCTTGGTCCTCTTCGCTATTTTCTTGGGATTGAGATCTCCTCGACCCCTGATGGCTTCTACATCTCCCAAGAAAAATATATTCAGGATCTTCTTACTCGCTGCTCTTGGTGATGAGCGCACTGTTGTGACTCCTATGGAGCTCAACGTTCAGCTTCGTTCCTCTGATGGTGACCCTCTTCCTAATCCCACTCGCTATCGTCACCTTGTTGGCAGCCTTGTCTATCTTGCTGTTACACGTCCTGACATCTCCTATCTTGTCCATATCTCGAGTCAGTTTGTTTCAGCCCCCACCTCTGTCCACTATAGTCACCTCCTCCGTGTTCTACGATATCTTCGTGGCATGATCTCTCAACGCCTTTTCTTTCCCTGCTCCAGCTCTCTTGAGTTCCAGGCCTACTCTGATGCTACCTGTGCTAGTGATCCCTCTGATCGACGCTCATTGCCCTGCTTCATCGTGTCTTTCTTGGTGGCTCTCTTATTGCCCGGAAGACAAAGAAGCAGATCGCAGTTTCTCGCTCGAGTACAGAGGCTGAGTTGCGAGCCATGGCTATGTTGACCGCTGAGGTGATTTGGTTACGGTGGTTACTTGAGGATTTTGGTGTGTCTGCTACTACCTCAACTCCTCTCCTGTCCGACAGTACCGGTGCTATCAGTATTGCGCGTGACCCGGTGAAGCATGAGCTCACCAAGCACATCGGTGTGGATGCCCACTTTGTGCGTCTTTGTTATGCAGGATCAGACTCTCGCTCTTCACTATGTGCCCTCTGAGTTACAGTTGTCTGACTTCTTCACGAAGGCACAGACTCGAGCGCAGCATGGGTTTTTCCTCTCCAAACTCAGTGTTGTTGATCCACCATGAGTTTGAGGGGGGGGGTGTTAGATGTGTATAGTTCATTGTGTACATCCCCATTGTATAAGGGGCTTTTCTGCACTTTGCCACACATGTATATGTACTGGCCTTTGGCCCTCAGTAAAGAGTTAGTTGCTCATTATCCAACAGAGATGACCGGCATGTGTGGTGAACATCATGTTTTAGAACTAATATTTCGAACATGAACCTAAAATCAGTTGGGTTTTTTATTACTTTCATGTATACCTTTGTAGTAGCTGTTTGGTTTGGGTATTGGTATCCTTTTGCCTCTCTATAGGAATATGATTGGATAAAGCAAAATTAGAGGTAGATATAGATATTAAAATTAAAGTGGTTATACCAATACCATAAAATTTCTAGTTTGTTACAAAGTTGATTATTTGTAGCTGTGCTTTTTAGAGCTTATGCCCAAATAGTTCAGTATGATTTAGTTACTCTAATGACTTGTTATTTTAAAAATAGTCTTGCTACTCTGATGGTTACCTATAGCGTTTGGTTGGTTTTCATCGACTCCTTAATCATCTACTTCCTCCGTTCTAAAATAAATGTCGTGGTTTTAGTTTCAAATGCGGGAAATAACGCTAATGTTTTCTCCTGTGTCTGATCAGTACAACAGCTCCCTGGTACATCGTCTCGAATGCTGCTGAACACATGACCGGCAACCTGCACCTCCTGAGCAACTTCACCCCCACCCAGCCAGGCCGCCAAGTCCGGACGCACACCGGTGCGATGCTGCAGGTGCGCGGGAAGGGGTCTCTGAGCTCCACCCATCTCTCCATTCCCAGCGTCAGCTACGTCCCAGGGCTCATGGAGAACATCATCTCAGTGACCCAGCTCACCGACAACGGCTTCAGTGTCGCGTTCAGTCCCCATGGCTGCACCATCACAAGGAACCGTGATGGGAACACGGTCGGCTGTGCGTACCATGCCGGTGGCCAGCTCTACCGGCTCGACTACCTCAGGGTTGCTGACAGCAAGTAGCCTGTATGAGTTGCTGACATGGTGAACCCAAAGCAGTGAGGTAAACCCTACGAGTTGCGAAGATGAAGAGGAAATTTAGTTGCGAAGGCCTTTTTTGGCTGTGAACGAGTTGTTAGCTGGTTCCTGTATGAAAAACCTCCTTGGTGCTTCGGTTAATGTTCAGTTACGATCCTGATACTTGCTACTATGTCTGTATGGGCTTTGGCATATTACCGCTAACCAGTTACGCATGGGTTTCTGCATTTACCATGGATGTGGTTAATATGTAAGTATTGTTGGTTGCATGATGTGGTTAGTTTCTTTTTTAGCTTGTAATCTTTCCTAGTTACTCCCTCCATTCCCTTATACAAGGCCACTATAGAAAATACATTTTGCATCTATACAAGACCACTAACAGTAATCAAGGCAAAATTTAATAATGTTTCCTCGTACTAGCACAACTTGTTTAATACTTACATGCATATAGTCATAATGACATTGTGCTACTTCCTTCTTATTTCTTCCTTGCATGCATGCGGGTGTATTAATAATCCCGGATAACGAGAAAAAAAGTTGGCTTGCAAAGTATTCATTAAATTTTACCTTGGTACCTGTAATTTGAGTTTGTGGCCTTGTATAAGGAAATAAAGGGAGTACAAAGATTTGAGTTGGTGTGGCTGGTGAGTTCACATGTGGAGCCATACAAATAAGCAAATGCATTTCTACCCACATGTGAAGACATAAATAAACAAATGTTACTTTTATAAGACGTGAGACCCATTCCAAATAAACAAATACACTGCTCCCCTAACGTGAGAATAATACTACTCCCTCCATTTTATATATAAGGCCACAAACTCGGATTACAGGTACCAATGTAAAATTTAATGCATGTTTTACAAGTTAAACTTTTCTTCTTATTTACTAGGATCATTAATACTCCGCATGCATGCAAAGAAACTGAGTGGAGAAAGTAGCTGACTGACATTATGACTGCATGCATGCAAGTATTAAACAAGTTCTTAGTATGAGAAAATATCATTAGTTTTGCCTCAATTACTGTTGGTGGACTTGTATAAATGCAAAATATATATTATATAGTGGCCTTGTATATAAAAATGGAGGGAGTATTGTAGAAACATGAATTATTAATGCAATTACATGGCTCCAACTCAAAATCACGGTCTTGATTTTAGTTTCTCCGGCCAACCAATTCTTTTGGTTTTATACATAGCACAAGAGGGCAAACAAATTGCAATTTCAACACAACGATAGATGTTGTCCTCCTACCTAACCCATGATCTTGTGCGCTCAACTTACTAATGTCAATTCTCCTATGTTTCAAGGCAAACAAATTGCAATTTCAACACAATGATAGATGTTGTGCTCCTACCTAACCCATGATCTTGTGCATTCAACTTACTTATGTCCATTCTCCTATGTTTCAAGGCAAACAAATTGCAATTTCAACACAGCGATAGATGTTGTCCTCCTACCTAACCCATGATCTTGTGCATTCAACTTACTCATGTCCATTCTCCTATGTTTCAAAATCCAAAATGTTATTTCTCAATAGAAATCTTGCAAAGGACCTACTATGTTCGCTCGAGACTCTTCATAGACTGCAACATGATCTCTCGTTATATTTTCACTCTCTTTTTAATCGTGGACCATTCAACAATCACAAAACACCATCATATTTTGACAATCTCCAAGTCAGTGGTAACTCCTTATCTTTTTTATGACTTTCTAGTAACGCATGGATATTGTGCTAGTTCTCAAACACTTTCGACTACAAATGTCTCCAGTTCCAAACATCAAAATTCAGGATTGCACAAAAATTATCTAGCTTCGGGTAACTAAAGGAGTTCCTTTTGTGAATGAAATGTAAGTCATCCGGATGAAAATCCTCTCTTTCTTTAGAAAAAATTCACGAAGTTTCTTTTTGAAAAGTCTAGGAGGGTGATCGTCCACCTAAGCATTTCATCAAGTCACATTTTTTTGCCGAAAGGATCAATTCTATTATAAAAATTCATCGGAAGTACAAAGTATCTCAAACATAATGAAAAATTACATTGAGATTCCGTATCACAGAACAACCACTACTGTTGCCAGAATTGTTGCCAGAATGAGCTACCGCGCGTCGCTGTCGCCACTCTACTACTAGAGCCGGCTTGGCCCTGTCGATGACAACCGAGAAGTCTTCGTGCACGTGCCCCTAAGGACCAGCTTCCCGAGCCGTAGTCATTGTTGTTGAACCTTTGCATAGATCCGAAGCATCCGACACCAAATCTCGCCACGTGACGAGAAACTCTAACCTCACCTCCCCAAGGAGACGGTAGGAACCTACGCCGGAGCTCCGTCAACTATGTCCCAACGAACGAACCCGAAGAGGATCAAAGCCCAGAAGACAAACTTGAAGAAGAAGCTTCACCATCTGTCCGAGCACCGCACCTGCCAGGACTAAAAAACTCTAACCTAAACGACTAACCGGAGCAGAGGCACCGGGATTCTCATCCCCACCACCGACCGCCGGAGCGGCAGGCAGAGGGGATGCGAATCCACGGTCTTGCCGGTGAAGTCAGGAGGGGAAAGTTTGCCTAACCGCCTAGGGTTAGGGTAGGAAATGAGAGGAAGTATCATGATATATCCTTTATTTCCTTCTTCCAGTCAAAGACACAGCTTATCATCAAGTTGTGGTTGACACAACAAGAATTGGAACATCATACAGGGTGGACGGGAGCGGACAACAAACATGTCTGCAGACACGCACATGGATGTTGATAGTTATAGGAATACATAACAGGTCACGGGGCTCTCTTAGCAAAAGATGGTGACCCTAATCTAAACAGTGAGAAAACTATTATGAGCTTCAAGGTTTGAAGCGCGCCCTTGAAAGACAAAGTTGTAGCTACCAAAATATGACTTATTTTTTGTAATTTTCTTGATGATCCAGCTATATCAACCTCCATGTATGGATCGGATGTTGTCCACGATATGCTTGCGGTCAAATGCAATATGAAGCCTTTCCGACGAGAGATCTTCAACAAGCGCCAGGGCCTTGTGACACGCCAACATCCTCTAAGGTGGCAAGATTAGTTTCTCCGAATCACAATGAAAGAAGCTCCAAAAAACATGCCAATCCCGATTGTGACAAACGCCGACAACAGCTCAACATGTGAGACGCCTCCCTCAACGTGGGATTTAGCTGGCAGCTCAATACGTGAGACGCCTCCATTAACGTTGAATTTGGCAAAGTCAACTAGAGGTGGTTTCCATGAAGAGCTATGGCGTTTGCTTGTACGTACCTTGTTCTTTACTGGGGCTATTATTTTTTGAGAGATTTCTTCACTGGGGTGCTGGAAGATTACCTTTTTAGGGGGTTGCTAAGATTACATTGATCATAACATATGTTTGTACGGATACATACTGGATCATGAGGAGTGCCAAGCTACATGTGGTGACCCGGATCAAGTGAACGAGAAAACTCTAGGTTACGAGCCTCCATGTTTGACTTTTGACCCATAAAACAAAAGAACCAGCTAATAATCTTTTCTTTTTTATGTATAACCTCCTTAATGGTAGAGCCAAAGAGACCTACGAAGCCCTGGTGTTCTACATGATAGTTTTGCAGCCAATTGCGATAAAAACCTTGGAAAGTGAAAGATCTTCTGCAAGAGCTTGTGCTTATCGGCATGCTAAAGCAAGAGAAGGCGGGTCTGTAACCTCTGGGAATACAATCAAAGATGACCCTGGATAATGCATATCCGGTCACGACATACTGCACCCGCTTCCCCAGAATTTCCGTTGCGGCGCACTTCACCATCGACATTGATCTTCACGTGGCCTACCAATGGAGGCTTCCACTCTCGAGCGACGAGCACGACAACAATAGTAGCCTTTGTGATGCATTCGAGCTTAGAGATGTACCTACCCCGAACAGGTTCGCCGAGAGTGGACTTTGAAAAATTGCTTCATGAATACTCCCTTTGTGATTAAAAATCGCCGAGAATGGAACAGAGGGAGTAGCTTTTTTTCCTCGCCTTCAAGATAGCCCATAGATAACAACAAGCTTGATGAAGCTCGCATGAGGTAGAATATCCATCATGCCAAATATCCATTGCTTAGCGCTCGGGTCTTTTGATGCCATAAATATCCATTGCTTAGCGCTCGGGTCTTTTGATGACATAAATATCCATTGCTTAGCGCTCGGGTCTTTTGATGCCATTAGGTGTTCTGACAACGGAAGATTTCTAATCATTCTCATTCTTTTAGAACAGCTAATTGTTCTCATGCCCCTGCAAAAAAATGAATTATTCTCATGTCATCCTAATTGGGCCGGGGGCAACCAACCAGGCCCGTCCGTAAACCCAAAATTTCTTTGCCGAGAGCGAGGTGGACCCCACCTAACAGTTGCCCAGTTTCTCCTCATTTGGGCCTGGCTTTGGCACTTTATCTCCCTCCTCTCTTCGGCTGGGCCTTCTCTCCTCGTCTCCTCTCTCTCTCTCTCTCTCTCTCTCTCTCTCTCTCTCTCTCTCTCATGGCGGCGGCCACCTCCTCGTCGGCGGTGGCGGTATCTACGCCGCAGGGAGTGGCGGAGCGGCGGGGAATCCCGGCGGCTTCCTTCGTCGAGGATGTCGAGACCTACCTCCGGCAGGCCGGGCTCGAGGTCAACTCCGCCCTCGCCTTCCTCCAAGAAAGGTAACCACTGCTCCGCCTCGCTCCCCTCCCCTACACCCTACCTTCGTCCCCATGCATCCAACCCGAAGAACCTGCCGGCTTTGGGTTCTCGCGGTGTTCCTGGGTCCTGGTCCGGCTGCCGCTGCAACTGGGAGGGAAGCTAGATCCTTTGGCTGCTTCTCGCGATGTGCCCTCCACCTGTTTGGTGGATTCGGGAGCTGAGTGGTTGGCCATCGGCTCGCCCTTGATCCGGAAATCGTCTCCGACGTGGGACGATTCGCGTTGATTTGGAGGTCCTCCCGGCGTCCTTACCGTGTACTCCATCCGTTCCATAATATAAGATCTTATACTACATCCAATATGAGTACCTTTGATCCATCTCAGCAAAGCTCCTCTACACGTTGGATCCTTGTAGGGGTCGGTGCTGCTTCCACCACTTGTTTGGTTGCCAGACTAGCTCACAGATTGGAGTGGTCGTTGGGAGTAGGGTTTTGCGACTGGTGCTGTGCTTATGTGGCCCCTGCTTGGATTGGATCTCTGCAAGTTTTCAGTCTCTATTGCCTACTTGTGGATGAGCATCTTAGATTATTAGTCCAAACTATACACTGTGTTGAACTCCTAATTCATTGCGGCTGCAAAGAGGCAAACTCTGCCATAAGCTGTGCAAGCCACGCGAGAGAGGTTTATTGTCCACTCAATCATGGGATACGGTTCATTCACATGTCGAACGAACTGCTTATTATGAGATCTTGCATATTCGACCAAATTCATTGTTGAATTTACGGCCTACCCTCTGTTCCTCACCCTACCTAATCCATGGTGCCGCTCACATGGTACTGAGGCCAGAGGGTAGAGACCAATATATATATATATAACGTTATTCCGGTTTAGTTTAAACCGTATACAGATAAGCTTCCAGATAATCAATCTGTTTAAACAAAGACTCCAGATTAGCACAACCAACCACGATCATTAGTAATCAAATAGGAGTCTCAACTTAATCTGTAATAAGGTCTCATCACGCACGCAGTGAGTCATGCTACCGGATTTGAATAAATTCCAGTTCAAATCTGCAGGATTTTAAACAATCCATATTGCCAAATTATGGACAACCTGGTCATTCCTATCATGCGGTGCCCGGGTTAGATAAACAAAGTTTAATTTCCAGTACACATGTACTTTACTTCCAGCATGAAGCACCGGCTTCCTCAGACTAATTTCCGTCCAAGTTTCCATGTACACCGTACATGTATATGCTGCTTTCAATTCCACATCTACACTTTCCAGGAGATAAAATAGCAGTAAAATAAATGTTGTAAGCCACACGCACATATACTGAATATTCCAACATTCATCTGGGTTGACAGTTCCTGCAAATAAAGTCACTGTTCCTTCCATTATATTTGAACCTGCCATTCCATAATGACTGATTTTGTTGTTCCTTTGTGGTTTATGTTATATGGTCTCTAGTATTTCTTTTGAAAACTATGATGTATGTTCTTGCCTTCAGCTTCACTTCTAGTTGGTAGGCAGCTGTAACTGATTTTATGCACCACAGTTTGATATTTATCCGAATAAGAGCAATTCAATATAATTTCTCCAGCAACTTTTGGCAAAAATCTTGTTTGTCCCTACATGTGTACATTACACTTTTTACCTGGTTGTTTTTTGATACTTGGTTCTGCTTTAGAGAAATGTAACCCGTCTCTTAATTTTTTTAGGCTGCAGCAGTACAAAATGGTGGAGATGAAACTTTTAGCACAACAAAGAGAACTTCAGGTGCTCATACTTTTCTTCTTAGATTTACGGAGGCAAGCTAGGATCAAATATGACTTTTGAGTGGAAGTTTGCTTAATTGCTTATATTTACTTCTTTGACGATGTTCTTTGTGCTTTTGAATTATAATTTGAGTGTTCCACAGCACAATTGTTCTCTAGTTAATACTGATAAAAGATTGAGAATTAGTGCTGTAAAAAATGTCAAAGCTTACATGGAGTCAACTCTTGATCATTGACCTAACTTAGCACCATGCTAACTTCTATTAGCAGTTATCATTGATACATGCTAGTTTTAGCATATACTTTATAAACTTATTTTAGCCAGCTGTTCTTATTACAGGCGAAAATTCCTGATATAGAGAAGTGCTTGGATATTGTTGCGACATTGAAAGCTAAAAAAGCTTTGGGTGAGGTTTGTATAATTTCCTTAACTGCGCTCCTTTTTCAGTTTACCTTTTCTATTTCTGTGCATTGAATTTTCCCCTTTTGCCCAGCCTAATGATTTAAATTAATGTATATTTCTTACTTTGAATACCATGAACCATGATTTTACTGCTGAAGGTTGTAGTTACATTACCTTATCACTTTAACCTGTAAAATGTCAAGTTTGACCGTTTGCATGTTTCTTAACAGTTTGCTGCTAACACTTCATTACCTTAGTTTAATATGGTAGGTCATTATTCATTTTTACCTGTTTCAGTTATCTCCAAAATGTGGAATACAGATCGTATTATACTTTTTTAGTCCATTTTCTTATTATGCATTTGCTAGTTACTAACATCTGTTAAACTCATCTTTTGAAAATGAAACAGTTCAAACTTGATAATGTCTTGAAACTGTAACCATGCTGAATGCTTGTCCTGAATGGAATCATTCAAGTGAAAGTTAAGTAGTTAACTATCTGTGTCTTTGATATATTTAATGCAGGCACTCATAGCTGATTTTGAATTATCTGAGGGAATCTATTCGCGTGCTAAAATTGAGGACTCTGACTCAGTGTGCCTATGGTTGGGTGCAAATGTGATGCTGGAATACTCCTGTGACGAGGTATAGTTTTAAGCATTGTCCTATTCCTGTCCTTTGATTTTTAGTTTCCCCCTTAATTTTTGGGAGTTTTGCAGGCCAATGAGCTCTTGAAAAGTAACTTGGAAAATGCGAGGGCCAGTTTGGAAGTCCTTGTTGGCGATCTTCATTTCTTACGGGACCAGCAAACGATAACTCAGGTAAAATGGCCATGACTGGTTTGACTACTCACCATCATCTCACGCTCAGTATTGCTAAACTCAATTCTTTGTCAGGTTACAATTGCTCGGATATTTAACTGGGACGTGCACCAGCGGAGAAGCAAGCAGTCTGTTATGAAAGAAACATGATCATCATAGGGTATTCGTAGCCAATGAAATCGGGTTATTTTTGTACTTCTTGCTGCCTCTGGTGATTTAGTCTATCGTCATAGTGTGTGTGCTCTTTGCTGGTGATGGTGCCTTGGCCGCGTGACAGAAATGTATCAATCACATTCAGTTTTATGGTGTTGGAACTCTAGACCGTGTGGTGTAGATGACATTCGCTTCTGTTTTGGGCTGCATGTACTTGTTTAGCGCTTGATGAAACAAAATTTGCAAAGCATTTTTTATTACCTTCTTTTCTGGCATGTTCACTGGTTTTAAATCCTCTAAAAGATGAGCTGCTCCAGTGTCAGTTTACAGAGTATCCTGTTGCAATGTTTACCAGTTACTGGATTTCTGCAGGCTGGTTACGGCTAGGTGTTAATCGATAGGGTCTCAGGTGGTCATGCCTATACGCAGTATGGTACCAAATGTTCCTGTCAGATGTTACTATTACTCTGTTTTTTTCTTAAGAAATGTTAAAAGAATCTGACATCAGTTTTTTAACCATGGCAAATCGAACGTTTTTATGGCAAATGAAGTTGTTGCGAGGACGGCAATTTTCTTGGACCCTGATAAGTGTCACATGTCAGGTATGAGCACATGGCAATTCCAAACATTTTTTATGGCAAGTTTAATGACGCGAGGATAGCAACTTTAATTTATTTTTGACAGAAACTTGCCGTGTGTCGTTGGAATTTGCCATCCTTGTTGACTGGAATTGTCATCGAAAAATGTCGGGACCGGCCTGCAACGCACCTGATGTGTGAAACTTATTATTTAGGATTTTCTTTAGCAAACATAGAAAATCCTGTCAGTAAAACTGAACATGGCATGTATTTGTCATTGTTACTAAAGAAAATTGACATCGTAGCAACAATTTAATTTGTCATAAGAAACATTCAATTTGCTATGGGAAAAAAAGCTGACGTTTGTTTGTAGCGAAATCCTTTTTCTTTTCTTCCGTGGGGTGCTATTATTCTGCTTTTGCATCAAGAGGCCATTGATTAGGCTCCTTCCTTTCGGTCACAGCTACTGGTGACGACGAGTTTCAGGACTCCCTATCACACGAAAGAAGAACATGACATGAAACCACATTTTTCTGACTGGGCGGCGTTCGGCCGCCTCTGCCAGCCCGCCCTGATCAATTTCTAGTCGTGCTGTTAAGAACTCAACATGGAGTTGAAACTTTCTCAAGCGTCATTGCATGCTCTGGGCAGCACCTGGCACCCAGTAGGAAAACACACCGTGCTGCTGTTGACATTCTGATGAAGAGTATGACAGCAACATATGCTAACCCTACAGCTACAGGTAACCGTTTTCGTGACTAACATGCTCCGAAACTCGGTCAATGTGTTGCTGCTGCTTTGCCTTAGAGGTCCCATCCTACTTGGCCGACATTGCCAGCTTGCTAGGTTGCCCGATGTTGTTCTCAGGTTAGTTAGCTTTTCAGATGTGGTTGAAACCAGGCATCCATATCCTCACTATGAATTTGTGGCCATACGAAATATGTGGATCAGCTTCTTCATAAATTTACTTCGATTTTCAAACGGTTTGTAGCATGGAAGTACGGAAAGGAAAATAGAGCGAGCTTCTCTGTGCTAATCCCAAACGGCGGCCTCAGTGATCATTCCATGTAATGAGGTAATAATGAAGTACACAATTGCTGATACATTGTGTGGAAACAAAATTTCAAGACGATAAATTTAATTGTTTCCCGGATATATATGACTCCGAAGTCCCGCGACATTAATTCCCATGGAAAGAAAAATAACAAGAAGAAACTCGTGTTCTCTGTCGGTGAATCGGAACTCCATTAACCGAATTGCTAGGCATGACTTTCCTTCTCAATGCTGAAACCTACTGGTGTTCCATATCACTTCCCAGTTGAAAATTTCTCAAGTTGCCGCGAGCGACAAACCAACAAGAAACCAGAAAAGGAAAGTATCTATCACTATCACGAGTTACCGACTTTTCTAATCTTTTGCCGATATCTACCCGACACCCACGTTCTAAAGGAAAAGCGACATTGCAGTTTTTGAAGTATTAGGCTCCACAGCCATTCTTACTTCTTAGTTCATGTTTCAAATTTTAGGGCACCAGTTTTAGGGCTGCTGGGAAAGCAGCAATTTAAAAAAAAAACATTTCTCTCCTCACCTAAAATCATTTTTAGAGCACTTCTAATCGATCTCCTAAAAGTTAGTGGAGTAAAAGTTGGAGTAAAGTTAATGGAGTAAAATTTTACTCCATTAACGGTGGCCATATCTAGCCAATCCCTTATAGTTAGCGGAGTAAAATCAAATTTGTGACCGTTTTGTATACTAGCTGCACAAACACAATCTCTAAATAACACATATCTTAAAATCATTCAAATTAAAGCATGGATAGCAATAACCGTCATAACATAACATAAAGCTTCGATCACCTCCACCACCTCCTCCTCGGCCACTACCTCTTGGACCTCCTCCTCGGCCTCCTCCGTGTCTTGGGTGGCCGAATGATCCCAAAACGAGTCATCCCAGCGGTGGCCGAGGACTCCAACGATGCAAGGAATTCGGCCGTGTTCATCTCCGCTTTATAATGTCAAAGCAAGCACTATAAACAATCACTACCGATCACGAACAATCACTATCGAATACCAACAGGACGCAAAGTTTTGTTTTTACCTTCTTGGCATTTCATCGAGCACTTGGCAGCCGCGTTTTTTGTTGCCGGCTGCACGCTCATGGCCGAGCAAGGTAGAGGGGCAGCCGGAGTTGCCGCACGAGGCGTAGGCTTTGGACGAGGCCCAGCCGCATTCTTCATCTTCTTCTTGGCGGCCGCCTTGGCAAGCGGTGGCGGCGGCTTTCAAGCCTGTTTGCCTCCGGTAGGTGCGGCGGGAGGGCGGCGTGCCGTTGCCGGAGACACGATGGCCACCCCGAACACCATTGGCGCGGTTGGAGGTGGAGCTTGGACCCGGTGGTTCTTTGTCATCCCCAAGCTTTTTCTCGGCACCAGCAGCGAAAAGCCGGCGCAGGTGGCCGGCGGGGTAAGCGGGGGAGGGGGGGATTGGCTATCCATTCCGGCCGGCTCGGAGGTCATCAGTGGCGGGGGCGGGAGGCAGTGCAGGGCAGGAGGGCGAGAGGGAGTTTTACTCGGCGGCCGCACGATAGAGTATATTTAGGAAAATCTTGAGGGGAATAGGGAGTTGGAGTAAAAATTATACTCCGTTAACGTTTTTAGGGGATTGGCTAGGTCCGTTGTAAGGGAGTAAATCGAAAATTTTACTCCTTATGGCCATATTGGGGATCGGTTAGAAATGCCCTTAGGACACCAAATTTTTGAGGCAGCTGTTGGAGATGGTCTTAGCTGTTGCTATCTAAGATGTGGTTTTAAAACTTATTTTTTTGGTTAATTTTGTTAATCATTTTGTTTCCTGGCTGTGCTGTTAATACCACGGCCGTCCTAATCTGATGTATGTGGCTACGTTGGATACAGCTGGCATTCAAGCTTTGTCCTCTTGGCATTCAACACTGACTTTTTTTTTGCGGAATGGCATTCAACACTGACATTCCTCTAGTAATAGTGTTTGAGCCTGATTGTGCATGTAATCCATCAATCAAACACTGTGGTCATCAATGACGGTACGGCGTGTCTTTTGATGAGCTACAGAAATGCCGAGCCAGCTTGGTTGAGGCCTGTGTAGAGAATGATTTGGTGCATCGATAATTGATTGATCGTGCACTAGGCACATATATATAGGTACAAGGGGTGCGACCGGTATCTTGTCTCCTAAGATACACGCATATCTGAGGGAGACAGATACTACGGTGTACTGCATACAGAACCTGCACCCACGACATGTACACATGTTCAACACCTCAGCAATCGAGCGTCGCCCATGACGCAAAGATCGGATCAAACCCTCGAAAGTCGAGGTAGGTAGCCCTTCGTCATCACATCGGGCGAATCGCTGATCGGTGGGCACATGGAGAACACGAACACGACCAAGTGCGACGTGCTCCCGGACGAAGTGGATGTCGAGCTCGATGTGCTTCGTCCGTCGGTGATGGATGGGTTGGCGCCGAGGTACACCGCGGAGACGTTATCCACGATGAACAAGCGTCGCCTTGGTGACCTCACATAGCAACTCACAGAGTAGCTGTCGTAGCTGTGAACACTCCGACGGCGTTGGCACACGGCTCGATACTCGGCCTCGGCGCTCGATCGTGAGACCGTGGGTTGTCGTTTAGACGACCACGAAATCGAGAGGGCCCGAGGTAGACGCAGAGTCGGAGGTGGAGCTGTCGAGTGTCGGGACACCCAGCCCGGTCGGCGCCGGAGTAGGCGACAAGGCTGGTGTCTGGCGAGGCCGTCAAGGTGAGACCCATGGCTGTGGTGCCACGTATGTACCAAGTATACGCTTCACGAGAGCCCAATGGGTGTCACGAGGAGCGCATGTGAAGGCACACCTGTTGGACAGCATATCGAATGTCCGGACGCCACTGCCAGGAGGTAATCAAGCGCACCGACGATGGAGCGGTAGAAGGGAGCGTCCGGACGCCGGAGAGCCCTCAACGGCGGACACCTTAGCCTTCAGACGACAGCGTGGAAGCGAGCTTGCAATTAAGCATGCCCGCCGCCCGTAAGCTCATATGCATTTCGCCGGTGCAGGAAGAAGCCGAGTTCGCGCACTACCTCGATGCCGAGGAAGTAGTGGAGAGCCCCCAAATCCTTGAGGGCGAACTTCGGTGCCGAGGCGAAGCCGTGATCTCACGAAGAAGCGCCTGGCGAGGATGCAGTCAAGATGATGTCATCGACGACAGGAGGAGGTACGCGGTGGCGTGGCCTCGGTGGTAGACAAACAGGGAGGCATCAACCGTGTGGACCGGAACCCCGTTGTTGTAGGAAGGCCGCGATCCGCCGGGTACCAGTTCGAGGTGCTGCTTCAACCCGTAGAGAGAACGGGAGAGCAAGCACACGTGGTCCGGATAGTCGGGTCGACGAAACCAGTCGGTTGGCCGACAGAACACACCGCTCATCGAGATGACCATGCAAGAAAGCATTAGACACATCGAAATGGTGAACAGGCCAAGCGCGAACAAATGAAGCTGGAGAACAACGCGAATCGTGCCGGTTTAACAACCGGGCGAAGGTGTCGGTGAAGTCCACGCCGCGCTACCGCGAAAACCGACACCACCCAACGCGCCTTGTAGCGCCGAGAGAACCGCCGAGCGAGTCTTATGGCGGAAGACCCACTTGCCGGTGATGACATTGGCACGGGTGGCCGCGGGACAAGCTGCCACGCACGGTTGCGCCGCAGTATGCCGAACTCCTCACGCATCGCAGCTAGCCGATTCGGATCTCGGCGGCTGCGCGAGCGGAGGTGGGGAGCGGTGACGGCGTCGAGGTAGAAGCAGCGCAGCGCATTTCGTCCGACGAATAGCGCGTGCTGGGACGCAGGGTCCCAGTCCGAGCCCGAGTGACCACACCGGTGAGGGGTGCGGCCGCGGTGACAAGAGCCGCCAAGGGAGTCGCGGTGACGGGGGCTGCGGTAGGGGCCGCAACGACGGGGCAGCAAGGGGGCGGCCGAGGAGGCCGGGCGTCGGGGGCATGGCAGGGCCGCAGCGCCGGGACCGAGGAGGTCAGCGCCGGGGGCGCGTGGCAGGGCAGCGCCAGGGCTGGCCAGAGGCCAGGAGCGCGCAGAGCTGCACTGCCGCGGATGGGCGGTCTGCCAGGTGGAGGCAGGGACGAACCGCGCCGCAGAGACTCAAGGTGACGGTACCGCTGAAACGGGAACACGAGCTCATCAAAGTACACATGTCGCGAAGTGAAAACGCGGTGGAGATCGGATCATAGCACCGTAACCTTTGGTGTTGGGAGGATAGCCAAGGAAGATGCAAGGAAGGGACCGGGCGCGAGTTTGTGAGGAGCGATGGGCCAGCGGTGCTAGGATAACAGAGACACCCAAAATGCGAAGACCATCATAAGATGGAACCGCATCAAGAGGAGCTGGTGAGGGGTGTAGTTCCAGCGGGAACGACAGGGGCGAATGTTAATGAGGAGGCTGGCGGTCGCGAGTGCGTCTGGCCAGAACCGAGCAGGCACGTAGGAGTGGAAGAGCAACGTGCGGACACAGTCATTAAGCGTGCGAAGGACGCGCTCGGCGCGACCATTATGCTGAGACGTGTAGGGGCAGGTGAGGCGAAAGATGGTGCTGTGGGACGCAAGTAAATTGCGGACGGCAACGTTGTCAAACTCCTTGCCGTTGTCGGTTTGCAAGGCGAGAATGGGACGACCGAACTGTGTGGTGACATATGAATAAAAAGCGGTGAGTGTGGCAAGAGCGTCGGACTTGCGACGGAGGGAATGTCCACACATAATGAGTAAAATCATCCAATATCACCAGATAGTATAAATATCCCGTGTTGCTAGCAACCGGGGACGTCCAAACATCACTATGCAATAACTGAAACGGAAGGGTGGAAATGTTTGTAGACTCGCTAAAGGGAAGACGAACGTGCTTGCCAAGACGGCAAGCCTCACAAGTGTGATCGTCGACCTTATTACATGAGAAAGAAAAACTATGAAGAATCGGCGATAACGGTGGAGTTGGGATGACCGAGACGGGCATGCCAAAGATCGACATCAAGGCGGCGAAAGCGGCGGGCGACGGGTGGTGGTGGCGCCGAGGGATGTAATCGATAGAGCTCGTCAGGCTATCACATCGGTGGAGCACCATCCGTGTCTGGCGTCCTTCACAGAAAAACCGATATCGTCAAATTCGACAGCTTATAGGATTCTCACGAGCAAGGCGACGAACGGAAACAAGATTAGTGACTAAGTCAGGAGACACAAGAACATTAGACATATGCACAGGAGCGGAAGTAGAAGGGAAAGACATATGACCGACGTGAGTAATGGGGAGGGAGGAGCCGTTACCAACGGTGATACGGGTGGGAGTATGAACGGGAGTGGCAGATGTGAGGTTACCGGGATGAGCCGTCATGTGAGCAGTGGCGCCCGAGTCCATGTACCAGTCACCACCGCCACCATAGGAGCTCGGCGACGGGGCGGAGTGCAGTGCATCGAGCAAGGCCGGGTCCCACGGCGGCGGCACCTGAGGAGGGTAGAACCCTCCGTAGGGCGGGCCGTGAGTAGCCCTGGCCGGAGCAGCGGCGGCCCGTGGCGGCCAGCGCCCCATAGGTCGGCGCGGCGGCGGCGCCATAAGCCGGCGCGGACCCGTAGGCGGGCGGCGGCGGCAGGGGGGCGGCACCATAGCCGCTGTATGGAGCGGCGTTCTGCGCGGCGAAGAGGGCCTGGTGCCCCGCCGGGCGGGGCCCAAGGATGCCCGGGGCCGGAGCCCGAGGGACCGGCATGGAGTAAGCGTGGACGACGCCGGTCCACAGGTTGGTGCCGTATGTCCATGGGGAGTCACCGCTGCCGACGAGGCCCCCATGGACGCCTTTGCCGCTATGGCCCAGCGGTGTTGCGCCACGCCACCCGCCGTGGGGCAGCGGAGGGGCGGAGGCGCGGCAGGAGGGGGAAGTACCGAGGCGCCTGGTGGCGGCGGTTGCCGGCGCGACACGGGCGGGCGGTGGAGGGGCGCCATGAGAGGCGCCGGCGGCGAGGGCGTGGTGCTGCACACGCTTCTTGACCCTTCATCCGGCGCTCCTCCAACCTCAAGCACGCCACAAACTTGGGAAAGGAGGGCTCCGGCATCAAGGTGAGGTTGAGGCGGCGTTGCGAAGTCCTCGTTGAGGCCGTGAGCGTGGCCGAGGAGGAGGAGGTCGTCGTCCACCTTGGCTCCAATGTCACGGAGCTCATCCGCCAACGTCTTCAGCGGCGGCAGAGTCATCAATGGACTGGTCATCCCGGTGACAGTCAAAAATTCCTGCAAAAACGCAGCGCCGAAGCTTGTTGTCGGTGAAGAGGCCGTTCAGCTTGACCCACATGGCGCTGGCATCGCCGCCGCGCCGACGCATCGTGTGGAACAAGTCCTTGGAGATGGTGGTGAAGAACCACCGGATGATCGTAAGCGTCGATCGCGGTCCACTCGGCGTCGTCCACCATGGTGCGGGAATCCACGGTGCCATCCACGTGATCCATGAGATTGTTCTCGCGAAAGAGCAGCGTGAAGTACGTCTTCCACGCGAAGTACGTGGAGTTGGAGGCATCGAGGGTCACGGGGACGCGTGCATGGACGTTGATGTCGCGGATCTCGGCAGGGTCAACAGCGAAGGGGTTGGAGTAGGTGGAGGCGTTGGAAGACATGACGATGAGATCGTGGGGAGGGAGGCGGCGGCGCGGCTAAGGAGAGGCGCGCGCCGCTGGAAGCGTGCAGCCGCGGAAGGGGCGGCGCGGGCGTGTAGGCGCGCGGGGAGGAGGTGGCACGCGAGGAGGAGGGTGGTGGCGGCGGCTTGGGGCGGCGGCGGCGGCGGCGGGAGATCGCGGCGGCGGCGGCCCGAGGCGGCGACTAGGGTTAGCGGAAGCGGGGAGATCGACTTGCGATAGATACCATGTAGAAAATGATTTGGTGCATCGATAATTGATTGATCGTGCACTAGGCACATATATATAGGTACAAGGGATGCGACCGATATTTTGTCTCCTAAGATACACGTACATACAGAGGGAGACAGATACTACAGGTACTGCATACAGAACCCAGACCTACATACATGTACACATGTTCAACAGCCTGGAACAATCCCATCCAACTCATTTATTAGTAGCGCACATGAATTTACTTAGGGGCTGTTTGGTTCCTAGCCGCACCTTGCCACACTTAATTTTAGGCAACCTTGACCAAGTTAGGTAGGTGTTTGGTTATAGCCACACCTGAGGCAAGAATTTTTTTATGAGCAATGAACCCCACATGTCATAGACACAAAAAGTATGGCAAGATTTTCTTAGGCAAGCCAAAGTGTGGCTAACAATTTAAGCAACTCAACTAAGGCAAGTATGGCTAAAATCATATGGCAACATATGACAAAGATAGTCACAATCCAAACAGAACCTTAATTCCATAATGAACTTTGCCATTGGAAATAAAAATTTAACCTGTAGAGATCTATCCTCTGAAACTATTGGAAGGCTTATCTTCTTGTTTTCTCTGGAAGCAACGCTAAATTACTGTGGTACATGTTCGTTTCTTCCGTCCATAAATTCATGTTACGTGATTCAAATGTGAAGTATGATATTTAGATATGAAGACATAAGAAAACAGACAGTACAATGAAAAAACAACTGGGCACATAACAATCAACAAAATATAAAATTATACTAGCCTTTTTCTTTCTCCGATCGATCGTCGTCGGTCGAAGATTGAAAATTATACTGAACTAACATTTAAGAAAAATTACACATGCAAATGTCCTCGCCATACCCGGCTTTAAAAACCGCAATAACCACTCCCTATATGAAACGAGATTTAGAAGTCATTCAAGAAACATTGGTTAAAGCATCATCCCACACAATACACATTTGCAATCCATCACCACCGGTCCAGAGAGTTGAAAAAATTAGTCCATGTCACAATACAACATAGAAGAATATGTCTAAGTCATCACATCAATAACAGTCCAATTGCTCTTCTTGATAGACGCACAGACCGCCAAGATAGGAAGAAAGCCAACAGACTTGAGGCACGAACTCTCACAAGCCCTTCGTCGACGCCGGATCGAACATCGTCGAGGTTGGAAAAGATGGGAGGGATTTTATGTGAACACTCCATCACTGCCACCACCACATTGATGCAGTCAGGAAAACAAAACCTAAGCAAAGAAAAAACGAAATAGACGGTCCCACTCTTGCCGTAGATAAGATTGCCAGAAGGGGGGGGGGGGGGGGGGGGGGGCAGACCGATGCAGTGGTGAGGAGAAGATCCTTGGTGGCAGCTAAGGTTGGGAGCTGGGCATCGGAATGTGAAGCAATTTTTTTCTTTTGAAACTGAATGTGAAGCATGTTGATCAAACGTGTTCAGCATGGATGACCACTTGTGTTGATTAAACGGTGTTTGATCTAAACTCGTACGGCCCGGGGCCATGCTCCCGGCCCCTGTCATCCTATAACGTGGCAATCTAGGTGGTCACCTCTAACTAGATCGATTTGCCCAACCGATCAACGTTAAGTGCGTTCGATTAGCCATGCATACGGCCACACAAGACATGATAGTGAGGCGACGCCTTTTTTAATGCAACACAAACACACATGCTCATACATACACATATTAGAAAGACGGCACGTCCCAATGCAACCACGTGATATTTTTTTTACCATAGTATAAATGCAGATGTTCATACACCATACTGGAGCATCTAACTGAGAAATCCCCAGTGCAACCACATGATCTTGTGCTAATGTTGCGCTGTATATAAACGCGCACACACACAACATGAGGTAGACGCGCGCGCACACACACACACGATACGAGGGGTTACACTCACAACTCACAAGCGCTCTTCCCCGTCATGATCCTCTTCCAATGCAGAACTTCCATGGTGCAGCCGGCAGTGTATTCTGACAGGTGCTCATGACATAATGGTGACATCACGAGTCGTGTGAACACTTGATAACCGAGAAAATCAAGACGCTGGAAGTTCCCTAACTAGACTGTAGATGAAGAAACAAAGAGATGAGATGACCATCATTGATTCGGGAACTCCCAAGTTGATGGCTGCTAGGGTGCTTCAGTTTTCGTATTTTGCCCTGTTAGAGGTATGATGTATGAGGTACATTGTCACCGAGAACATATGGGTGCACCCATGCTACTTGAGTCGTTGGATAGGAAAAAGCAGATGCAGACGTTATGAACGTTTGGCAAGCTCGGTATGATGACTACTTGATAGTTTAGTGCGCCATGCTTTACGGCTTAGAACCGAGACTTCAAAAATGTTTTGAACGCCATGGAGCATATAAGATGTTCCAAGAGCTAAAATTGGTATTTCAGACTCATGCCCGAGTCAAGATGTATGAGACCTTTGACAAGTACTTTGCCTACAAGATGGAGGAGAATAACTCAACCAGTGAGCATATGCTCAGAATGTTCTGAGTACTACAATCGCTTGAAACAAGTGGGAGTTAATCTTTCAGATAAGATAGTGATTGACAGAGTTCTCTAGTCACTATCACCAAGTTACTAGAACTTCGTGATGAACTATAATATGCAAGGGATGACGAAAACGATTCCCGAACTCTTTGTGATGCTAAAATCGACGAAGGTAGAAATAAAAAAAGAGCATCAAGTGTTGATGGTTAACAAGACCACTAGTTTCAAGAAAAGGGGCAAAGGAAAAGGAAGAGAACTTCAAGAAAGAATGACAAGCAAGTTGCCACTCCCATGAAAAAACCCAAAGCTAGACCTAAGCATGAAATTGAGTGCTTCTACTGCAAAGGGAATGGTTACTAGAAACGGAACTACCCCAAATACTTGGCGGATAAGAAGGATGGTAAAGTGAACAAAGGTATATTTAATATACATGTTATTGATGTGTACTTTACTAGTGTTCACAGTAATCCCAGGGTATTTGATACTGGTTCAGTTGCAAAGATTTGTAACTCGAAAGAGGAGTTGCAAAATGTAGATATTAGTTGAGGGCGAGGTGACGATGCATGTTGGAAGTGATTCCAAGATTGATAAGATTACCATCGCACACTCCCTTTACCTTCGGCAATAGTGTTGAACCTAAAATAAATGTTATTTGGTGTTTGCGTTGAGCATGAATATGATTGGATCATGTTTATTGCAATACGGTTATTCATTTAATTCAAAGAATAATTGTTATTCTGTTTACATGAATAAAACCTTATGTGGTCATACACCCAAGGTGAATGGTTTATTGGATCTCGATCGTAGTGATACACATATTCATAATATTGATGCCAAAAGATGCAAAGTTGATAATGATAGTGCAACATACTAGTGGCACTGTCGTTTAGGTCATATTGATGTAAAGTGCATGAAGAAACTCCATGCGGATGGACTTTTGGAATCACTTGATTACGAATAATTTGGTGCTCGCGAACCATGCCTCATGGGCAAGATGGCTAAAAACTCCGTTCTCCGGAACAATGGAGCGAGCCACTGACTTATTGGAAATAATACATATCGATGTAGGCGGTCCGATGAGTGTTGAGGCTCGCGGCGGGTGTCGTTATTTTCTGACCTTCACAGATGATTTAAGCAGATATGGGTATACCTACTTAATGAAACACAAGTATGAAACATTTTAAAAGTCAAAGAATTTCGTAGTGAAGTTGAGAATCATCGTAACAAGAAAATAAAGTTTCCACGATCTGATCGCGGAGGCAAATATTTGAGTTACGAGTTTGGCCTTCATTTAAAAATAATGTGGAATAGTTTCACAACTCACGCCACCTGGAACACCACAACGTAATGGCGTGTCCGAACGTCGTAACCGTACTTTATTAGATATGGTGCGATCTATGATGTCTCTTACCGATTTACCACTATCATTTTGGGGTTATGCATTAGAGACAGCTGCATTCACGTTAAATAGGGCACCATCTAAATCCGTTGAGACGACACCATATGAATTATGGTTTGGCAAGAAATCTAAGTTGTCGTTTCTTAAAGTTTGGGGCTGCGATGCTTATGTGAAAAAGCTTCAACCTGATAAGCTCGAACCCAAATTGGAGAAATGTGTCTTCATAGGATACCCAAAGGAAACTATTGGGTACACCTTCTATCGCAGATCCGAAGGCAAAATATTCGTTGCTAAGAATGGATCCTTTCTAGAGAAGGAGTTTCTCTCGAAAGAAGTGAGTGGGAGGAAAGTAGAACTTGATGAGGTAATTGTACCTTCTCCCGAATTGGAAAGTAGTTCATCACAGAAATCAGTTCCAGTGATTCCTACACCAATTAGTGAGGAAGTTAATGATGATGATCATGAAACTTCAGATCAAGTTACTACCAAACCTTGTAGGTCAAACAGAGTACGTTCCGCACCAGAGTGGTACGGAAATCCTGTTCTGGAAGTCATGTTACTAGACCATGACGAACCTACAAACTATGAGGAAGCGATGATGAGCCCAGATTCCATGAAATGGCTTGAGGCCATGAAATCTGAGATGGGATCCATGTATGAGAACAAAGTGTGGACTTTGGTTGACTTGCCCGATGATCGGCAAGCCATAGAGAATAAATGGATCTTCAAGAACAAGACTGACGCTGATGGTAATGTTACTGTCTACAAAGCTCGACTTGTTGTGAAAGGTTTTTGACAATTTCAAGGAGTTGACTACGATGAGACCTTCTCACCCGTAGCAATGCTTAAATTCTGTCCGAATCATGTTAGCAATTGCCGCATTTTATGAAATCTGGCAAATGGATGTCAAAACAGCATTCCTTAATGGATTTATTAAAGAAGAGTTGTATGTGATGCAACCAGAAGGTTTTGTCAATCCTAAAGGTGCTAACAAAGTATGCAAACTCCAGCGATCCATCTATGGACTGGTGCAAGCATCTCGGAGTTGGAATATACGCTTTGATAAGGTGATCAAAGCATATGGTTTTATACAGACTTATGGTGAAGCCTGTATTTACAAGAAAGTGAGTGGGAGCTCTGTAGCATTTCTAATATTATATGTGGATGACATATTGTTGATTGGAAATGATATAGAATTCCTGGATAGCATAAAAGGATACTTGAATAAGAAATTTTCAATGAAAGACCTCGGTAAAGCTACTTATATATTGGGCATCAAGATCTATAGGGATAGATCGAGACACTTAATAAGACTTTCACAAAGCAGATACCTTGACAAGATTTTGAAGAAGTTCAAAATGGATTAGTCAATGAAAGGGTTCTTGCCTGTGTTGCAAGGTGTGAAGTTGAGTAAGACTCAAAGCCCGACCACGACAGAAGATAGAGAGAGAATGAAAGTCATTCCCTATGCGTCAGCCATAGGTTCTATACAGTATGCCATGCTATGTACAAGACCTATTGGATACCTTAGCATGAGTGTGGCAAGGGAATACAATAGTGATCTAGGAGTAGATCACTGGACAACGGTCAAAATTATCCTTAGAGGACTAAGGAAATATTTCTCGGTTATGGAGGTGATAAAGAGTTCGTCATAAAGAGTTATGTCGATGCAAGCTTTGACACCAATCTGGATGACTCTGAGTCTCAATCTGGATACATATTGAAAGTGGGAGCATTTAGCTAGAGTAGCTCCGTGTAGAGCATTGTAGACATAGAAATTTGCAAAATACATACGGATTTGAATATGGCAGACCCATTGACTAAACCTCTCTCGCAAGCAAAACATGATCACACCTTAGTACTCTTTCGGTGTTAATCACATGGCGATGTGAACTAGATTACTGACTCTAGTAAACCCTTTGGGTATTGGTCACATGGCGATGTGAACTATGGGTGTTAATCACATGGTGATGTGAACTATTGGTGTTAAATCACATGGCGATGTGAACTAGATTATTGACTCTAGTGCAAGTGGGAGACTGAAGGAAATATGCCCTAGAGGAGAATGGTTAAGTTTCCTGACCATAGACATGTGTTGTCATTTGATGAACATGATCACATCATTAGGAGAATGATGTGATGGACAAGACCCATCTGTTAGCTTAGCATAATGATCGTTAAGTTTTATTGCTATTGCTTTCTTCATGACTTATACATATTCCTCTGACTATGAGATTATGCAACTCCCGAATACCGGAGGAACACCTTGTATGCTATCAAACGTCACAACGTAACTGGGTGATTATAAAGATGCTCTACAGGTTTCTCCGAAGGTGTTTGTTGGGTTGGCATAGATCAAGATTAGGATTTATCACTGCGAGTATCGGGGAGGTATCTCTGGGCCCTCTCAGTAATGCACATCACTATAAGCCTTGCAAGCAATGTGACTAATGAGTTAGTTACGGGATGATGCATTACAAAACGAGTAAAGAGACTTGCCGGTAACGAGAGTGAACTAGGTATAATGATACCGACGATGAATCTCGGTCAAGTAACATACCGATGACAAAAGGACTAACGCATGTTGTTATTGCGGTTTGATCGATAAAGATCTTCATGGAATATGTAGGAACCAATATGAGCATCCAGGTTTTGCTATTGGTTATTGACCGGAGATGCTTCTCGGTCATGTCTACAAAGTTCTCGAACCCGTAGGGTCCGCACGCTTAACGTTCGATCACGATTTGTATTATGTGTATGTGTTTTGGTGACCGAAGTTTGTTCAGAGTCCCGGATGAGGTCACGAACATGACGAGGAGTCTCGAAATGGTCGAGAGGTAAAGATTGATATATTGGAAGTTTATATACGGACACCAGAATGGTTCCGAAGAGGTTCGGGGATTTATCGGAGTACCGGGAGGTTATCGGAACCCCCCGGGAAAGTTAATGGGCCTCATGGGCCATAGTGGAGAGGAGGAGGCAGGCCACAAGAGGTGGCGCCCCCCCTGCCCAATCCGAATTGGACAAGGGGTGGGGGCGCGGCCCCCCTTTCCTTCTCCCTCTCCTCTGTTTCCCCTTTCCCCCTCTCCGTTGAAAGGAAGGGGGCGAATCCTACTAGCAGTGGAGTCCTAGTAGGACCCCCCCCTGGCGCGCCTGGTCCTGGCCGGACTCCTCCTCCCCCTCTCCTTTATATACGGGGGCGGGGGGCACCCCAAAGGCACATCAGTTGTTCTCTTAGCTGCAGCGGTGCCCCCTCCACAGTTTACTCCTCCGGTCATAGCGTCGTAGTGCTTAGGCGAAGCCCTGCACGGATCACATCACCATCACCGTCACCATGCCGTCGTGCTGACAGAACTCTCCCTCGACTCTCTACTGGATCAAGAGTTCGAGGGACGTGATAACCCACAAGTATAGGGGATCGCAACAGTTTTCGAGGATAGAGTATTCAACCCAAATTTATTGATTCGACACAAGGGGAGCCAAAGAATATTCTCAAGTATTAGCAGTTGAGTTGTCAATTCAACCACACCTGAAAGACTTAATATCTGTAGCAAATTATTTAGTAGCAAAGTAGTATGGAAGTAACGGTAACAGTAGCAAAACTAACAGTAGCAGTTTTTGTAGCAATCGTAACAATGGCAACGGAAAAGTAACTAAGCAAAAATCAATATGTGAAAAGCTCGTAGGCAATGGATCAATGATGGATAATTATGTCAGAAGCGATTCCTCATGCAACAGTTATAACATAGGGTGACACAGAACTAGCTCCAGTTCATCAATGTAATGTAGGCATGTATTCCGAATATAGTCATACGTGGTTATGGAAAAGAACTTGCATGACATCTTTTATCCTACCCCGTGGCAGTGGGGTCCTATTGGAAACTAAGGGATATTAAGGCCTCCTTTTAATAGAGTGCCGGACCAAAGCATTAACACTTAGTGAATACATGAACTCCTCAAACTACGGTCATCACCGGGAGTGGTCCCGTTTATTGTCACTTCGGGGTTACCGGATCATAACACATAGTAGGTGACTATTGACTTGCAAGATAGGATCAAGAACTCACATATATTCATGAAAACATAATAGGTTCAGATCTGAAACCATGGCACTCGGGCCCTAGTGACAAGCATTAAGCATAGTAAAGTCATAGCAACATCAATCTCAGAACATAATGGATACTAGGGATCAAACCCTAACAAAACTAACTCGATTGCATGGTAAATCTCATTCAACCCATCACCGTCCAGCAAGCCTACGATATAATTACTTACGCATGGCGGTGAGCATCATGAAATTGGTGATGGACGATGGTTGATGATGACGACGGCGACGGATTCCCCTCTCCGGAGCCCTGAACGGACTCCAGATCAGCCCTCCCGAGAGAGATTAGGGCTTGGCGGCGGCTCCGTATCATAAAACGCAATGAATCCTTCTCTCTGATTTTTTTCTCCCCAAACATGAATATATAGAGTTGGAGTTGAGGCCGGTGGAGCCTCAGGGGGCCCACGAGGCAGGGGGGCGCGCCCCCACCCTTGTGGACAGGGTGTGGGCCCCCTGGTGTTGATCCTTTCGCTAGTATTTTTTATATATTCCAAAAATATTCTTCGTGAAGTTTCAGGTTATTCCGAGAACTTTTATTTCTGCACAAAAATAACACCATGGCAATTCTGCTGAAGACATCATCAGTCCGGGTTAGTTCAATTAATCATGCAAGTTAGAGTTCAAAATAAGGGCAAAAGTGTTTGGAAAAGTAGATACGTTGGAGACGTATTAACTTCCCCAAGCTTAAACCTTTGCTTGTCCTCAAGCAATTCAGTTGACAAACTGAAAGTGATAAAGAAAAACTTTTACAAACTCTGTTTGCTCTTGTTGTAAATATCTAAAGCCAGCATTCAAGTTTTCAGCAAAGATTATGAATTAACCATATTCACAATAACATTGAGGTCTCATGTTGACTCATATCAATGGCATAATCAATTAGCAAGAAATAATAATAAATCTCTGAGGACAACACTTTCTCAAAACAATCATAATATGATATAACAAGATGATATCTCGCTAGCCCTTTCTGAGACCGCAAAACATAAATGCATAGCACCTCTGAAGATCAAGGACTGACTAAACATTGTAATTCATGGTAAAAGAGATCCAGTCACAGTTATACTCAATGTAAACTAATAGTAATGCATGTAAATGACAGCGGTGCTTTCCAACTGGTGCTTTTTAATAAGAGGATGATGACTCAACATAAAAGTAAATAGATAGGCCCTTCACAAAGGGAAGCAGGGATTTGTAGAGGTGCCAGAGCTCGATTTTGAAATAGAGATAAATAATATTTTGAGTGGCATACTTTCATTGTCAACATAACAACCGAGAGATCTCGATATCTTCCATGCTACACACAATATAGGCGGTTCCCAAATAGAATGGTAAAGTTTATGCTCCCCCACCACCAACAAGCATCAATCCATGGCTTGCCCGAAACAACGGGTGCCTCCAACTAACAACAGTCCTGGGGGAGTTTTGTTTGCAATTATTTTGATTTGAGCATGGGACTGGGCATCCCGGTGACCGGCCAGTTTCTCGTGAGTGAGGAGCGGAGTCCACTCCTCGTGAGAATAACCCACCTAGCATGGAAGATATAGACAGCCCTAGTTGATACATGAGCTATTCGAGCATACAAAACAGAATTTCATTTGAAGGTTTATAGTTTGGCACATACAAATTTGCTTGGAACGGCAGGTAGATACCGCATATAGGAAGGTATGGTGGACTCATATGGAATAACTTTGGGGTTTATGAAAGTGGATGCACAAGCAGTACTCCCGCTTAGTACAAGTGAAGGCTAGAAAGAGACTGGGAAGCGACCAAATAGAGAGCGACAACAGTCATGAACATGCATTAAAATTAATCAACACTGAGTGCAAGCATGAGTAGGATATAATTCACCATGAACATAAATATCGTGGAGGCTATGTTGATTTTGTTTCAACTACATGCGTGAACATGTGCCAAGTCAAGCCACTCGAATCGTTCAAAGGAGGATACTACCCTATCATACCACATCACAACCATTTTAATAGCATGTTGGCACGCAAGGTCAACCATTATAAACTCATAGCAAATTAAGCATGGCATGAGAAACTATAATCTCTAATTGTCATTAAAAATATGTTTCATTCATAATAGGCTGAATCGGGAACGATGAACTAATCATATTTACAAAAACAAGATAGGTCGAGTTCATACCAGCTTCTCTCATCTCAATCAGTCCATCTTATATCGTAATTATTGCCTTTCACTTGCACGATCAAACGGTGTGGATGATAATAATAGCGCACATGCATTGGACTAAGCTGGAATATGCAAGCATTTAATACAAGGGAGAAGACAAGGTAAGATGGGCTCTTTGTTAATCAATAATAATTCATATGAGGGCCACTTCAACATTTTCATCATGGTCTTCTCCTCTCGACCCCCAAAGAAAAGAAATGAAATAAAACTATTTACACGGGAAAGCTCCCAACAAGCAAAAGAAGAACGAGAAATCCTTTTGGATTTTCTTTTAATTACTACTACTACATGCATGGAAAGTAAACTAGCTAAAAGCTACAACTATTTTTTTGGTTTTTTCTTAAGGTTTTTCAAACACACAAAAAGAAGGCTAGAAAAGAAAATAAACTAGCATGGATAGCACAATGAAAAAGTATGAGCACCGACAACTGAAATACGTACTCCCCCAAGCTTAGGCTTTCGGCCTAAGTTGGTTTATGGTCACGACTGGCCTGGCGTATTTCCGAAGTTGTAACTGGGGACGTACTGAGATGCAGCGGCTATTGCCTGACGGGCTGCAGCTTGGAGGCGAGCTGCCTCCGTCCTCCTCTCATACTCGTTCGCGTCCTCCCTGGTTAGAACATATCTCCTTTTTGCCTGAAAGTAAAAGAAAGTAGGAGCAGGGAGAGCAACATGGACAGTGCGACGTTTGTCAAAGATTAGTCGGTATTGGAGGAATTGTTCATTCCTCTCAACAAACTGATGATGAACCATAGCATTATAATCTAGATAAGCAGGAGGCAATTCCACATCATTTTCATGTATGGGTATATCAAGATAATTAGCTACACGAGTTGCATAAATTCCACCAAACAAGTCTCCACTTAAACTATTCAGATGCAACCTTCGTGCAACGATGGCCCCCAAGTTATATTGTTTATCACCTAATACCGCACTCTTGAGGACACAAAGATATGGAACGCACATACGACAAGCCTCATCTTTACCGTTAATGCATCTACCCACGAAGAGAGCAAATTAATGTATGGCAGGAAAATGAATGCTCCCTATGATGGCTTGCTGTGACGCCCCGATAATTAGGCTATAGTAATCACACGTTAATGATGCCATGTCATCAAAGTTACTGTCGTTAATATCGCGTTAGTTCAGAACCGGTCCAAATTCAAATTTGAAAGAAAGGCAAACAACAAAACTTTTGAAACATTAAAACCAAAATGTTCGGTTTGTGGCAAATATTCCTTACTAAATATTTGTGAAGGAACCACACTTTCATTATGTGTTTTAATGCACTAAAATGATTTAAATATTAGCAAACCTGATTATTTAAATGCCTTTACAGATTGATAAAATATCAAACCAAATTAATTGGGGTCTAGACTTTTTGTGGCGGTGGACTAAATTGAAATGTTAAAATTAGATGCAAAGTATATATTTTTACAGAACCTAAAATAATAGGAAACAAAAATAAAACAGAAAAGAAAAGAGGAAAATAAAGAAAATACAAAAGAGAAAACAGAAAACAAAAATAAGAGCAAACCCCCCGGGCCATGGCCCAACTGGGCCAACACCCCAGGCCCAGCCGGCCGGCCCACCCCGCTACCCCCCTCCTTATCCACTCCCTTCCCCAAACCCTAACCGACAGCCACCCACTCGCCCCCCACTCGCCCCCCACTCGCTTTCTCCCTCTCCCCCCGATCCAATCGGGATCGGGCCTGACGCCGACGCCGCCCCTCCCGCACTCCCCTGCGCCCCACGCCGCTCGGACGCGCCCAGCCACCTCAACCGCCGTCTCGGACCCGCCGTCCCAGCGCCGTGGGCGGCCCGTCGTCGCCGCTGACGCCGTCCGCCGCCAGAACCTCCCCGCGGACTACCTTCCGCTCGCCGCTCGTCCACGTCGTCCCCCAACCTTCCCCGAGCCCATTGCATCGACCCTACTCCGCACGGCGAGGCCACGACCACGGCTTCCCTCTCCTCCTCCCCCACGCGCTCACCATGGCCTCGCGCCCGCGGCCGCGCTCACCGCCCCGGCCACGCTCGATGCGTGCTCGCCGCGCACGCACGCTCCCCTCTTCCCCCGCGCCTCGCTCCTCCTCTCCCCACCTCGTCTGGATAGAGATAGGGGCAACCGTGCCCCCGACCCCGTCGGCGCACGTAGCCATCCCCGTCGCACCTCACCGCCCCGTCGTTGCTGGTGCTCCCCATCGCACGCCTCTTCGTCGCCTCCCCGACCCAGAGGTGGCGCCCCGCCACCTCGACGTCGTCGACCAGGGCCTCGTCGACCCACGGTCGCCTGCGCTCATCGGCGATCGCCCGTTGCTCCAGCAGCGCCCTCGTCCGCCCCATCACTGCGCCCCCTTTGCTCGCTTGTTGCATGGGCAGCTCCTGCCCGGCCAGCGTCGCCGATGGCGCCCTCTTTGCTCCCCGTCGGCGTTTCCCCTCCGGTGGCCGCCCGGCCTTGCCCCGGTCCTCCTCGCCCCGGCGATTTGGGCGAACGCCCAGTCGGGCGCCGCAACGCCCGACCCGCCCCGTAGCGCCCGAACCCGCTAGGGCCCCCTGTGCCTATGACAGGGGGGCCCCACACCACAGGACGTTAAAAAAAAGAAGAATTAAAAATAAAAATAATAAATAAAAATAAAAATGATTTAATAAAATTAATTATTAATTAATTAATTATCTAATGAATTAATTAAGTTAATTAATCCGGTTTAATTAATTTAATTAACTAGTTAGGTTAATTAAATAGTAATTAAATTAGCCTAAATCCTTATTAAATCTAAATGATGTATGATGTGGGTCCCACTTTGGACCCACTTTGGTCAGTTGACCGAGTCAACTCTGTTGACTGCTGATGTCGACATGACATCATGCCGATGTCATTAAATCATTTTCGAATTAATTAAATAATTAATTAAATTCCGTAAATTAATAAAATCTTTAGAAAATCATATCTTTTAATCCGTAACTTCGGATTAAAATATTTTCAACATGAAAGTTGCTCGTAACAACGAGGCGATTCCGGATCGTAACCCGTTCGTCCGCCACACCCCCTAACCTATCGAACTCGCAACTTTCCCCTCCGCTTCCGCTTGAAACGCTAAACACCGGAATACTTCCCGGTTGTTTCTTAACCAGTACCACCTCATACCACGTTAGGGCACACCTAGCACCGCTCATTGTCGCCACGCATCATCGTGGTTATGTTTGCATTGTATTTATTGTTTCTTCCCCTCTTATCTCCGGTAGACTACGAGACCAAGCCGCTGCTGCTTGCCCGATTCGACTACGGAGTTGGCGACCCCCTCTCTCTTGCCAGAGCAACCAGCAAGCCCCCTTTGATCAATGATATCGCCTACTCTTCTCTATACTGCTTGCATTAGAGTAGTGTAGCATGTTACCGCTTTCGATTAATCCTATCTGCTGCATAGCCTGTCCTTGCTACTCTTGTTGTTACCTTTACCTGCTATCCTCGCTTAGTATAGGATGCTAGTGTTTCCATCGGCCCTACACTCTTGTCCGTCGCCATGCTATACTCTTCGGGCTGTGATCACTTCGAGGTGATCACGGGCATATACTATATACTTTACACTATTACACTACCTGTGATACTGTTCGGAGATGGGGGCTGAAAGGACAGGTGGCTCCATTCCGGTAGAGGTGGGCCTGGGTTCCCGACGGCCCCCGACTGATACTTTGTGGCGGAGCGGTAGGGCAGGTTGAGACCACCTAGGAGAGAGGTGGGTCTGGCCCTAGTCGGCGTTCGTGGATACTTAACACGTTTAACGAGATCTGGGTATTTGATCTGAGTCTGGCCATTTGGTCTATACGCACTAACAATCTACGTGGGAGTAGTTATGGGTATCCCGACGTAGTGGTATCAGCCGAAGCACTTCGTGACGCCAATGATCGAGTGGCGCGCTACCGGATTGGAACGTAAGCCTGCTCTTGTATTAAGGGGCTAGTTCCGCTTTCGGCCACAGACGTGAACGTGTGTGCTATGGGCGATGGGCCCGGACTGTCGCGCTTAGGGTTAGACCGGCGTCAGCCTCTCTCACAGCCTAGGTGGGGCTGCGACGTGTTGATCTTCCGCGGCCGGGCATGACCTAGGAAAGTTTAATCTATTCGAATAGCCGTGATCTTCGGTAATAGGACGACTTGGAGTTGTACCTTGACCTTATGACAACTAGAACCGGATACTTAATAAAACACACCCTTCCAAGTGCCAGATATAACCCGGTGGTCGCTCTCTCTCAGGGTTGCGAGGAGGGGATCGCCGGGTAGGATTATGCTATGCGATGCTACTTGGAGGACTGCACTCTACTCTATTCTACATGTTGCAAGACGGAGGCTGCCAGAAGCATAGTCTTCGACAGGATTAGATACCCCCCTCTTATTCTGGCATTCTGCAGTTCAGTCCACTGATATGGACCTTTACACATATATCCATGCATATGTAGTGTAGCTCCTTGCTTGTGAGTACTTTGGATGAGTACTCACGGTTGCCTTGTTCCCCCTTTTCCCCCTATCTCTACTCGATTGCTGCGACCAGACGATGGAGCCCAGGAGCCAGACGCCACCGTCGATGACGACTTCTACCCCGGAGGTGCCTACTACTACGTCTTTGCCTGGCACGACGACCAGGAGTAGTTTAGGAGGATCCCAGGCAGGAGGCCTGCGCCTCTTTCGATCTGTATCCTAGTTTGTGCTATCCATCTTATGGCATCTTGTTTAAGTTATGTCTGTACTCAGATATTGTTGCTTCCGCTGACTCGTCTATGATCGAGCACTTGTATTCGAGCCCTCGAGGCCCCTGGCTTGTATTATGATGCTTGTATGACTTATTTATGTTTTAGAGTTGTGTTGTGATATCTTCCCGTGAGTCCCTGATCTTGATCGTACACATTTGCATGCATGATTAGTGTACGATTGAATCAGGAGCGTCACAAGTTGGTATCAGAGCCGACTGCCTGTAGGAATCCCCCTTCCCAACTCCTTGGCCGAAGTCGAGTCTAGACATTGCAAGAACTTTTACTAACATGGCTGTGTGCCTTACGGGCCCACGTCGCCATTGGGTGGTACTAGGATCTTTTACTCCTCGACCTTTACTCTGGGACTCTAATCTCTCTTCTATTCGGGTAAATGAATTTTGCTAAATCTAACATTAGGATCTCGTTATCAATTTCACCCGGAGAGCCCTTATTATTGATGATCGTCTGCTGCACGTGAAGACCCTGAAGATAGTCTACGCTGTTAACCCGAGAACTTGTGTTCATCGTGTTTGCAATTCCCTTTCCACCGTTCACCCTTATGGATAACTACTTGCAGTTGTTATTCTTACGTTCGTCCCCAGTTGGTCTTGTTATTACAAGATACCCCGAAATACTCGTTGTTGTTTCGATAATCCTTTGAGCTTATTGCCTTGCTGTTCTTTGTCACCTGAATACCCCTACGGATAATACTCGCACTTATCGAGTATCCGCTCATCCCCGATTGATTCATGTATTTCACAAGTCTTGAATGCCATTCGATCTTCAAAATCCCGACTGCCTATTCCTCTTGAAATTCTTCTTGCTTGCATTATGGTTAATCCCATAAGTCTCGTAGTCTTATTGGCATTCCTTATCATTGTCATTATGAGTCTGTTGACTCAATATGTTTGCGAATACACGCAATCTTCATTGATCCTTATAAATTACCTTTCCGGCTGAGCTGCCATTCTTTTAACTGGAATTGGCTCTCGACCAATCCAATTTCCGTTGATTGAACCCTAAGTCTATTCAACTTATCCTTCCCTAATCGAGCATTGCTTCGATCCCTTGATTTGGAAATCATAACTCCTTTGCATTTGAGATTTGAGTTAGTCGAGTTGTTTCTATAATCTGATCTCCTTGCATTCTTCTTCCTCTAGTTGAGTACCGATGCTCACGTCGGATCCCTTGTGGACCACCAAATCCTTTGTTGGATTTTATCGACAACGCCCTTCATATTCAATAACCTTGTGAGCCTTTCCTCCGATACATAATGCCTTTGGTAAATTGTATCCTCTCGCTTTCTCAACCATGCTCGCCTTGAGCTTGAGTTAATTACTTCTAAAGATTACGGTATATGATTCTAAGATGCCCGATGGGTTGAACATATACCTTCCTTAATTTTTGTGAACCCAAAAGTCTTCATGGGTCATAACCTTCGGTATTCCATGATTAAACTTTCAAACTCTAAACATTCTTAATCGAGAGCGATAAATGAAAAGTTGTGTATACGAGAAGTGGGAGTCGACCTTGAGCCTTGAGTTCATGCCCATGGACACGATCTTTGATCTTATCATGGATGCTTCTCTTAAACCCTATTCGGTATAAGTTCATCTTAGATATGGTAATTGGTCTTTTGCAACCGTGGTTCCGACCATATTTTCTTCTTGATTCCATTTCTCGGACAAGTTAGAGTACTTGTCTTCTGCAGAGCATTACCCTAGTCCAACCTCTACTTTGATCTGTCGTCGAGTATTACCCCCCTGGTATCTCGAGATTATCATGGAACTGCAAAACTTCTTATGAGTTCTTCATCAAGTGCTACCTTCCCACTGATTCCAATTTTTCACGGGCTCTGAGTTATTAAACACTCATAGACACCGATAATCGAACCGAGTCCGCTCTACGGTTCAACAACTCTTCAAGATAGCTTCTATAAGTATGAGTTTGTACCCGATCACGCCATTCCTAGCCTGTTTGGCTATATCATTGTCGTGATGATTCTAACTGTGCTACCTGGTCCTTATCCCAGGAGCACAACTTTCGACGATTGAGCTAAGCTTACGTCGGTTTCCTTGTCTTATCGTTCCATCTTGAACAACAAACTTGATCTCGGGTCTGTGTCCTACTCGTGGTTCCAACAACCTTTCGCTTCATCATTCGTTTGACTTGATGTCATCGTCGATCGATTACATCTTCGTGGAATCTCTCGACAAATGTGTCATGATCACCATCTACATTCTGATGCTCTTCCAGGATATCAATTGAATTAATGATGAGAAATACCATCCTTGCCCCTCGATGATCGTGTTATCATCGACGACATTCTTGCCTTCCCCCAACACAAACTTGTTCATGTTTCGTGTTATACCTTGAGTTCCTTGCTACCCAGCATTGTTCTTCTTTACCTTGGAGTATTACCACCTTTTATGTCAAGAATGTCGTGGGAATTTCACCACCTCTTGAGAATTCTTGGTATAGTGATACTTCTCACCATCACCATTCTTTCTTGGTCCTTGTGTTGATTCCAACCGGGGTACCAACAAGTGAGTGGTGCTGTTTGGATTCCGCCCTTCTAGCAACCCTATTGCTTTGAAGTTAATGGTCGGCCGTTTATTCTTAGACTGTTGATTATTGAATCACCATTCCAATGTTGGTCGTGCAACCCAGCCCATATTTCGGTGTACCTTTCAACCAATGTTTAATTGTGTATGTTTTCCTCGAGCATACATCATTATACCATTTGATCTGACAAATGCTATCTCCTTGTTCACATAATTGTGGAAGTCCACCTTTTTGGAAATCTCGAGGATTGTCACTGGCTCCATCAGCTACCCCGTCATCCTCTCTTTGGTTTAAATGATGAACTCTTGTGTTGAAACTTGCTCCCATAGTTCATTTCCCGAGAATCTTACAATGCCATCTCGACAATTGTGTTGCACCTTTCTTCTCAGGCATCTTAAGTCTGAGTTATCCTGACACCAATCATATCTGAATCTCCATCAGATATGATGGTTGGAACATTTTCCAAGAGTTATAACATTGATCCTCATATGACCCGGTAAGGTGATGTCATGCACACCTGACCGGAGGACCAAGTGTTATAGTTTCCTTTTTAACAAGGTTAACCATTTTTCCATGAGGAAATTGAATGCCTTGTTTAATAAGTTTATCCCGATGGATCCTTTGTGCATCCAAAGTCTGATCTTTGCTTGAAGACCATGCCAATGCTATCACTAAGCATGTTTGTGGTACTCCGAATTTTAACAAGAACATTTGAAGCCCAGTGCTAAATGTTTCTTGCACAATTATCCAAACACCGTTGTATGGGTAATGTCATGACTATTCTCTCCCTTACCTAAAGGGTTTTCTACATTATATGTATGGCTTGTCCTTGGGAAGGATATACCCCTGAATTTATGTGTTTAAACACCATTTTTCATTTCCATTGTTCTGTTTAATCCGATATCACATTTTCCTTTCCATTGTTTTGTTTAACCTTCTTGAGGTTTATATGATCTAAGCAGTAATAAGTCACTGATTTTGTAAACACCTCGGTGTACAATTACATCGATGAAGACCTGTTACTATTGTTGATGACATTCCGGTAGCCACCGATGGACGAGAACCTTGCCTATTGGCCCGCCTCGCTCAACGAAAGGTGAAAATGGTTCTCTTCGTCCCTCGCCCTTGGTATCGATGTTGTTGCCGACATAACCGATAGGCTACCCTCGACATGCCTTGCTATCGTGATCGCATAAGATGTCAACCCCTTTCTACTTTTAACCCACATGGTGGGCCCATAACCCACAGTTCCACAGATCGGAACTGACTCTCCTGTACAACCCGATGTCAAAGTTATTCCTCGTGCTTGACTTTGTATGTAATTCACGGGCCACTCGCCTGTTGATCTATTCTGGTATCGGAAACAATAATTATTCCGTTGCTTGAAACCCCTTTCACCTTATGGCTAGGCATTGAACGATTGCCTGGCTGCTTGAAACTTCTTAGTATACCTTCCAACTTTACTCTCGATGTGTTTTATTTGTTCAACTCGAGAGGTACTCATATGCTCATTCATGGGTTAATCCCAGATTATTACCCTTATAGCATTATGTCGTTGCCGATCTGCGTCGTTACCTATTCGTAAATACGATGAAGATCCCGAAGAAAGGATGCCGACTCGATCATGATGACCTGGAGCAGAAAAATAAAGACTTCAACGTAATGGATCGACCTCTTCGAGAAGAGCAACCAAGATCGAGAAGACCCGTTAGAATTTTGTAACCAGAATTTTCCCCTTAGTCCCCCTCTTAAATCTCGGACGAGATTTCTTGTAGTGGAGCGTAATTGTGACGCCGGATAATTAGGCTATAGTAATCACACGTTAATGATGCCATGTCATCAAAGTTACCGTCGTTAATCTCGCGTCGATTCGTAACCGATCCAAATTCAAATTTGAAAGAAATGCAAACAACAAAACTTTTGAAACATTAAAACCAAAATGTTCGGTTTGTGGCAAATATTCCTTACTAAATATTTGTGAAGGAACCACACTTTTATTATGTGTTTTAATGCACTAAAATGATTTAAATATTAGCAAACCTGATTATTTAAATGCCTTTACAGATTGATAAAATATCAAACCAAATTAATTGGGGTCTAGACTTTTTGTATGTGGACTAAATTGAAATGTTAAAATTAGATGCAAAGTATGTATTTTTACAGAACCTAAAATAATAGGAAACAAAAATAAAACAGAAAAGAAAAGAGGGAAATAAAGAAAATACAAAAGAGAAAACAGAAAACAAAAATAAGAGCAAACCCCCCCGGGCCGTGGCCCAACTGGGCCAACACCCCCAGGCCCAGCCGGCCGGCCCACCCCGCTACCCCCCTCCTTATCCACTCCCTCCCCCAAACCCTAACCGACAGCCACCCACTCGCCCCCCACTCGCTTTCTCCCTCTCCCCCCGATCCAATCGGGATCGGGCCCGACGCCGACGCCGCCCCTCCCGCACTCCCCTGCGCCCCACGCCGCCTGGACCGCGCCGGCCACCTCAACCGCACGCCGCGCGCCTCGGACCCGCCGTCGCCGCTCGGCGCCGTCCCGCCGCCAGGAACCTCCCCCGCCGGACTACCTCCCGCTCCGCCGCTCGTCCACGTCGTCCCCCCCAACCTTCCCCGAGCCCATTGCATCGACCCTACTCCGCACGGTGAGGCCACGACCACGGCTTCCCTCTCCTCCTCCCCCACGCGCTCACCATCGCCTCGCGCCCGTGGCCGCGCTCACCGCCCCGGCCACGCTCGATGCGTGCTCGCCGCGCACGCACGCTCCCCTCTTCCCCCGCGCCTCGCTCCTCTTCTCCCCACCTCGTCTGGATAGAGATAGGGGCAACCGTGCCCTCGACCCCGTCGGCGCACATAGCCATCCCCGTCGCACCTCACCGCCCCATCGTCGCCGGTGCTCCCCATCGCCCGCCTCTTCGTCGCCTCCCCGACCCAGAGGTGGCGCCCCGCCACCTCGACGTCGTCGACCAGGGCCTCGTCGACCCACGCGGTCGTCGCCCTGCGCTCATCGAGCGGTCGCCGTTGCTCCCGCGCGCCCTCGTCCGCCCCATCCTGGCCGCCCCCTTTGCTACTTGTTGCATGGCAGCTCCTGTGCCAGCGTCGCCGGTGGCGCCTGCTGCTCCCCGTCGGTGTTTCCCCTCGGTGGCCTGCCTTGCCCAGTTCTCCTCGCCACAGCGATTTGGCGAACGCCCACGGGCACCGCATAACGCCTGACCAGCCCGTGGCGCGAACCGCTAGGGCCCCCTGTGCCTATGACAGGGGGGCCCCACACCACAGGACGTTAAAAAAGAGGAAGAAGAATTAAAAATAAAAATAATAATTAAAAATAAAATGATTTAATAAAATTAATTATTAATTAATTAATTATCTAATGAATTAATTAAGTTAATTAATCCGATTTAATTAATTTAATTAACTAGTAATTAAATTAGCCTAAACCCTTATTAAATCTAAGCGATTAGATGACGTGGGTCCCATCGACCCATCGTCAGTTGACCGAGTCAACTCTATTGATCGCTGATGTCAAGATGACATCATGCGATGTCATTAAATCATTTTCGAATTAATTAAATAATTAATTAAATTCCGAAATTAATAAAATCTTTAGAAAATCATATCTTTTAATCCGTAACTTCGGATTAAAATATTTTCAACATGAAAGTTGCTCGAGCGACGAGAAGATTCCGGATCGTAACCCATTCGTCCGCCACACCCCCTAACCTATCGAACTCGCAACTTTCCCCTCCGCTCCCTCTGCCGAATCGCGAAACACCGGAATACTTCGGATGTTTCCCTTAACCGTACCACCTCATACCACGTTAGGGCACACCTAGCACCGCTCATTGTCGCGTCACGCATCGTCGTGTTTATGTTTGCATTGTATTTATTGTTTCTTCCCCTCTTATCTCCTAGACTACGAGACCGACATCGCTTTGCCCGCTTGATTCGACTACGGAGTTGGCGACCCCCATCTCTTGCCGAGCAACCAGCAAGCCCCCTTTGATCACCAGATATCGCCTACTCTTCTCTATACTGCTTGCATTTGAGTAGTGTAGCATGTTACTACTTTCGATTAATCCTATCTTCTTTGCATAGCCTTTGTCCTTGCTACTCTTGTTGTTACCTTTTACCTGCTATCCTACTTCTTAGTATAGGATGCTAGTGTTTCCATCGGTGGCCCTACACTCTTGTCCGTCTGCCATGCTATACTATCGGGTCATGATCACTTGGGAGGTGATCACGGGCATATACTATATACTTTACACTATTACATTACCTCGTGATACTGTTCGGAGATGGGGAGTGAAAGGACGGTGGCTCCATCCCAGAGGTGGGCCTGGGTTCCCGACGGCCCCGATCGATACTTTTTGGCGGAGCGGCAGGGCAGGTTGAGACCACCTAGGAGAGAGGTGGGCCTGCCCTGGTCGGCGTTCATGGATACTTAACACGCTTAACGAGATCTGGGTATTTGATCCGAGTCCGCCATTTGGTCTATACGCACTAACCATCTACGTGGGAGTAGTTATGGGTATCCCGACGCCGTGGTATCACCGGCACTTCGTGACGCCAGCGACTGAGTGGCGCGCGCCGGATTGGAACGTAAGCCTGCTCTTGTATTAAGGGGGCTAGTTTCGCTTTCGGCCGCGTAGGCAACGTGCAGGTGTGCTATGGGCGATGGGCCCAGACCCCTGTACGCTTAGGGTTAGACCGGCGTGCTGGCCTCTCTGTTGTGCCTAGGTGGGGCTGCGACGTGTTGATCTTCCGTGGCCAGGCATGACCCAGGAAAGTGTGTCCGGCCAAATGGGATCAAGCGTGTTGGGTTATGTGGTGCACCCTACAGGAAGTTTAATCTATTGAATAGCCGTGATCTTGATAATGTGACGACTTGGAGTTGTACCTTGACCTTGTGACAACTAGAACCGGATACTTAATAAAAACACACCCTTCCAAGTGCCAGATATAACCCGGTGGTCGCTCTCTCTCAGGGTTGCGAGGAGGGGATCGCCGGGTAGGATTATGCTATGCGATGCTACTTGGAGGACTTCAGTCTACTCTATTCTACATGTTGCAAGACGGAGGCTGCCGAGCGTAGTCTTGACAAGATTAGCTACCCCCTCTTATTCTGGCATTCTGCAGTTCTGTCCACTGATATGGCCCTTTACACATATATCCATGCATATGTAGTGTAGCTCCTTGCTTGCGAGTACTTTGGATGAGTACTCACGGTTGCCTTGTTCCCCCTTTTCCCCCTATCTCTACTCGATTGCTGCGACCAGGCGATGGAGCCCAGGAGCCAGACGCCACCGTCGATGACGACTTCTACCCCGGAGGTGCCTACTACTACGTGCTGCCTGCTGACGACGACCAGGAGTAGTTTAGGAGGATCCCAGGCAGGAGGCCTGCGCCTCTTTCGATCTGTATCCTAGTTTGTGCTAGCCATCTTATGGCATCTTGTTTATCTTATGTATGTACTCAGATATTGTTGCTTCCGCTGACTCGTCTATGATCGAGCACTTGTATTCGAGCCCTCGAGGCCCCTGGCTTGTATTATGATGCTTGTATGACTTATTTATGTTTTAGAGTTGTGTTGTGATATCTTCCCGTGAGTCCCTGATCTTGATCGTACACATTTGCGTGCAAGATTAGTGTACGATTGAATCGGGGGCGTCACACTTGCGTGATTTCCCTAGATTCTCCCACAGTGATACTAGCAAGAAAATCTTTATATTCAGACTTACGCGTTTCACTAACATTGCCCCACTGCAAGAATTTACAAGCAGCATTAAAATCTTTTAGGTCCATGGTATATGATTTATCATGAAGATCAAATAGAACAGTGTAAGAATTGCGCGAGGATGTAAATTTAAACCTTCTCACAAAGGAATCAGTTAGGTAATGGTATTGCGGGCACTTATCTGACACGAAGCCTTCAAGGTCAGCATTACGCACATATGCGTCAACTTCATCCTTGATACCTGCTCCAACCATAAACTCCTCTGACGGCCATTCACAAGGCCGCACTTGAGCTTCCCTTGGTAGTTCATAGTCTAGCTCACGTATCGAGAGCCTAGGTGCCTGCTTTCTTGAGGAACCACCTTGGTACATTTTCCTAAACATATTTCTTCTTCTGATTTTTTTTGAAATTTTTAGTAACTCAAAATAAATGTGAACCAAACTCAACAAGATTAATAGCAACTACTCCCACAAGTGCCTAGAGACTATATCATGCATTAAAACTACTTTGGACCAAATAAATTTGACATGCAAGCTCAAGAACAGGGTCACCTAAGCAGTAAAAATTTGCAATAAATAAAGCACTAGAACAAAAACAAATTGGACCATTGGAGGAGTCACATACCGAAGAACAATCCCCCAAAGTAGTTTTGTGAATGGAGCTTTGAGCAAGGAGATCGAAAATCGCAGCAAGATGAGCTAGAACACGGGTTTGAGCTAGGGCAGGATTTTTTCTGGAGGAAGACGAAGTGAGTGGGTGCATGAATAAGTGGAGGGGGCCACGTGGGGTCCACGAGGCAGGGGGCGCGCCCCATGGGGTGGGCGCACCCTGGACCCTCGTGGCCAGGTGGTGGCCCCCTCTGGTGTGTTCTTAGTGCTAGATATTCTTAAATATTCTACAAAAAATCATATTTCATTTTCAGGACATTTGGAGAATTTTTATTTTTGGGGTATTTTTTATTGCAAGGAAAATTCAGAAAACAGACAGAAAATACTATTTTTCTTTATTTAATCTAAATAAAAGAAAGTAAAAGGAGGTTACAGAGAGTTGTGCTTTCTAACTTCATCCATCTCAGGCTCATCAAAAGGAATCCACTAACAAGGTTGATCAAGTCTTGTTAACAAACTCTTTCCGAATCGCATGAAACCGGAGAATTTTCGAATAACACTAGGTTACCTCAACGAGGATATGCACATCCCCAACAATAAGAATATCATATTTCTTCTTGACAGCAGGAAGAAGAAATTCAAAACCTCCAATAGTAATTGTTGAAATTTTTCCAATAGAATTAATACTGTGGACTTGAGGTTGTTTCCTCAGAAAGTGTACCGTATGCTCATTACCATTAACATGCAAAGTGACATTGCCTTTGTTGCAATCAATAACAACCCCTGCAGTATTCAAAAAAGGTCTACCAAGGATAATCGACATACTATTGTCCTCGGGAATATCAAGAATAACAAAGTCCGTTAAGATAGTAACGTTTGCAACCACAACAGGCAAATCCTCACAACACAAATACCGACAGGTATATCAATTGATTTATCGGCCATTTGCAAAGATATTTCAGTAGGTGTCAACTTATTCAAATCAAGTCTACAATATAAAGAGAGAGGCATAACACTAACAACGGCTCCAAGATCACATAAAGCAGTTTTAACATAGTTTCTTTTAATGGAGCATGGTATAGTTGGTACTCCTGGATCTCCAAGTTTCTTTAGTATTCCACCCTTAAAAGTATAATTAGCAAGCATGGTGGAAATTTCAGCTTCTGGTATCTTTCTTTTATTTGTAACAGTATTTTTCATGTACTTAGCATAAGGATTCATTTTAAGCATATCAGTCAAACGCATACGCAAAAAGATAGGTCTAATCATTTCAGCAAAGCGCTCAAAATCCTCATCATCCTTTTTCTTGAATGGTTTAGGAGGAAAAGGCATGGGTTTCTGAACCCATGGTTCTCTTTCTTTACCTTGCTTCCTAGCAACAAAGTTTCTCTTATCATAATGTTGATTCTTTCATTGTGGGTTATCAAGATCAACAACAGGTTCAATCTCTACATCATTGTTATTTCTAGGTTGAGCACCATTATGAACATCATCATTAACATTATCACTAGGTTCATGTTCATTACCAGATTGTGTTTCAGCATCAGAAATAGAAATATCATTGGGATTCTCAGGTGTGTCAACAACTGATTCACTAGAAGCATGCAAAGTCCTATCATTTTTCTTTTTCTTCTTCTTGGAAGGACTAGGTGCATCAACATTAGTTCTCTGAGAATCTTGCTCAATTCTCTTAGGGTGGCCCTCAGGATACAAAGGTTCCTGAGTCATTTTACCCCCTCTAGTCATAACTCTAACAACGTTATCATTTTTCTTGTTATTTAATTCATTGATCAAATCATTTTGAGCTTTAAGCACTTATTCTACTTGAGTGGTAATGATAGAAACATGTTTACTAATAAGTTTAAGTTCACCTTTAACTCTAGACATATAATCACTCAAGTGTTCAATCATATAAGCATTACATTTCAATTCTCTAACAACATAGGCATTGAAGTTTTCTTGTTTAACAATAAAATTATCAAACTCATCTAAGGATTGGCTAGCAGACTTATAACGAGGAATATCACCTTCATCAAATCAATAGAGAGAATTTACCTTTACTACCTGTGTCGGGTTATCAAGACCATGTATTTCTTCAATAGGTGGTAAATTCTTAACATCTTCAGCTTTAATACCCTTTTCTTTCATAGATATCTTTGCCCCTTGCATATCTTCGTGGATCGAGAAAGAGAATACCCCTTTTCTTGAGTTGGCTTAGGAGTTGGTTCAGAAGTGTCCAATCATTTTCATTACTCAACATATTATTCAATAGCAATTCAGCTCGCTCAACAGTTCTTTCCCTGAAAACACAACCAGCACAACTATCCAGGTGGTCTCTCGAAGCATCAGTTAGTCCATTATAAAAGATATCAAGTATTTCATTTTTCTTGAGAGGATGATCAGGCAAAGCATTAAGTAATCGGAGAAGCCTCCCCCAAGCTTGTGGGAGACTCACTTCTTCAATTTGCACAAAATTATATATTTCCCTTAAGGCAGCTTGTTTCTTATGAGCGGGAAAATATTTAGTAGAGAAGTAATAAATCATATCCTGGTGACTACGCACACAACCAGGATCAAGATAATTAAACCATGTTTTAGCATCACCCTTTAATGAGAACGAAAATAACTTAAGGATGTGAATAGGGTGGCTATATCAACAGTTTCAGATTCATAGCCATAGAAAGGATCAGAATCAACCAAAGTAATTATCTCAGGATCGACAGAGAAATCATAATCCTTATCGGAAATACACATAGGTGAAGTAGCAAAAGCAGGGTCATATTTCATTCTAGCATTCAAAGATTTTTCTTTCATCTTAACTAACAATTTCTTAAGATCATATCTATCCTTGCAAGCAAAAATATCTCTAGCATTTTCTTCATCCATAACATAACCCTCAGGTACATCAGGCAATTCATATCTAGGGGGAGAATCTTCATCATCACTTTCATCAATATTATCAGTTTCAATAATTTCATTCTCTCTAATCCTAACAAGTTGTTCATCAAGAAATTCACCTAATGGCACAATATTATCAAGCATAGAAGTAGTTTCATCATAAGTATCATGCAAAGCAGAAGTGGCATCATCAATAACATGTGACCTATCAGAATCAATAGCAGGTGCAGGTCTCGCAAATTTACTCATAACAGAAGGTGAATCAAGTGCAGAGCTAGATGGAAGTTCCTTACCTCTCCTCGTAGTTGAGGTATAAATCTTGGTTTTTTCGTCTTTCAAGTTCCTCATAGTGATCAGCAGATATAAATCCCAAGTGACTCAAAGAATAGAGCTATGCTCCCGCAACGGCCTTTAAAATAGTCTTGATAACCCACAAGTATAGGGGATCGCAACAGTTTTTGAGGGTAGAGTATTCAACCCAAATTTATTGATTCGACACAAGGGGAGCCAAAGAATATTCTCAAGTATTAGCAGTTGAGTTGTCAATTCAACCACACCTGAAAGACTTAATATCTACAGCAAAGTATTTAGTAGCAAAGTAGTATGGAAGTAACGGTAACGGTGGCAAAAGTAACAGTAGCAGTTTTTGTAGCAATCGTAACAGTGGCAACGGAAAAGTAACTAAGCAAAGATCAATATGTGAAAAGCTCGTAGGCAATGGATCAATGATGGATAATTATGTCGGATGCGATTCCACATGCAACAGTTATAACATAGGGTGACACAGAACTAGCTCCAGTTCATCAATGTAATGTAGGCATGTATTCCGAATATAGTCATACATGCTTATGGAAAAGAACTTGCATGCCATATTTTGTCCTACCCTCCCATGGCAGCGGGGTCCTATTGGAAACTAAGGGATATTAAGACCTCCTTTTAATAGAGTACCAGACCAAAGCATTAACACTTAGTGAATACATGAACTCCTCAAACTACGGTCATCACCGGGAGTGGTCTCGATTATTGTCACTTTGGGGTTACCGGATCATAACACATAGTAGGTGACTATTGACTTGCAAGATAGGATCAAGAACTCACATATATTTATGAAAACATAATAGGTTCAGATCTGAAATCATGGCACTCGGGCCCTAGTGACAAGCATTAAGCATAGCATAGTCATAGCAACATCAATCTCAGAACATAATGGATACTAGAGATCAAACCCTAACAAAACTAACTCGATTACATGGTAAATCTCATCCAACCCATCACCGTCCAGCAAGCCTACGACGGAATTACTCACGCACAGTGAGCATCATGAAATTGGTGATGAACGATGGTTGATGATGACGACGGCGACAGATTCCCCTCTCCGGAGCCCCGAACGGACTCCAGATCAGCCCTCCCGAGAGAGATTAGGGCTTGGCGGCGGCTCCATATCGTAAAATGCGATGAATCCTTCTCTCTGATTTTTTTTCTCCCCAAACATGAATATATAGAGTTGGAGTTGAGGCCGGTGGAGCCTCAGGGGGCCCATGAGGCTGGGGGTGCACCCCAGGGGGTGGGCGCGCCCCCACCCTCGTGGACAGGGTGTGGGCTCCTGGTGTTGATTCTTTCGCCAGTACTTTTTATATATCCCAAAAATATTCTCCGTGAAGTTTCAGGTCATTCCGAGAACTTTTATTTCTGCACAAAAATAACACCATGGCAATTCTGCTGAAAACAGCGTCAGTCCGGGTTAGTTCCATTCAAATCATGCAAGTTAGAGTCCAAAGCAAGGGCAAAAGTGTTTGGAAAACTAGATACGCTGGAGACGTATCAGGACGTCATCGAGCTGAACGTGTGCTGAACACGGAGGTGCCGTACGTTCCGTACTAAGATCGGTTGGATCGTGAAGACGTTCGACTACATCAACCATGTTAAACTAACGCTTACGCTTTCGGTCTACGAGGGTATGTGGGCACACTCTCCCTCTCTTGTTGGTATGCATCTCCTAGATAGATCTTGCGTGATCGTAGGAATTTTTTTGAAATTGCATGCTACGTTCCCCAACACGAATACCATCTTCCTATATATCAATCTTTACCTCTAGACCATTTCGAGACTCCTCGTCATGTCCGTGATCTCATCCGGGACTCCGAACAACATTCGGTCACCAAATCATATAACATTATATCGTCAACGAACATTAAGCGTGCGGACCCTACGGGTTCGAGAACTATGTAGACATGACCAAGACACCTCTCCGGTCAATAACCAATAGCGGAACCTAGATGCCCATCTTGGCTCCTACATATTCTACGAAGATCTTTATCAGTCGAACCTTTTGACAACATACGCAATTCCCTTTGTCCATTGGTATGTTACTTGCCTAAGATTCGATCGCCGGTATCTTCATACCTAGTTCAATATCGTTACCGTCAAGTCTCTTTACTCGTTCCGTAACACATCATATTGCAACTAACTCATTAGTCACTTTGCTTGAAAGGCTTCTTATGATGTGTATTACCGAGAGGGCCCAGAGATACCTCTCCGATATTCGGAGTGACAAATCCTAATCTCGATCTATGCCAACTCAACAAACACCTTCGGAGATACCTGTAGAGCATCTTTATGATCACCCAGTTACGTTGTGACGTTTGATAGCACACAAGGTATTCCTCCGGTATCCGGGAGTTGCATAATCTCATAGTCGAAGGAATATGTATTTGACATGAAGAAAGCAATAGCAATAAACTGGACGATCAATATGCTAAGCTAACAGATGGGTCTTGTCCATGATATCATTCTCCTAATGATGTGATCCCATTATCAAATGACAACACATGTCTATGGTTAGGAAACCTTAACCATCTTTGATCAACGAGCTAGTCTAGTAGAGGCTTACTAGGGACACGGTATTTGTTTATGTATTCACACATGTATTTAAGTTTCCGGTCAATACAATTGTAGCATGAATAATAAGCCTTTATCATGACTAAGGAAATATAATAATAACCATTTTATTATTTCCTCTAGGGCATATTTCCATCAGTCTCCCACTTTGTCAATCTTTAGTAAGCCCTTTGGTGCAATCAAACATCGCCAGCAATGCATCGGACACGATATTAAATAGGAGAGGAAATAACTGCCGCCTTATTGTACTCCCCTAGCATTCCTAAAGAAGAGTCAACCTTGTCATTGATATTGATCACCGAGTTCCCACCCCGGACAAGTTGCATCATCCAACTAGTCCATCTAGGGTCAAATTCCTTCTTGTGAAGCACTTACTCTAAGAAGTCCCATCTAACCCTATCATACACCTTCTCAAAGTCAATTTTGAGGATAAAAACTTCCTCCCTCCAGCATATGATATCATGAAGCACTTCATGGATCACCACAAATGCCTTCAAGGATATTCCTCCCACAAATAAACTCCCTTTGGTTAGAGTCAACATCGTGCTTCGGGAACGGGGTCCCCAGACTTGCCTGCCATGGTCCGCGGGCGTATTGCATAGCGAGCTTGTACGACCCATCTTCATCAACAAGGCGTTCAAGACCCTCGCGAGGCGGACGACACAATACCTCCTCAGGAGCGGCCTCACCAGGTTGCCTTTCGAGGAGCGGAGAGATCAAGGCAGGGCAAACCTCGTGAGGTTCTCGTGACGCGAGCCATGACGATCGAGACCAGGCGGGTGCCAGGCGGGCGCCAGCGTGCAGTGTCCTTGTTTCCCCTTTGGCGCTAAGGGAGCAAGCGCAGGCGCAGAGTACCGAGGTTTCAAGCAAAGGTTTCCATATCGGTGCAATGAGACCAAGACCAGCAGGACGGCAAGACGGAGGTCACCATGGAGCCCAAGGCGGCGTCACCACCAGAGCCTTTGCAGGCGAAGACCGCTTTTGTCAGGATAAGTTATACTAGCTGTCCTCTTTCAAATTGGCCGTTGTTGGCTCCCTTCCCGTCAATGTTTGGGGAGAGGACCAGGGCCTATATAAATAGGACTAGCCACCACAGTAGGGGGCATCTGATCTTGAGCCAACCCTTAGCCGCTCACCGAGCACAAGAACACCTCACCCTCAGGAGGCTGTTCTTCCCTTTGTATTATTCATCATCAGCCCAAGAGGCAATCCACCACCACCACACTGGAGTAGGGTATTACACCACAACGGTGGCCCGAACCAGTATAAATCTTGTGTCTTTTGTGTTGTGAGTTCGTCCGAGAGATCTTAGCAAGCTAAGGCGTGGATCGGTAGGGGGGAAGGAACTTCGCGCGCACCCCGGAGTTTGAACCTTAAGGGTTTTGCCGGAACCCGTGATCCGACAAATACCTTTTGAGCCACATGTGCAACTCTAAAAGCAAACCTTTTGCCATCAGAGTCAAATTCGTATTGATTAATGTGATCGGCCAAAATTGTAGGATTGTGTTTGCCCCACACACATTAGGTAGCAATGCAAGCACTCCATAATTCAATCTTTTGATGTCAATAATACCCGAATGAAGTTTTCAAACAAATGGAACACCCGCCGACCCCAAAGTCTAAAATCTTGTAAAATATAACCGGATCCGTCCGATCCTAGAGTTGTATCCACCTACATTTCCTCTAGGCTCTTAGTGATCTCCCTAAGAGAGAAGGGTCCCACCATAACCCTATCATCCTCCTCAGAAATCCAGCCCCATGGCTCCCAAGCCCGCACCTAAATATGGTCCCGACCCACCTCCCGCGGTCCCTAGCGGGTCAATAAGATTCATATATGTGTTGCCTTAGAGCACCATCATCGGAGATGATTCCTTCCCCACCCGAAGATCTCGAATCGCATTAAGATGTCTCCGCCTATTAGCCATCACCTGAAAAGAACACAATACTCACATAATCCTCGAGAATCCACTTTTTCGCCCCCTTTGTTTCCAGTAAAGCTCCACACAACTAGGAAGATAAGCTCATCCTCGAGATCATGTCTAGGTGACCATTCCAAAGTCGATAAGCCAATCGAGTCAACCTTTTGTCTAGGGTAGAAACTTCATTCACGAGGGCCGTCGTTCATAATTTAAGCGTGCTACCCACATTGGCACCCCATCTCTAGGGTGATGTCGCAAACACAGAATATAATTCTGCCAAATATCGGATCCATCACAGAGTACACCATATGTATGAGGGGTGCTCCCGATCCCGGATCCACACACCGCCCACTCTTTTTCCAAGAAACATGGGCGAAGAAGCCACTCCTGCTCAAGAAAGAGTCGCCTTGCCAAGCGTCATTGTTCTTCCTGAGAACACAACAAAAGTGAGAAATAATCCGAACCCTAATGGAGTTCTACTAAGAATGAACAACTAGGGAAACGAGATTCCCAATTGTAGGTCAGGGACACATGATCGGACACATACCGCAGCGGGTCGTTGATATGCCTCAAATGTATCCACTTTTCTGACCATTGTTGCTACGTTTTTGTTCATTATTTGAAAAAAAACTGTACTAACGTGGTTTTCAGAAAATTTCCTATGGTGTTATATTTTAGTGTATAAATGGAACAAAAATTCCAGAAAAGATACAAATAATTTTTTTCAAAGAAATAGCCACAGAGCCAGAAGATGGGCCACGAGGTGGCCACGCGTCTGCACCACACGGTCTGGGGGTGGGGCACGTGCCCCCCCTGTAGTTACCACCTAATGCCCTCGTTTGGCATATATTTATCCTCTGGCATATATTTATCTTCTATCTCGAAACCCTTAACCTGATTTTCCCAAGATTTTTCATGACAAGGAGCCACCCCAACAATTCTTCTTATGGATGTTGGAATTATGCCTGAGAGGCAATAATAAAATGTTATTATTTATTTGCAAGTTTATAATTCATGTTTTATGCTATAACTGCAAGGGTTCTCAAGTCTACAATAACCAAGAGGCTGAGAGAAAAAAATCATATGCAAAGATTCGAGACGATTTTTTTCCACTAGGTTTTCCAACACGGGAGGGCTAATCTGATCTTGGCCTTTGAAGAGGGGAATTATTCACCATCGTCGCCATCAAGCTCTTCTCACTACCATCATGATCTCCCCACTCAGGTGGGAGTAATATCCCTGTAGGCACATGGGCTGGATGGTAATTGGATGATATCCCTTTGTAATAGAGGTTAGATATGTTATCGTTTGATACATATTATCTTATATGTTCTAAGACTGATGTTTCTATAAGTTTGCTATGCTTAATGATTGACACTAGGGCCCAATGTCATGATTTCAGATCTAAACCCTTTATGTTGTCATGAATATATGTGTTTTGGACCCAAGTGTCATGATTTCAGATCTAAACCCTTTATGTTGTCATGAATATATGTGTTTTGGATCTTAGCTGCAAGTTGTATGCACCTGTTATGGCTCTAAACCGGAGACCTTGAAGTGACAATAATTGGGGTATCAAAGGGGATGGCTATAATTTGAGGATTGCCTGTATTCATAGATTATCAATGTGTTGCTCATGTGCATTGTGAAAGGAGTACCTTAATTATTGCCAAAAAAATACCATTAATTTCTTTTAGGATCCCGCTGAAGCGAGAGGGTAGGACTAAAGATGTTGTGCAAGTTCTTATTGCAAGCACGTACAACTACATGTAAAATACATCCCTACTTATAATTGATGAATTAGGTCTAGTTTGTTATCACCTTGTGTTACGGCTATACATATTTGATTTCGTCCATGCAACATCAATTATTCACTCCCATGCCTACGTTTTTCATACTTGTTACTATTCATGTTACTTTTGTTCTTGGCAACTGTTGAGAACTATTGCTTTTGTCACTATTCCGCAATCACAACTACAATCACTACATCACTTTTGCTAGTAATAAATCCTGTTGAGAAAGTATTTGTTTCAAGGTGTGGTTGAACTGACAACTCAACTACTAAGGCTTATAATTTTTTTGGCTTCTCTTATGTAAAATCAATAAATTTTAGTTGTAATACTTGCTTCGAAAGATTATTGCGATTCTCAAAACTTGTGGGACCAACCGTCTTGGTTATTCATCCAACTAAACCTCGCCCCACTCCTATGTAGCTCAACCAGCTCCAGGTCTGCCACCTATCATTAAAGCGACCGACCAAACCTGAATTATTAATCACTTCCTTACTCTCGTCACTCACGCCGCGAATTAAAATGAAGCCCACCAACACCATAGGGAGGTTGGACAAGAGCACCTATTGTGGAGTTCCAACAAGAACTCTCTAGATCGGGCATGATCGGCAGGCTCATATACCACAACAAGTTCCAAAATAAAGCCATTATTCCGCTAGATAACTTTGGCACCAACAAAGAATTCACCATGAAAGAATCTAATGACGTCGAACGTCTCCTTGATGGTGGCATGGCGCCAAGAAGGATTTCGTTGGATCACCCACAAGATGACAACCAATCCCACCGAAAATCCATGGCCCCTCCCAACGCACTCAACTCGGCCGACAAAGATGCGGTACAAATAGTTTCCTGCGGGTCAACAAAATCCACTTTTGGTGCGGATGAAATCGATCAATTGGCGTCGCCTATCCAGTTGATTGAAACCTCGCAAGTTCCAGAACATCCCTCTTATGAAGCCACCATGGGGGATCAGGGCCCTACCCCCTCAATCACCTGTAGTCGAGCGCCCCGGCTCGACCTCTTTCGCGCCCACAGTCACGTCCTCCCATGGACGAGGCACGACCAGAAACCACCTCCTGGTCGGAACCAGCCTCCTCCCTAGCATGGTTCGCATCAGAAGCCATGGCCATCACGCGTGCATACCCCTCAGTCGCTCGAGTATGAATCGGGCCCCTCTTCGTCACACTCTCCGCGACAACAGCCCAGTCCAACTCCTGTGCCCCAAAGCTTTCCAACCTCTCCAAAGGGAGCCTTGCTCGGGACTCCAAATAACATGACTATTTGAGGCCACTTTCAACAAGTTTGCATTAGACATAAGAGCCAAAACTTTAAAGGTTGGCATAGATCACGTAATGGCCTTAGAAAATATACCTTCGAGGCCCCGTGCCGCCTTAAGGTTCATTGCCGTCTCCATCATACCCGAAGCCGACATGACGGCCAACATCACACTCTCCCTGGAAGGTAGAAGCCATGATTGTCGTGGTAGGGTCCTGCACACCCTCCGCCGCCTTCTCATTCTTCTCTCCCTACTTGAGTCCCAACATCCCCTCGAACGCCTCCAAACATTTTTCCATGGGGAGCACATTTTCGACGAAGGTCTCTCCATCGAACTAGTCTCGGAGTGCCACGGGGTTCCACGGTCTTGTCAGCAACATGGACATTCCCAAACCCTTTAGGTGCCGTGGAGAGCATAGGGGTGAGACTGTGCGACGAGTATATCTGAGAGAGTTGGAACTTGAAAGGATGAGAAATTTTATGGGTTTTTGGAGTTTGATCTTTGAGCACATAGTAACAAATATTTCTTCTCAGTGTCAAAGATCTCTTTTTGATAGTTTTGACTTATGGCCTCAAAGTGACACTTACTGCCAAAATGGAATTAACGAACAGTTCCCTCGCAAAAAAATACAAATAATTAATGAACAGTTGACTGTCTGTCTGTCTGTTAGCAAAATTCGTACAAAGGTTTACTAGGCACGCACGAGGGCGCCGTGGCAAGCCACCCCACATTATTAGGCTTGCACCATGACGACGATGTGCCGCGGTGGCATATATAACACGGCGACAACTACATCTAGCTGCATGGTTGAGGAGAAATGGCGGGAGCCCACAAGTTCATCTTCCCCAACTTCCTCTCGCTCTTCTTCCATGGTGGCTGTGGGGCCGCATTGCCGCCACCGCACCCCTCCGACGTCCTTGTCCACAAGCGGGCGCCTCCCTCGGCGCGGCTCACCGACGCAACCGCGCTGGTCGTCGACGTCGACGGCGGCTTGCTCCTCTCCTCGGGCTCCCTCTTCCCCTACTTCATGCTGGTCGCCATCGAGGCCGGCGGCTTGCTCAGGGGCCTCCTCCTGCTCCTCCTCTACCCTTTCATCGCCTTCATCGGCGGCGACATGGCCGTGAGGGCGATGGCCTTCGTCGCCTTCTGCGGGCTCCGCGCCACGAGGTTCCGCGCTGGCCGTGCCGTGTTGCCGCGGTGGCTCCTCGAGGACGTCGGTCTCGAGGCGTTCGACGCCGTGCGGCGGCGGGCATCTGGCGCTGCCGGTAGGAGGGCGGCGGTGGTGTGGGCCAGCAGGATGCCGAGGGTGATGGTGGAGCCGTTCTTGAAAGAGTACCTGGAGGCTGACGTGGCCGATGTCGTCGCGGCGAGGGAGATGAAGGTGCTGTGGGGGCTCTATACGGGACTCATGGAGGAAGGGGACGGCGAGGCGGCGTCCGAGGCGAGGAAGAAGATCATGGAGGGCGCCATCGGCGATGATGTCGTGGGCTTCTCCGGAGGATCCATGGAATTTCTTGGCAACAACACTCTGTCGTCCTCGTGCAAGGAGATGTACGTGGTGAGCGCCGAGGAGAAGAGCAAGTGGCGGCCATTGCCGCGGCACGAGTACCCGAGACCGCTCGTCTTCCACGATGGCCGCCTCGCCTTCCTTCCGACGCCGCTCGCTACCGTCGCCATGCTCGTGTGGCTCCCCTTGGGCGCCGCCCTCGCGGTGACCCGCATCGCCGTCGCGATGGCGCTCCCATACAAGTACGCCACGCTGATCCTCGCCGCCACCGGCCAGTCGTGGCGCCTCCGCGGCTCGCCGCCGCCGCCGCCGTCGTCGCGCGGGCAGCTCTACGTGTGCAACCACCGGACGCTCATCGACCCCGTGTACGTGTCCATCGCGCTGGACCGCCCCGTGCGCGCCGTGTCCTACAGTCTGAGCCGCCTCTCGGAGCTCATCTCCCCCATCGGCCGCACCGTGCACCTCGCCAGGGACCGCGCCCACGACGGCGCCGCCATGGCGCGCCTCCTGGCCGGGGGAGCGCACGTCGTGGTCTGCCCCGAGGGCACCACCTGCCGCGAGCCGTACCTGCTCCGCTTCAGCCCGCTGTTCGCCGAGCTCAGCGGCGACGGCGTCGTGCCCGTGGCGCTCGCCGTCGAGACGGCCATGTTCCATGGCACCACGGCGGGCGGCTGGAAGTCCATGGACGCGCTCTACTACCTGGCCAACCCCAGGATGTGCTACACGGTTGAGTTCCTCGGCAGGGTCGACACGGCGCCCGTCAGGGACGGCGGCGCCGCGAGCACGGACGTGGCCAACCGCGTGCAGCGGCTGATGGCGGCGTCGCTCGGGTACGAGTGCACCATGCTCACCAGGAAGGACAAGTATCTCATGCTCGCCGGCAACGACGGCGTGGTGCGCGCAAAAGGGGCAATGTGCTAGTGACCGTGACTGAAAAAGAATTAGATGCAAGCGTCGAAAAAAAATAGAGATAGACTGGACAAATTTAAGAACGAGAGTTTGCTACAGCAATATGTACTCTGTAAAGTTGTAGACTACCAGTCCCTCTGTTAAAGATATATATACTCTTAAAGTTTTTGCACATTCTTCAACGTGCATTACCTTTTTTATATGAATATATGTTTGAAAAATAATATAAACATACTTTAGTGAAAGAAATGACACAAATAATGTTCAGTAGTCTTAGGCTGGTCACAATGAGGAGGAGCTTAGGAGTAGCATCACACACTCCAATACAATTTTGCTTATGTGGCACATATTTAATAAAGAGAGAGGTGCTTATGGTAACTAGCTAAGTTACCGGAACATCACACACTCTAAGAAACAATGAGTCTATAACCTAATAAATACATCGTTGCATGACACTACATAAATGTTCCTACCCGCTACGGAGATAGTAACATAGTCTAGAAAAATGTGTAAGTAACTAGCTTATGTTCTTGCCCACTGTGACCAGCCTTACGTACTCCAAAGGGCGCCTCCAATTGTTCTCCCTAATTGTCCAAAAAGTGGCTGAGTTAACAAATGAGGATGCAATAACCACTAGGCACCATGGTAATTCTTCCCCATTTGTCCATCTTGTCCTTTTTGGCAATCTAGAGCTGCTAATTAATTACCAAAGATGGACCCAAATTGACTGATCACTTCTGCTTGGGTACACTCTCCTTAAACACATCAAGGGCTGAGATCTGTCCATACCCCTTCGCTGTCAGGGGTACGATCGTCTTATGTAAAAAAGTCTACCCCGCGCGTCCACGTCGATACCCCCTCGCGCATGTGTATACGGGGCTGCGGGACGAGCCGATCCGCTTGGCAGCCGTGAGGACGCGAGCCGAGCCGAGCCGTTAGCATCCATGGGCCCACAATGTCAGATGCAGAGCGTGTTTTTTTTCAAAAGTGGGCATTGACCGGTGGGGGCGTACGTGTGGTCGTGGCGCGGACGGCCGTACCGCCGTGCATTAACTGTTTGCACTAATTGCGGCGTGCATGCATGCGCCGACTACTCGCGGCCGATATCCTGCCGCCCGCCTTCTGCCCTCGTAGTCCGCGCCCTCCACTGCCGTGCATGCGGTGACCGCCCGCCTGCCGCCCGCCTTCGGCCTTGGGCCAGCTGTTGTCGACCGCTCGGCTCCGCCGCTCTGGCGACCCGCCAGACGCCACCAATACCTCGCTGCCGCTGCGAGCCTTCACCACGCCAACCACTGCCGCGCTGCCGCCCTCGCGCCTTCACACGCCATCGCTGCCGCGCCTGTAGCCCGCCCGCCTTCCCACGCCACCGCTGCCACGCGTACCGCCTGCCGCCCGCCTCTCCCTCGTGGCGCGCGCCACCGATGGCTCGCCCGGGCCATTCCCTCCACCCGCCGGCTATAAAAGGCCGCCCCACCCCTCTCTTCTCCACTCCACGCCAACGACACGCACCCGCCCCGCCCCTGTCTTCTCCAGTCCATCTCATCTCCACGCCACTGACATGCACCCCAGCGATGTCTTCGAGCGACTCCGACGAAGGCGCGTGGCCGGGCGGCGTCTGGCCGTTGAGCCTCACCATCCGCGACATGGAGGACCTCACCCGGTTCGGCCTGATGGTGCCGCCGGCTTCGAAGGTGCCGGGGCCATGGCGGATCGGCGCAGACGACGTCCCCACACGCGGCCTGCCACCGACGCCGGAGCAGCTCCACGCCTTCCTTGGCGCCCGGTACAACAGGAAGGCCCGCCGCCGCTTCTGGCGCAGCGAAAACTTCGATGTCGTCCTCGGCGCGTTCAGGGACGCGGCGGCCGGCCGCCCCGTCGGAGACATTACCGGCGAGGTCGGCTCTTCTCGTCGCCGCCGATGCCAGGGCCCACCCTCTCTCGGCCCTAGTACTCGGGCACATCAGGCGCCCCTGCCTCGGTGCTGTCCCCGCACCCGCCAGCGCAGACCGCCCTCGCGCAAGACGGCGACCCCGACGACACCCTGGGGCTACTTGCGGTGCTGGCCCAGTCGGCAGCCGAGGCGGCGGCGGCGGCGCGCGAGGAGAGAGAGCTGCAGGCGGCCTTAGGGGCGGTGCGGGCGCAGGAGGCGCATCATGGCGGCAACTGGTGGGACGACAACTCCGGCGATGACGGCGACGACGGTGGCGAAGGAGGCTGATACGTCTCCGTCGTATCTATAATTTTTGATTGTTCTATGCCAATATTATTCAACTTTCATATACTTTTTGGCAACTTTTTATACTATTTTTGGGACTAACATATTGATCCGATTGCCCAGTGCGGTTCATGTCCATTGCATGTCTTTGGTTTCAGAATATCCATATCAAACGGAGTCTAAACGGGATAAAAGCAGACGGATATTTTTTGGAATATTTGGAGAATCTGGAAGAAAAATCAACGCGAACCGGTCCGAGGTGGGCACGAGGTGGCGCCCCCTAGGGCGCCCACGACCTCGTGACCCACCTGTAAAGGCGATTGACGCCCTTCTTCGGCCGCAAGAAAGCTAATTTTCGGAAAAAAATCACGGCGAAGGTTTCAGTCCAATCGGAGTTACGGATCTCCGGATATAAAAGAAACGGTGAAAGGGCAGCAGAACAGAACGCATAAACAGAGAGAGACAGAGAGATAGATTCAATCTAGGAGGGGCTCTCGCCCCTCCCACGCCATGGGAGCCAAGGACCAGAGGGGAAACCCTTCTCCCATCTAGGGAGGAGGTCAAGGAAGAAGAAGAATAAGGGGGCCCCTCTCCCCCTTGCTTCCGGTGGCGCCGGAACACCACCGTGGTCATCATCATCACCGCAATCTTCACCAACAACTTCACCGCCATCATCACCAACTCTTCCCCCTCTATGCAGCGGTGTAACCTCTCTCTTACCCGCTGTAATCTCTACTTAAACATGGTGCTCAACGCTATATATTATTTCCCAATGATGTATGGCTATCCTATGATGTTTGAGTAGATCTATTTTGTCCTACGGGCTATTTGATGATCGTGATTGGTTTGAGTTGCATGTTTTATTATTGGTGCTGTCCTATGGTGCTCTCCGTGTCGCCAAGCGTGAGGGATTCCCACTGTAGGGTTTGCAATATGTTCATGATTTGCTTATGATGGGTGGCGTGAGTGACAGAAGCACAGACCCGAGTAAGTAGGTTGTTTACGTATGGGATAAAGGGGACTTGATACTTTAATGCTATGGTTGGGTTTTACCTTAATGATCTTTAGTAGTTGCGGATGCTTGCTAGAGTTGCAATCATAAGTGCATATGATCCAAGTAGAGAAAGTATGTTAGCTTATGCCTCTCCCTCAAATAAAATTGCAATAATGATTACCGGTCTAGTTATCGATTACCTAGGGACAAATAAATTTCTCGTGACAACAAGCTCCTTACTAAAACTAATTTAGTTGTGTCTTCATCTAAACAGCCCCTACCTTTTATTTACTCGCTCTTTATTACCTTGCAAACCTATCCAAAAACACCTACAAAGTACTTCTAGTTTCATACTTGTTCTAGGTAAAGCGAACGTCAAGCGTGCGTAGAGTTGTATCGGTGGTCGATAGAACTTGAGGGAATATTTGTTCTACCTTTAGCTCCTCGTTGGGTTCGACACTCTTACTTATCGAAAGAGGATACAATTGATCCCCTATACTTATGGGTTATCAAGACCTTTTTCTGGCGCCGTTGCCGGGAGCAATAGCGTGGGGTGAGTATTCTCGTGTGTGCTTGTTTGCTTTATCACTAAGTAATTTTTATTTGCTGTTCTTAGTTGTTCTCTATCTTTAGTTATGGATATGGAACACGAAATACCAAAAAAATCAGGTGTACTTTCTGCTCATGGAGATGGGGAACCTCCTAAAACCCTCGATGCTGGTTATGTGAAATATATTATGTACTACTTTAATAATCCCGAGAAAACCCCATTCAATTATGTAATGGGAGTAACGTTGGATCAACGTGAATACTTTAGGGATTACCGCTTGACACAAAAAGGGAAACTATTATGGGATCAAATTTATATATTGAAGTGGTATGCTAGACAACTATGCTTGGAATATGATTATACTTGTTGCTCTAGGATGAATGCTCCACACCTCCCCTTTTCATGCAAATTTAATGATAATGAAACCTTGGCTTCTTATGCTAGAGGTATATATGATTACTATGATGTGGAACAAATAGAAGAATTTGTTGCTTTTATGGGTGCTTATGAAATTGAATCTATGTTTAAAGAGTTTGATCATTTTGAAGATGTTGTTTATAGATCTGAAAATTTAGCTATCCTCAAATATTGCTATGAGAATTATGAATACAATTCCGATATTAATGCACTTATTAAGAAAGTCTCCGCTTTCCAAGAAGAGACTAATATTTTGCAGGAATCTATGGAAGAAGAAATTGATGAAACTGTGAGCTCATTGGATGAAAAAGATGAGGAAGAGAGCGAAGAACAAAAGGAGGAAGAACGGATTAGCTACCCGTGCCCACGTTCTAATGAGAGTAACTCTTCAACTCATACATTGTTTAATTCCCCTTCGTGCTTACCTAAGGATGATTGCTATGATGACTGTTATGATCCCTTTGATTCTTTTGAAATATCCCTTTTTGATGATGCTTGCTATGCTTGTGGCCAAGATGCCAATATGAATTATGCTTATGGAGATGAACTTGCTATAGTTCCTTATGTTATGAATGAAATTGTTGCTATTGCACCCACGCATGATAGTCCTATTATCTTTTTGAATTCTCCCAACTACACTATATCGGAGAAGTTTGCTTTTATTAAGGATTATATTGATGGGTTGCCTTTTACCGTTGCACATGATGATTTTGATAGATATAGTATGCATGTGCTTGCTGCTCCTACTTGCAATTATTATGAGAGAGGAACTATATCTCCACCTCTTTATGTTTCCAACACGATAAAATTGCAAGAAACTGTTTATACTAGGTGTGTATGAATTGTTCTTTTATGACATGCCGATGCATAGGAAGAGAGTTAGACTTCGTCACTACATGATATATGTTACTTTATGCTCACTACTAAATTACAAATCATTGCTAATTAAAAATGGCTTTGATATACCTTGGGATCCGGGTGGATTCACTACTTGAGCACTATATGCCTAGCTTAATGGCTTTAAAGAAAGCGCTGCCAGGGAGACAACCCGGAAGTTTTATAGAGTCATTTATCTCTGTTGAGTGCTTTCATATAGTCTAAAAACAACAAAAATAAAGAGGGGAACCCAAAACTTTTTCAAAAAGGAAAGTGAAAGTGAGAAAGACAAGCATTGTTGAAGTGGGAGAGCTCCTTGAACTTTGTTCATGCTCACGGAAACTTTGTGAATCTTGATTACACAAACTTTTCAACAAAAATAACTATCCCCTTGTACAATTCCATTGTATTATAAAAATAATGTGCCAAGGTTTGACTTTAGGATGGTTAAAATGCTTGTTGGTTTGTGCGGTGCAGGACAGAAACTTTGGCTGTAGTGCGCGAATTTTAATTTTTTATGGAACGTCAAATGGTTCTGATTATTTTTGCACTGTATTTATGTACAAATGTTTTATTTTTCCTAATTTTGGAAGAATTTTTAAAGTATCATAAGTATGGTGAATGTTCAGATTGTTACAGACTGTTCTGTTTTAGACAGATTCTGTTTTTGATGCATAGTTTGCTTGTTTTGATGAAATTATCAATTTATATCAGTGGATTAAGCCATGAAAAAGTTATACTACAGTAGAAAAAATGCAAAAACAAAATATGAATTGGTTTGCAACAGTACTTAGAGTGGTGATTTGCTTTATTATACTAACGGATCTTACCGAAGTTTTCATTTGAAGTTTTGTGTGGATGAAGTGTTCGATGATTGAGAAGGTTTCGATGTGAGAAGAAGGAAGAGAGGCAAGAGCTCAAGCTTGGGGATGCCCGAGGCACCCCAAGTAAATATTCAAGGAGACTCAAGCGTCTAAGCTTGGGGATGCCCCGGAAGGCATCCCCTATTTCTTCAACAAGTATCGGTATGTTTTCGGATTCGTTCCGTTCATGCGATATGTGCAATCTTGGAGCGTCTTTTGCATTTAGTTTTCATTTTTTCTTTTATGCACCATGTTGGTATGAGATGGTCCTTGGTTGATTTATAGAATGCTCTTTGCACTTCACTTATATCTTTTGAGTATGGCTTTATAGAATGCTTCATGTGCTTCACTTATATCATTTGAAGTTTGGATTGCCTGTTTCTCTTCACATAGACAACCGCCATTTGTAGAATGCTTTTTTGCTTCACTTATATTTGTTAGAGCATGGGCATATATTTTGTAGAAAGAATTAAACTCTCTTGCTTCACTTATATCTATTTAGAGAGATGACAGGAACTGGTCATTCACATGGTTAGTCATAAAATCCTACATAAAACTTGTAGATCACTGAATATGATATGTTTGGTTCCTTGCAATAGTTTTGCGATATAAATATGATGATATTAGAGTCATGCTAGTCGAGTAATTGTGAAATTGAGAAATACTTGTGTTGAGGTTTGCAAGTCCCGTAGCATGCACGTATGGTGAACTGTTATGTAACGAAGTTGGAGCATGAGGTGTTTATCTATTGTCTTCCTTATGAGTGGCGGTCGGGGACGAGCGATGGTCTTTTCCTACCAATCTATCCCCGTAGGAGCATGCGCGTAGTACTTTGTTTTGATGACTAATAGATTTTTGCAATAAGTATGTGAGTTCTTTATGACTAATGTTGAGTCCATGGATTATACACACTCTCACCCTTCCATCATTGCTAGCCTCTTAGGTACCGTGCATTGCCCTTTCTCACTTCGAGAGTTGGTGCAAACTTCGCCGGTGCATCCAAACCCCGTGATACGATATGCTCTATCACACATAAACCTCCTTATATCTTCCTCAAAACATCCACCATACCTACCTACTATGGCATTTCCATAGCCATTCCGAGATATATTTCCATGCAACTTCCATCATCATCATATACATGACTTGAGCATTTATCGTCATATTGCTTTGCATGATCGTAAGATAGCTAGCATGATGTTTTTATGGCTTGTCCGTTTTTTGATGTCATTGCTACGCTAGATCATTGCACATCCCGGTACACCGCCGGATGCATTCATATAGAGTCATATCTTTGTTCTAGATATCGAGTTGTAATATTGAGTTGTAAGTAAATAAAAGTGTGGCGATCATCATTATTAGAGCATTGCCCCAGTGAGGAAAGGATGATGGAGACTATGATTCCCCCACAAGTCGGGATGAGACTCCAGACGAAAAAAAATAAAAAAATAAAAAAGAGAGAAAGGCAAAAAAAAGAGAAGGCCCAAAGAAAATAAAAATAAAAAGATAAAAAAAATGAGAGAAAAAGAGAGAAGGGGCAATGTTACTATCCTTTTACCACACTTGTGCTTCAAAGTAGCACCATGTTCTTCATATAGAGAGTCTCTTGAGTTATCACTTTCATATACTAGTGGGAATTTTCCTTATAGAACTTGTCTTGTATATTCCAACGATGGGCTTCCTCAAATGCCCTAGGTCTTCATGAGCAAGCAAGTTGGATGCACACCCACTTAATTTCAGTTTGAGCTTTCATATACTTATAGCTCTAGTGCATCCGTTGCATGGCAATCCCTACTCCTCACATTGACATCAATTGATGGGCATCTCCATAGCCCGTTGATTAGCCGCGTCGATGTGAGACTTTCTCCTTTTTTGTCCTGTCCACATAACCCCCATCATCATATTCTATTCCACCTATAGTGCTATGTCCATGGCTCACGCTCATGTATTGCGTGAAAGTTGAAAAGGTTTGAGAAACGTCAAGTATGAAACAATTGCTTGGCTTGTCATCGGGGTTGTGCATGATGTGAATATTTTGTGTGGTGAAGATGGAGCATAGCCAGACTATATGATTTTGTAGGGATGAGCTTTCTTTGGCTATGTTATTTCAATAAGACATAATTGCTTGTTGGTATGCTTGAAGTATTATTATTTTTATGTCAAAGGATAGACTATTGCTTTGAATCACTCGTGTCTTAATATTCATGCCATGATTAGACATATGATCAAAATTATACTAGGTAGCATTCCACATCAAAAATTATCTTTTTTTATCATTTACCTACTTGAGGACGAGCAGGAATTAAGCTTGGGTATGCTGATACGTCTCCGTCGTATCTATAATTTTTTATTGTTCCATGCCAATATTATTCAACTTTCATATACTTTTTGGCAACTTTTTATACTATTTTTGGGACTGACATATTGATCCAAAGGTCTTGAGTGCCGATTCTCTGCATTGCATGTTTTTGGTTTCGCAGAATATCCATATCAAACGGAGTCCAAACAGGATAAAAACGGACGGAGATTTTTTTGGAATATTTGGAGAATCTGGAAGAAAAATCACCGTGAACCAGTGTCCGAGGTGGGCACGAGGTAGGGGGGCGCACCCCCACCTAGGGCGCGCCCCTGACCCTCGTGACCCACCTGTAAGGCGGTTGACGCCCTTCTTCGGCCGCAAGAAAGCTAATTTTAGAAAAAAAATCATGGCGAAGGTTTCAGTCCAATCGGAGTTACGGAACTCCGGATATAAAAGAAACGGTGAAAGGGCAGCAGAACAGAATGCAGAAATAGAGAGAGACAGAGAGATAGATCCTATCTCGGAGGGGCTCTCGCCCCTCCCACGCCATGGGAGCCAAGGACCAGAGGGGAAACCCTTCTCCCATCTAGGGAGGAGGTCAAGGAAGAAGAAGAAGAAGGGGCCCCCTCTCCCCCTTGATTCCGGTGGGGCCGGAACGCCGCCGTGGCCATCATCATCACCGCAATCTTCACCAAAAACTTCACCGCCATCATCACCAACTCTTCCCCCTCTATGCAGCGGTGTAACCTCTCTCTTACCTGCTGTAATCTCTACTTAAACATGATGCTCAACGCTATATATTATTTCCCAATGATGTATGGCTATCCTATGATGTTTGAGTAGATCTGTTTTGTCCTACGGGCTATTTGATGATCGTGATTGGTTTGAGTTACATGTTTTATTATTGGTGATGTCCTATGGTGCTCTTCGTGTCGCGCAAGCGTGAGGGATTCCCGCTGTAGGGTTTGCAATATGTTCATGATTTGCTTATGGTGGGTGGCATGAGTGACAGAAGCACAAACCCGAGTAAGTAGGTTGTTTACGTATGGGATAAAAGGGGACTTGATACTTTAATGCTATGGTTGGGTTTTACCTTAATGATCTTTAGTAGTTGCAGATGCTTGCTAGAGTTCCAATCATAAGTGCATATGATCCAAGTAGAGAAAGTATGTTAGCTTATGCCTCTCCCTCAAATAAAATTGCAATAATGATTACCGGTCTAGTTATCGATTGCCTAGGGACAAATAACTTTGTCGTGACAACAAGCTCTTTACTAAAACTAATTTAGTTGTGTCTTCATCTAAACAGCCCCTACCTTTTATTTACTCGCTCTTTATTACCTTGCAAACCTATCCAAAAACACCTACAAAGTACTTCTAGTTTCATAATTGTTCTAGGTAAAGCGAACGTCAAGCGTCGTGAGAGTTGTATCGGTGGTCGATAGAACTTGAGGGAATATTTGTTCTACCTTTAGCTCCTCGTTGGGTTCGACACTCTTACTTATCGAAAGAGGCTACAATTGATCCCCTATACTTGTGGGTTATCAGAGGCGATGGCATTGTCGACCTCACTGGCGCCAGCGACTTGGAGTAGTTTAGTTTTAGGTTTAGATTTAGATTTTGTTCTAAGTTATGTAAAATATCTTTAAGTATGGATGAAGTCGGAATGGTTTATCTAGAAAAAATATATCCTTATGTTTAATTTGATATTAGTTGTGCAATAAAGCTTTGAAAAATAAACGGAAATACATGCATTTGAGCATTACGAGACGATAAGTGGTAAAATAAAACTGAGACAAAACGGCCGGTTCGCTCATAACAGAACGGCCTCCAGTAAACGATGTGAATTTTTTGAATGACCTCAACGGTCTTCGGATAAATCATGGATATTCATAGAGTAGCAAAAAGCAACGAAACTTTTCATAGATGCTAGTCATTGATTAAAAAGTCCTTTCGGATGGGCCCTTCGCTACCCGTTGAATGTATTTGGAGACAAAAAACAAGTAGCGTCACGTCTGGGGAATGCTTTAATGTGTTTTCACCGCAAAAATTATAGAAAATACATAGAGTGGCAAAAAGCCACGAAACTTGTCATGCACACTAGTCATGATGGTACAACAGTCAGAAAAAATTGGGTTTATTTGAAGGATGTCAAATTTTGCAAGTGAGTTTTTATGCCTACCCCCACACTCCATCCAAGTATTGAACGTATTTGGACACCAGAAACATGTTGCGTCACGTCCGAGGGGTGCTATGTGCTGTTTTCACCGCAAAATTGTAGAAAATTCATAAAGTGGCAAAAAGCCAAAAAAAACTTGTCATGCATCCTAGTCATGTTGGTAGAGCACTATGAAAAAAATTTGGGTTCATTTGAAGGATGTCGAAAATAAACTTCTTTCGGACGGGGCCTTCGCTCCGACCCAAACGGCCTCTGGAGAACGAGGTCAATTTTTTGCCATCTTCAGAATTGCTTGAAATTTTGCAAGTGAGTTGGTATGCCCACCCCCACACTCAATCCGAGAATTGAACGTATTTGGACACCAAAAACATGTTGCGTCACGTCCGGTCAGTGTTTTAGGTGTTTTCATCAAAAAAATTGTAGGAAATTCATAAAGTGGCAAAAAGTTACGAAACTTGTCATGCTTAGTAGTCATGATGGTACAACACTATGAAAAAAATTTGGGTTCATTTGAAGGATGTCAAAAAAAACTTCTTTCGGACGGGGCCTTCGCTCCTACCCGAACGGCCTCCGGAGAACGAGGTCAATTTTTGCCATCTTCAGAATGGCTTGAAATTTTGCAAGTGAGTTGGTATGCCCACCCCCACATTCAATCTGAGAATTGAACGTATTTGGACACAAAACATGTTGCGTCACGTCCCGTCAGTGTTTTAGGTGTTCTTACCGAAAAATTGTAGAAAATTCATAAAGTGGCAAAAAGGTACGAAACTTGTCATGCATCCTAGTCATGATGGTAGAACACTATGAACAAAATTTGGGTTCATTTGAAGGATGTCAAAAAAAATAATGCAAATAGTTCTTTGATGGTCTATCTTCGCACCTGGCGCTTCTGGCGCTTTCTTCCTTCCACCTTCCTCTTATACTCGACTCTTCCCCGATCACTCCCCAACAAAGGCTTGCTCATCTTCGTCATAGTCCAAACTCTTTCTCGTGTGACTGTGGTGCTTTCTTGAGCGATGACTTGGGAGGGTTCCGGTCACCCCTACCCGGGCAGACAACCTCCCTCATTCACATCAGAAATGGAAAAGATTCCATTTTGGAAAGTAAATCTCTTTATGTATAGATAGAAAATAGCAAAAGTACGGTTCGGAGTCTTTTCTTTCTTATTTGAATCCAAATCGAAATGCCTCAACTTGATAAATTAACTTATTTCTCACAATTTTTTTGGTTATGTCTTCTCCTCTTTACTTTTTATATTCTCTTATTTAATAATAATAATAATGGAATACTTAGAATTAGTAGAATTCTCAAACTACGGAACCAACTGCTTTCACGCCGGGGGGGGGGGGGTGGAGGGGCGAGATCCAAAGCAAGGACCCTAAGAATCTGGAAGACATCTCGAGAAAAGGTTTTAGCACCGGTGTAACGCCCGGATAATCTTGCTACAGTAATCCCTCGCTAATCATGCCACGTCATCCCGACATTGCTAAACGTCCGTTAGTTCAAACCGCGTCAATTTCAAATTCAAACAAATGTCAAACGTCAAAAGTTTTCAAAATTTGAAACAAAAATGTTCAATGGTTGCCAAATATTACAAGGGTAATTATGGTGCAACAAACACCTTTTTATAAAATGGCTAAATGGTTTAAAATGATTTAAACAAAAAAAAGAAAGAGATAAGAAAAGAAAACAGAACCAAAAAAATAAAAAGAAAGAACCCCCCCCCATCGGGCCACCCGGTGGCCTCTGAGCCAACCAGCGGCTCCAGTGGCGCCTATAGCCCCCCTGGGGCGACCGAACCCTAGCGGCCCCCTCCTTATCCACCCCCACTCCACCGACACTCCGCCCGCTCCCAAAATATCTCCTCCCTCCTCTCCCCGATTGGATCGGGATCGAGGAGGAGGTCGTCGACGCCGACGCCGCCTGTGAGCTCCCCCACCGGATCGCTTCGCCTCCCCACCGGACTGCCCCCCTACGCACGTCGTCCCCGTCGTCCCCCCCGACCTTCCCCAAGCCCGCTGCCAGTTTCCCTACCCCCCCCCCCCCCGACGCGAGCTCCATCAAGGCAATACAGGGATATGACTCTGAAGCCCACAAGATTAAGCGCGACCTCAAAGAAGGAAAGCCCTCATTCTTCACTATTACCGATGATGGCGCCTTGTACTTCAAAGGCCGCCTAGTGGTGCCGTGTAAGGAGAAAAACCTGCATATGACTCGAGAAAGTTATGAAAGAAGCTCATGATACGCCTCTATGTATCCATCCCGGTAGTACAAAGATGTACCAGACATTCGTCAAAGATTCCGTGGTCTAACATGAAGCAAGACATTGCTCGCTATGTTCTTTGAGTGTGACGTTTCGTCAGATCACATCGTAACATCAAAGGCCTGCTGGAACTCTGCAACCTATCTCTATTCCTGAATGGAAATGGGACCATGTTGAAATGGACTTCGTCACTGGATTTCCCAAATCGCAAAAGGGTAATGATGTATTCTTGTGGTCATTGACCGACTTTCTAAAGTTGCACATTTTCTGGCGGTCAAAGAAACGATCACTGCTAGTCAGCTTGCAACTCTCTACATGTCCAGAATTGTTTCACTTCACGGTATTCCACTGGTTATCAGTTCGGACCGTGGCAGCTTATTCACTTCAAGATTCTGGGCAAGTTTCCAAGAAGCTATGGGGACTCACTTATCTTTCAAGATCTGCGTTTCATCCGCAGTCGCAAGGGCAAGTTGAACGTGTCAACCAAGTTCTCGAAGACATGCTTCGAGCTTGTGTTATTTCCTTCGGCAAGAAATGGGAGGAATCTCTCCCAAATGCTGAGTTCTCTTATAATAATAGCTATCAAGCTAGTCTGAAGATGGCCCCCTTCGAAGTGTTATATGGTTGAAAGTGCGAACCCTCCGAACTGGTCAAATCGGGAACGCCCACTCTTTGGTCCGGATATTATCCAACATGCCGAGGATCAAGTCCGCATTATTCGCGAGAATCTTAAGACTGCTCAGTCACGCCAAAAGAGTAATTATGACCGTCATCATAAAGACATGGTCTATCAACCTGGCGAAAAGGCCTATCTTCGCTACACCAATGAAGGGTGCTCACCGCCGGATCAAGGGCAAGCTGGCTCCTCGCTATGTTGGCCCATTCACTATTCCGGAAAGGCGTGGAAAAGTGGCATATCAACTCGAGCTTCCGTCGAACCTTTCTCGAGTTCACGATGTGTTCCACGTGTGCCGCCTCCGTCGGCTGCTTCAAGGACCCAATCCGGCAAAGGATCATGAAGTGCTCGAATTGCAGCAGGACCTCTCCTATAAAGAGCATCCGTCCGCATTCTCGACAAAGCTGAACGCCGCACACGCCGGAAAGGCGATCAAGTTCCTCAAGGTCCAGTGGTCGAATCACTCTGAAGACGAAGCCACCTGGGAACGCGAGGATCGTCTTCGTGATGAATACCCCGCACTGTTTCCTTCTACCTCCTAAATCTCGGGACGAGATTTCTTGTAGTGGAGGAGATTTGTAACGCCCGGATAATCTTGCTACAGTAATCCCTCGCTAATCATGCCACGTCATCCCGATTACTGTTGCTAAACGTCCGTTAGTTCAAACCGCGTCAATTTCAAATTCAAACAAATGTCAAACGGCAAAAGTTTTCAAAATTTGAAACAAAAATGTTCGGTGGTTGCCAAATATTACAAGGGTAATTATGGTGCAACAAACACCTTTTTATAAAATGGCTAAATGGTTTAAAATGATTTAAACAAAAAAAGAAAGAGATAAGAAAAGAAAACAGAACCAAAAAAAATAAAAGGAAAGAACCCCCCCCCAGGCCTGACCCGGCTGGCCTCTGCCAACCAGGCTGCCCAGCCGGCGCCTATAGCCCCCCTGGGGCGACCGAACCCTAGCGGCCCCTCCTTATCCACCCCACTCCACCGACACTCCCCCCCGCTCCCAAAATATCTCCTCCCTCCTCTCCCCGATTGGATCGGGATCGAGGAGGAGGTCGTCGACGCCGACGCCGGCGCCCGGAGCTCCCCCCACCGGACTGCTTCGCCCTCCCCCGCCGGACTGCCCCCCTACGCACGTCGTCCCCGTCGTCCCCCCCGACCTTCCCCGAGCCCGCTGCCAGTTTCCCTACCCCCCCCCCCCCCGACATGAGCTCCCTCCTCTCCCCCTTTCCCTCTGTCGCCAGCGCCGTCCGCACCCACCACGGCCCGCGCCTCCCCCTCCCCTTCTCCTCTCTGCCTCCCTCACCCGCCTGCTAGTTCGCCGTGGCCGCGCCGTGCTCACGCCGTGCTCATGGACACCGCCGCCCACGCCGTCCACTGCGCCCGGCCAAGACTGGCTCGCCCGACTCATACAGCCGTGCTCACCGCGAGCCCTTGGCTGCTCCGACCACACCTGTGCGCTGCCGTGCAGCCTGCACTGCTGCCAACACGCCCTCGCGGATGCTTTCGCCGACGCCGGGTCCGCTCACGCCATGTCCGCCTTGACCCGTGTGCTCCCTCCCATCTCTGATCACCCGAAGCGCTCGGCCAACCTCGGCCTCCCTGCACTGCCACTACCATCGGGCGACACGCGCCGCTGCCAGGTCCGATCCCCTTTGGTCGCGCGTCGAATGGACGCGGGAGGCGCGATCCCGAACCCCTCCGCATCCCTGTGGTCGCCGGGGCTCTGTCGCCGGCGCGTGCCCAGCCGAGGCACGGCCTCGTCCTTGATGGGCGCCCGCACCCAGCGCCCAACGGCCGCCCGATAGCGCCCGAACCCGCTAGGCCATTGGCCCTATGACAAGCAGGCCCCACCCCAGAACAAAAATTAAAAAAAAGGCTTAAAAAAGTAAATAAATAAATAATTAAAATATTAATTAATTAATTAAAGAATTAATTAACTTAATTAATCCTGATTAGTTAACCTAATTAATTGTAGTTATAATCATTTTAGTTAGACTAACTAAACCTGATTAGTTAGTCTTAGACAATGACAACCGGGTCCCACCATCAGATTGACCCAGTCAAGCCCTGTTGACTGCTGACGTCAGCATGACATCATGCTGATGTCATAATTCCATTTTTTGAATTAAATTCAATAATTAATTAAATTCCAGAAATTAATAAAATCTTTAGAAAATCATATCTTTTAATCCGTAACTCGGATTAAATTATTTTCAACATGAAAGTTGCTCAGAACGACGAGACGATCCCGGATGCGCAGCCTGTTCGTCCACCATACACCCCTAACATATCAAACTTGCAACTTTCCCCCTCCGGCTCCTCTGCCCGAAAACGCGAAACACCGGGAATACTTTCCCGGATGCTTTCCCCCTTCACCGGTATCACCTCATACCGCGTTAGGGCACCCCTAGCACCGTTACTTGTCATGTCATGCATCGATATGCATCTGTTTGCATGGTATTCATTGTTTCTTCCCCTCTTCTCTCTGGTAGACTACGAGACCGACACCGCTACCCAAAGACGACTACGGAGTTGACGACCCTCTCTCTTGCCAGAGCAACCAGGCAAGCCCCCTTGATCACCAGATATCGCCTATTCTACTCTATCTTTGCTTGCATTAGAGTAGTGTAGCATGTTATCGCTTTCCGTTATACCTATCCGATGCATAGCCCGTCCTTGCTACTCAAGTTGTTACCTTTACCGCAATCCTACATGCTTAGTATAGGATGCTAGTATTTCTATCTGTGGCCCTACATTCTTGTCCGTCTCTGTGCTATACTATCGGGCCGTGATCACTCGGGAGGTGATCACGGGTATACTATATACTTATACATGATACATGTGGTGACTAAAGTCGGGTCGGCTTGTGGAGCACCCGCGAGTGGATCTTTGAGGCGGAGCGACAGGCAGGTTGAGACTACAGGTGAGAGGTGGGCTCGCCCTGGTCGGTGTTTGCGGATACTTAACACGCTTAACGAGATCTGGGTATTTGATCCGAGTCCGCCATTTGGTCTATACGCACTAACCATCTACGCTGGAGTAGTTATGGGTATCCCGGCGTCGTGGTATCACCGGCATTTCGTGACGCTGCCGACCGAAAGCGCGCTACCGGATTGGATCGAACGCCACTAGGCTAGGTCTGCTTCGGCCACCCTACAACGTCTTGTGTGTCTTTGAGGCGATGGGCCTGCACCACTGGCGCTTAGGTTTAGACCGGCGTCTTGACCTCTCTGTTATGCCTAGGTGGGGCTGCGACGTGTTGATCTTCCGGCCGGGCATGACCCGTAAAAGTGTGTCCGCCAAATGGGATCAAGCGTGTTGGGTTATGTGGTGCACCCTGCAGTGAAGTTAATCTATTCGAATAGCCGTGATCTTGATGCAGGGCGACTTGGAGTTGTACCTTGACCTTATGACAACTAGAACCGGATACTTAATAAAACACACCCTTCCAAGTGCGAGATACAACCCGGTGATCGCTCTCTAACATGGCGGCGAGGGGATCGCCGGGTAGGATTATGCTATACGATGCTACTTGGAGGACCTCAGTCTACTCTCTTCTACATGTTGCAAGACGGAGGCTTCCAGAAGCGTAGACTTCGACAAGATTAGCTATCCCCCTCTTATTCTCGCATTCTGCAGTTCAGTCCACTGATATGGCCCTTTACACATATATCCATGCATATGTAGTGTAGCTCCTTGCTTGCGAGTACTTTGGATGAGTACTCACGGTTGTCTTGTTCCCCCTTTTCCCCCTTTCTTTACCCGGTTGATGCAACTGCACGATGGAGCCAGGGCGACGCCAACGTCGATGGCGACTACTACACTGGAGGTGCCTACTACTACGTGCAGCCCGGCGACGACCACTGTGAGTAGTTAGGAGGATCCTGTGCGGGGAGGCCTGCGCCTCTTTCAATATGTATCCCGGTTTGTGCTAGCCATCTTATGGCAACTTGTTTAACTTATGTTTGTACTCAGATATTGTTGCTTCCGGCCGACTTCGTCTATGATCGAGAACTTGTATTCGAGCCCTCGAGGCCCCTGGCTTGTATTATGATGCTTGTATGACTTACTTTATTTTTAGAGTTGTGTTGTGATATCTTCCCGTGAGTCCCTGATCTTGATCGTACATGTTTGCGTGTATGATTAGTGTACGATTGAATCGGGGGCGTCACAACCGGTCTCTCATATATGTACTCCAGTTTATCCGAAGTATCTCAATGGTGTAAGACCGTCGATGTCAGGACCCCGATTCCAAGTCACATCGATCTAGCCGGTAACACCTCATATCACTTTGCGGCCTCACGCACGGTATTCCCACGGGTGTCGCCTTACCATGGCCCGGGACCGTTTGCGCCTTTTGGCTCACATATATGATAGTGTCGCTAGCATCCATATGACAGAGAACCCGGGCCGACATGGCTAGTCGTGAACCCAAAGCGGCACTAACCTATGGGGACAGGCATACATGAATCACATCGAGCATGTCGGTCATCAACGAATGAATCCGGGCTGTAGCACTGGGCTAACAGGACTCCGGTAACCCGGGCTGTAGCAGGCTAGGCAGGACTCCGGATGTCACCGCGTGACATTTCCCCGAAGGGACAGATATAGGAACGAATTGAAACACATGCCGGCTAGTCAAGTGTTCAGAGCAGTAGTGCTGGGCTAGCAGGACTCCGGTGAACCGGGCTGTAGCGGACTACTATCGCTCAGGAAGCACTAGACTACATTTCCCCATATGAGAGGCTGCCAAGGATAAACAACTAGATTGTCGGATCCCACACATACCAAGCATTTCAAACATACACACAATATGCTCAATATGTGCAAATACAACATGGCATCACAACATAACTCTACGACTCAAATATTTATTCATTAGGCTCCGAGGAGCGAGATATTACAAAGATGGGTCTCATGACCCAACACTCAGAGCATACAAGTCAAAGCACAAGCGGAAGCTTAACATGTCTGAGTACAGACAACTACACATGAAAAAGAGGCTGAGAAGCCTAACTATCTACCAGATCCTGCCGATGGCACAAGATCGTAGCTGAGGTAACAAGCTAAACGTCGAAGCCCAAGCGGAACTACTAGCGAGACTAACGTCTCTCTGCAAAACATAAAATAAGCAAACGTGAGTACAAATGTACTCAACAAGACTTACATCAGAACTAACTACATATGCATCAGTATCAACAAAGGGGGTGGTGGAGTTTGACTGCAGCAAGCCAGCTTTGACTCGGTGGCTATCCTGAACTACGACTGCAAGTAACTCTTTTGAGGTGGCGCACACGAGTCCACATATTCACCATATCAATACACCACTATGGATCCGCTCCCGTCTCTCTACGAGAACGCCATCCATAGCACTCACGCTTATCTTGCGCATTTTTAGAGTATCCACTTTCACTTGTCTATGAACTGTTATAGGCAACCCAGAAGTCCTTTACCGCGGACACGGCTATTCGAATAGATCATATTAACCCTGCAGGGGTGTACTTCTTCACACACGCTCTCACCACTTACCGCCGTTTACACAACATGTACTCGACAACCTTCAAGAGGAAGCCCGGCCGAGGGTGTCGGCCACGGCCTACCTAAACACTCAAGTCCCTAGTCCGTGTTTATCGCCTATTCGGGTTCCATCCGCAGGAGTCCGCCGAGGTTTCCACTAACGGCCCCGAACGATGTGTGCAGGGTTCCCGAGACACCAAACGGGCGAATCGGTACACCGGCCACGGTGTATCTACCGCATCATAGCCCACCCTAGGGTCGGCGCCACGCACGGCCTCCAACACATATCCTAGAAACACCGTAAACTAGTTGCAACTCCTGGACAGAGGACAAGGGTGGTTAAGAAGCCGAGAGAGTCAATTAAGGATCCCAATGTGTGGTAGTAACTGTTTCATGCATCACAAACACAGAACTCAGTTCCTGAGGACGGCTGCAATGAGACAACCCACCATGTACTCCTACATGGCCTCTCACCGCTACCTTTACCAAATCGTGTTCACACACTTAGCTTACACACAGTAGGACATGTTCACACACCTCCGATTCATCCCCGATGAATCAGACCTGACTCAACTCTAAGCAAGAGTGCATGACAAACAAGCATGAATGAGTAGGCACAACATGGCTCAAGCAACTCCTACTCATGCTAGTGGGTTTCATCCAATTCTTTGTGGAATGACAGTCATGCAGAGGATAAAGGGGTTCAGCTACCGCAGCAAGTAACACATGAGTCGTTGTTGTCCTAATGCAAGAAATAGAGCAGGAGCGAGAGAGTGGGATTATATCGGAATGAACAAGGGGTTTTGCTTGCACAGCACTTCAAGATAATATAGTTCTTCATCGGTGTCATCGAATTCTTCGCTTGCACGCCGCTCACCGAGAGGGGACAATTACGGCAAACAAGAAAGAACACAATCAATGCGATGCAACAATATGATGCATGATAATGACATGGCAATATCTGCTGGTGTTTTGAGCTAATGCGTGATAAGCCAAGTTAATTGAAGTGGAATTCAAACAAGGTTAAACTCCAACTCCAAATGCTAGTTCATAAGTTGCCCTAATCATGATTCATCCTATTCAGTGAGGTTAACTTGTTCAATCATGCATGAAAGTGGTACAGATGATAGATTGGATTTTTCTGATAATTTTTCATATATAAATTATTTCATTTGGAGTTACGATTGATTTTATATGAATTTTAGAAGTGTTGGGCATTTTCTGGAATTTCCTGATTAGTTTTAAACGAGAAAATGATTAATGACATTAGCATTGTGTCACTACTGCATCAGCAGGTCAGCCGAGTTGACCCGGGTCAACTCCGACTGGTGGGACCCGCGTGTCATTGACCCAGGGACTAAACCACGGTCAAAACTAGCGCTGACTGGGGTTTGACCCTGTGGTGGCGCCTACTGTCAGTGTCTGTTAGTGTGCTAATTGGGGGATTAGCCGCTAATGGCAACGCCACGTCAGCGTCGCCGGATTAGGCGCCGGCGACCACATCTCGCGGCGGAGGCTCGCCGGAGTTGCTCGGGCTCGCGCTACGGAGGACCATTTCGTGCACGGTTTGCGGCTACGGAGAGCTGGCGGTGGGGCGCATCCAGTGGTGGTGGCAGATGGAGCTGGGGCGGCCTACAGAGGCACCGGCGACGAGCTATGCGGCGGCCGGAGCTCGGGCACGCTCGGACACGGCGTTTTGGGGCACGGGAGGAGGAGCCGCGGCACGCAACGGGCTCGTGGAGACGTTCTGAGAACGATGGTGTACTCGGGTGGGAGCTCCAGTGGCTATAGCCACGGCGGCAACATGGCGCGGCAGCGGCGAGCTTCGGCCATGGCGGAATCGGTGTTAGAGGACGCGCTGGAGGAAGGGAACAGGGGGGATTGGAGAGGAGCTCACAGCGGACTCGCAGAGAAACCCAGCGTGCTCGGGGAAGCGGCGGAGACGGCGAATCGGACGGCAGCATCCGGCGGCCATGGACGGGGAGGAAAGGTCGCGGCATCGTCCTCGGGTCGTCCGGCCTTGCATTGGTTGGCGGAGAGGAGCTTCGGGTTGGGGCGGAGCATGGGGGCACGGGAACGGTGCAAGGGTACGGCGGTGGGCGCAGCGGCAGTGAGCGGCGGCGACGGCCTCCGTTCGGTGGTGCGCGCGAGAGGGGAGCAGAGGAGGGGATGGGGTCCAGGGGGAGAGAGGAGAGGTGCAGGGGGGCGAGGGGGAGTGCGTGGCACCCTCGGGTGCCTCCAGCGGCGAGCAGGTAAGCAGGAGGTGGCCGGGGCTCTTGGGCGCACGCCACGCCTCGCCTCTGCCTACTGGCAGAGGAAGACGACGAGCGGCGAGGTAGGTGGGCTGGGCTGGTCAAGCTGGGCCGGCTACAGGTAAGTGGGCCAGGTCGGCTCCTCTCTCTCTCTCTTTCTAATTATGTTACTGTTTTCGAAATATCTGCAACTGTTTGGCTTTATTAAAAATACTAGGTCAAACCCAAAAATCATGAAACTAATCAATGCCACTGTTTGGAATATAACAAACAACAAACATTTTGGTTTATGATTATTTGAACATTTAAACTATTTATTAGCATTAAATGCCCAAATGCAAATACTTAATGAATTAATCCAATGACCAAATATGTCATGAAAAATGTGCATCACCTCTGGTTATGGTTTATAACATTTTTCCAGAAATGATGAACATATTCTTAAAGCCATTTGGATTCACTGAAAAATATTTTTAGTTGAACCTATTTGATTTGCTTCAGTGCTAGGGCTTGGTCATCCCTACTTCAAAATTTCCTTTGAAAACAAACATGATGCATGGATGCAGATGCCACTAATTACAACCAATTCTGGGGCTGTGACAACTCACCCCCACTAAACAAGAATCTCGTCCTGAGATTCAAGACGTGAGGTAAGAAGACAGAGGGGACACTGGCTAACACGATCTTGTTGATCCAGTTTCCCTTCCCGAAGATGTTGGTTCATTGTTCCAATTGATCTTGACGTCCTTGCTTTCGGTATCTTCATCCAACATGATGGCGACAGAAAGAGACTCTATAGGAGACGATCTCCTCGAAGATCGAGCATTCAAGATCAACTCGTGGAATGAGATGTTGAAACATCTCAAGTTTGAGGCACAAAACACATCGAGAGGGATGGAATAACAAACAACGAGGTTTGATTAGTGGCAACAATTCCACGCTTAGAGAGATGGTGGATGGTGTCAAGGTGGCGAGGAAATAATTGCCATGATTCAATAACGGGGCACCTCAGGGGAGGTGACGCGAGGAACTATTCCCTTAAGTGGCAAAAAGAATTACTTTTGATACAAAGATCATTGAAACTCTTCATACCAGCCTAAGGCAATTCTAGCGATCGTTTGGCGGAGTACAAGGAATGGTACACCCGGACTAGAATGGATGATGTGGACTACCTTGTTGAAGACAATGCAACGGATGATTTTTGCTTATCATCGGAGGTGGAGGGGACCCATGGTAAGTCCACCTTTGAAGATGAACCTGGACAAGAATTACTAAGAAGGCAGCCCATAGTGAAATGGCACAAGGACGGTGCAAGCTGGGAACGAAATGCAATTGTTGGAATGTTCCAACCATCATATCTGCCTGAGATTCAGATCCGATTGGTGATAGGATACTTGACTCAAAGCATGTCCGAAAGGAAGGGTTGCAACACAAATCGACGAGATGATGTTGCGAGATTCTCGGGAGATGGACTATGGTAGTAAGCTCCAAAACATGAGCGGGTTACGCTACAAACAGGTGAACATGTTGTCCCGCATAAGCATGGCCACGTAGTAGTCTTATATTAAACACTACCAAGTTCGGTGGGGAACCATCAACGAGGATGTCAAGTCTTTTCATAAGTCCGGATTAGCTCTTATGAAGGGACTCCTTCTCCTTGAGCAAATCAGTCGGTGGCTTGGTGTGCTAGGAACACATATGGAGTGAAGGTTGCGAGCTTTGTCAAACCATAGCATACTTAGCACATGCATGACTGACTTGGGACGATTCCAGAGGAAACAAAACAAACCTTTCTCAAACCCACGGCGGCAACTTGCACCAAAGGCACATGAATTAGAGGAAGTCACTTCTTCCATCCAAGCATAGGCTTCATGAACGGAGCAAGAAGGAATTGCTTACAAAATTTCCAACACTAGGTTGATGTTCAACATGAATCATGGGGGAGACAAAATGCTGCTAATGGGCTCAACAACAACTCATCGGAATTTCCAAATCACTGGACTTCCACCATCATGTGAACACGGTGATAGCATTGGTCAGACCAAAGGATGTAATGGTATATGCTCGAGGGATCAACCACGAATAAGACAACATTACGAGCATCGTTGGTACTGATTTGATTTGACGATAACCCACACTCAAATCAAAGGATTGATAAGACAATAGGTCCAAAGCAATCGATCACGAGGACCAATCGATGAAGATATCATCTTTCTTCAACACACACTACGCAAGAATATCCCTTTGGAATGAACTAAGTTAGGCAAGCTTTTATCTTCCAACTCTCCAAGTTGTTGTCTAGCTTAACCAACTAGCTCAGGGATATCCAACACAGATTCTTGGAGAAAGGGTGGTTCACAAGAAACCAACTTGATCACGAGCTCAACATAGCAATCGTGAAACAACCCGGTAACACTTCCAAGAAGATATTTGGAAAGTCACGAACCACCGGTATGTTACTAAGCTCGAGAACAATCTTGCTTTTGAGGCAAGACGATATGATCAAATGAGTGAGGACTTGACAAGATCCTAACTCATCAATCATAGTGTGCACCAGAAATAAGGACTAGGTAGCACGATCAATCTTAGGACGATGATTTAATAACCAACACGCTAAGAATGAGGATATTGTCCATTAGCTGCCAAGCAACGAGTTGCTCGGAGTATTGATTTCACACATCACAATTCACTTGTCGGCAATCCGGTTACATCAACACGGGACCGAGGAATGAATGATGATGGTGAGAAGTATCACTACGCCAAAAATTCATGAGAGTTGGTGCAGTTCTCATGTCAATTCGACATAAAGGGGTAATACTCCAAGGTAGAACAGAACAAAGCTGAATTGGCATTTTGATCTGCGGGATACAACTACTTTGACCCAATCCTAGAAATGGACAAGGTACTGGAGTTTGTTTCTCCTAGTCATTCCCGGATAGAATGGCTTGACAGACCACAAGAATAATATGCATCGATGGCGAATGCACGACTATTCCCGACTATCAATTGATGATCGGGGTCGTAATACAACTAAGGAGAAACAACTCGAGGAACATGTAACTTCCTGAGTTATGGATGCATAGATTAGTATGTCGAACCAAGTTCAACAGGTTTCTTCCAGATAATCCATGCAGAAAGGTAGAACTGGCAGAGTCACAATATAGAATGGAGTACTCCTCAAGAGCACCCTGGTTGTGATCTTTCAGTTTAGCGAGGAACTTCTGCCATAAACAGCTCATGGTACTTGGAAGAAGGTAATACCACGAACCTCGAGGACTATTGCAAGGTTACTAATATCCTAAAGGAACTAGCAAATGCTAACAACATGAAGTTGGGTGAATCTCGGGTTCAAGAACCCAGGAATAGAATGCCTACTAACTAATAACATCACGGGATGCTTTCGAGAATGATGGCCAGAATCGTCACACCGGGAACACAAAACATGGCTAGATTACTAGGTGACTCCCTAAAATACCTAGGGTCATAATAATAGCTCCAACATCTACGCCGAGGCAACAAAGTACCTCAACTTACCGATTAGTGTGCTTATTCTGACCAAAAAGGACATCGGGAACGGAAGGAAAGGATTTGCAAATGCATCAGACTATTTAGAGACCTGGGATGACTCGGACAGCATAACGGCTGTAAATGCTCAAAATGATTTGAGACATCCTGCAAAAATGGTGGCATAACCACTCTACAACATCATATCAAGGTTCCGAGATCAATAGTTAACATATAGAAATAGTAGGAACTGAACTGAGGCTTAAAACCAACAATCTTAAAGGTCTATGGATTAGTAACACGTCATCCTGATAGATAGATGAGAAGCCTAGTTCTTAACCCCGTCGAAGAGAAGAGGATGACTCGGATCAAGGCCATGAGGTATAAGAAGTAAAAGAGTCTTACGTTCCTTCCACAATCAATTCCCTTACATAACTAGAGCATTTCTAGACACAACTTCGACCAATTTGGCTTGGTAATCCCTGACAACAAAGCTCGATACCAACGCTGTCAGACCCCGATTCCAAGTCACATCGATCTAGCCGGTAACACCTCATATCACTTTTGCGGCCTCACGCATGGTATTCCCACGGTATCGCCTTACCATGGCCGGGACCGTTTGCGCCTATTGGCTCACGTATATGATAGTGTCGCTAGCATCCATATGACAGAGAACCCGGCCGACATGGCTAGTCGTGAACCCAAAGCGGCACTAACCTATGGGGACAGCATACATGAATCACATCGAGCATGTCGGTCATCAACGAATGAATCCGGGCTGTAGCACTGGCTAATCAGGACTCCGTAACAGAACTGTAGCAGGCTAGGCAGGACTCGGATGTCACCGCGTGACATTTCCCGAAGGGACGAGATATAGGAACGAGGTGAAACACATGCCGGGGATCAAGTGTCCAGAGCGGTAGTCTTTGGGCTAGCGTGACTCCGGTGAACCGGGCAGAAGCGGACTACTATCGCCAGAAGCACTAGACTACATTTCCCCATATGAGAGGCTGCCAAGGATAAACAACTAGATTGTCCGATCCCACACATACCAAGCATTTCAAACATACACACAATATGCTCAATATGTGCAAATACAACATGGCATCACAACATAACTCTACGACTCAAATATTTATTCATTAGGCTCCGAGGAGCGAGATATTACAAAGATGGGTCTCATGACCCAACACTCGAGCATACAAGTCAAAGCACAAGCGGAAGCTTAACATGTTTGAGTACAGACAACTACAAATGAAAAAGAGGCTGAGAAGCCTGACTATCTACCAGATCCTGCCGAGGGCACAAGATCGTAGCTGAGGTAACAAGCTAAACGTCGAAGCCCAAGCGGAACTACTAGCGAGACCGACGCCTCTACGCAAAACATAAAATAAGCAAAGGAGAGTACAAATGTACTCAAGAAGACTTACATCGTAACTAACTACATATGCATCAAGATCAACAAAGGGGTGGTGGAGTTTGATTGCAGCAAGCCAGCTTTGACTCGGTGGCTATCCCGAACTACGACTGCAAGTAACTCTTTTGAGGTGGCGCTACGAGTCCACATATTCACCATATCAATACACCACTATGGATCCGCTCCCGTCTCTCTACGAGAACGCCATCCATAGCACTCACGCTTATCTTGCGCATTTTTAGAGTATCCACTTTCACTTGTCTATGAACTGTTATAGGCAACCCAAGTCCTTTACCGCGGACACGGCTATTCGAATAGATCATATTAACCCCTGCAGGGTGTACTTCTTCACACACGCTCTCACCACTTATCGCCGTTTACACTACATGTACTCGGCAACCTTCAAGCGTAAGCCCACGAGGGTGTCGGCCATGGCCTACCTAAAAACTCAAGTCCCTAGTCCAGGTTTATCGCCTATTCGGGTTCCATCCGCAGGAGTCCGGCCGAGGTTTCCACTAACGGCCCCGAACGATGTGTGCAGGGTTCCCGAGACACCAAACGGGCGAATCGGTACACCGGGCCACGGTGTATCTACCGCATCATAGCCCACCCCTAGGGTCAGCACTACGCACGGCCTCCAACACATATCCTACAAACACCAGAAACTAGTTGCAACTCCTAGACAGAGGACAAGGGTGGTTAAGAAGCCGAGAGAGTCAATTAAGGATCCCAATGTGTGGTAGTAACTGTTTCATGGATCACAAACACAGAACTCAGTTCCTGAGGATGGCTGCAATGAACAACCCACCATGTACTCCTACATGGCCTCTCACCGCTACCTTTACCAAATCGTGTTCACACACTTAGCTTACACACAGTAGGACATGTTCACACACCTCCGATTCATCCCCGATGAATCAGACCTGACTCAACTCTAAGCAAGCAGTGCATGACAAACAATCATGAATGAGTAGGCACAACATGGCTCAAGCAACTCCTACTCATGCTAGTGGGTTTCATCCAATTCTTGTGGAATGACAGTCATGCAGAGGATAAAGGGGTTCAGCTACATGCAGCAAGTAACACATGAGTCGTTGTTGTCCAAATGCAGTAAAAAATAGCAGGAGAGAGAGAGTGGGTTTGTATCGGAATGAACAATGGGGTTTTTCTTTCCAGGCACTTCTTAAGATAATATAGTTCTTCAGGTGTCATCGAATTCATCATCGGTACGTCGTCTACCGAGAGGGGACAATTACCGGCAAACAAGAAAGAACACAATCAATGCGATGCAACAATATGATGCATGATAATGACATGGCAATATGCTGGTGTTTTGAGCTAATGCAGCAGTAAGCCAAGTTAATTGAAGTGGAATTCAAACAAGGTTAAACTCCAACTCCAAATGCTAGTTCATAAGTTGCCCTAATCATGATTCATCCTATTCAGTGAGGTTAAATTGTTCAATCATGCATGAAAGTGGTACAGATGGATAGATTGGATTTTTCTGATAATTTTTCATATATAAATTATTTCATTTGGAGTTACGGTTGATTTTATATGAATTTTAGAAGTGTTGGGCATTTTCTGGAATTTCCTGATTAGTTTTAAACGAGAAAATGATTAATGACATCAACATTTTGTCACTACTGCATCATTGACCCAGGGACTAAACCACGGTCAAAACTAGCGCTGACTGGGGTTTGACCCTGTGGTGGCGCCCGCTGTCAGTGTCTGTTAGTGTGCTAATTGGGGGATTAGCCGCTAATGGCAACGCCACATCAGCGTCGCCGGATTAGGCGCCGGCGACCACATCTCGCATTGGAGGCTCGCCGGAGTTGCTCGGGCTCGCGCTACGGAGGACCATTTCGTGCACGGTTTGTGGCTATGGAGAGCTGGCGGTGGGGCGCATCCAGTGGTGGTGGCAGATGGAGCTGGGGCGGCCTCTGAGAGGCACCGGCGACGAAGCTATCTGCGGCCGAGCTCGGGCACGCTCGGACACGGCGTTTTGGGGCACGGGAGGAGGAGCCGCGGCACGCAACGGGCTCGTGGAGACGTTCTGAGAACGATGGTGTACTCGGGTGGGAGCTCCATTGGCTATAGCCACGGCGGCAACATGGCGCGGCAGCGGCGAGCTTCGGCCATGGCGGAATCGGTGTTAGAGGACGCGCTGGAGGAAGGGAACAGGGGGGGGGGAGGGATTGGAGACGAGCTCACAGCGGACTCGCAGAGAAACCCACCGTGCTCGGGGAAGCGGCGGAGACGGCGAATCGGACGGAAGCATCCGGCGGCCATGGACGGGGAGGAAAGGTCGCGGCGTCGTCCTCGGGTCGTCCGGCCTTGCATTGGTTGGCAGAGAGGTTCTTGGGGTTGGGGCGGAGCACGGGGGCACGGGAACGGTGCAAGGGTACGGCGGTGGGCGCAGCGGCAGTGAGCGGCGGCGACGGGCTCCGTTCGGTGGTGCGCGCGAGAGGGGAGCAGAGGAGGGGATGGGGTCCAGGGGGAGAGAGGAGAGGTGCAGGGGGCGAGGGGGAGTGCGTGGCACCCTCGGGTGCCTCCAGCGGCGAAAGTGGCGAGGAGGTGGCCGGGGCTCTCGGGCGCGCGCCACGCCTCGCCTCTGCCTACTGGCAGAGGAAGACGACGAGCGGCGAGGTAGGTGGGCTGGGCTGGTCAAACTGGGCCGGCTACAGGTAAGTGGGCCAGGTCGGCTCCTCTCTCTCTCTTTTTCTAATTATGTTACTGTTTTCTAAATATCTGCAACTGTTTGGCTTTATTAAAAATACTAGGTCAAACCCAAAAATCATGAAACTAATCGATGCCACTGTTTGGAATATAACAAACATCAAACATTTTGGTTTATGATTATTTGAACATTTAAACTATTTATTAGCATTAAATGCCCAAATGCAAATACTTAATGAATTAATCCAAAGGACCAAATATGTCATGAAAAAAGTGCATCACCTCTGGTTATTGTTTATAACATATTTCCAGAAATGATGAACATTTTATTAAACCCATTTGGATTCACAGAAAATTATTTTTAGTTGAACCTATTTGATTTGCTTCAGTGCTAGGGCTTGGTCATCCCTACTTCAAAATTTCCTTTGAAAACAAACATGATGCATGGATGCAGATGCCACTAATTACAACCAATTCTGGGGCTGTGACAGTCGACTATTTGGGAAAAAGGAGGAAAATCACTCTGATCCCTGATTTCGGAGAAATAAGTGGCTCACGAGGAATGGAGAGACAGATTCTGTATTTGATCTCGAAGTCCTCATATAACACTTCTTCCAGTCGGATCACTTGTTGGAAAAACATAATGCTCACACATGTTCCACACGGGCAAGGAAGCATAGTATTATGATGAAAATGAATGGAATACTTGGAGTTGTCATATTCCTATTAATGATTGTGACAACTTTTATAGGATACGTACCACCTTGGGGTCAGATGAGCTTTTGGGGAGCAACAGTAATTACAAGCTTAGCTAGCGCCATACCAGTGACTTGGCTTTGGGGTGGTTTCTCCATGGACAATGCCACCTTAAATCATTTTTTTAGTCTCCATCATTTACTCTCCCTTGTTCTTCCTTTTGATTTAAACGTTCTCCCCCCCAGGAGATGAGGAGTTCTAGCAGGGGCAACCCCCTTTTCCAGATCATGATTCTGGGGAGAGTAATGATTCAGAAACTGATGAATCGGATCTCGACACGGATTATGACTTAACTAATGATTCAGAAACTGATGAATCGGATCTCGACACGGATTATGACTTAACTGATGATTCAGAAACTGATGAATCAGGGAGTGAATCTTCTGATATGGATTGCTCTGAAGGAACACCCCCCCCCCCTGAAGGGAATGAAAGCCGTCTGATAATCTTTCTATAGGTTCCCCGAAGAGAATGGTCTCATCACAGAAACACTTTCTATATGTTCTGTTATTTCGAGATTCGAAGAAGCAAGCAAGTTTTTCATATAGTTGTTTTTGTGTAGTGATCTCTGGTCATGGAGATCACGAGGCCACTGATACCCCATGTGGATAGGTGGGTTAGAAGAGTGGGCATGTGGGCTTCTATCAAAAGATACCGCCACGCTCATATCTCCCTTCTCACCTCTGGGAGGGGGAAACTAGCACTTTTGCACTAGATGGTTAACTCTAAGTTTTTCTGAAGTAGGTTGTTCAATGCTAGTTCAATGATTGAGCCATCTTCCTATCACCAATAACAAATGGATAGCATGCGTTGTGCAACCAATCCTACCCTCAGTTGTAGTAAGTCGAGTGTGATCCGCAGAGAGCAAAGTGTGTATCACATGAATTTGATAGCTCAGCCTTGGAAGGACCTTTTTGGCACTAGATGCACTCTTTAATATCGATGGCAGCAGCTATCCATTTTCTCAATCAGATTCATCGTGTGCACTTGTGTGCTCCAATCTTTAGTAAATAAAGCAAAGATTTACGAGCTAGGAATCGTGAGGAAATGCTCGACTCAAATCCAGATACAATTTGATATGTCGGAGACATGTGTGACTCCCTAAATGTATTTGAAGAGTCCCTCAGATCATATCACGAAGAACTAGACTGGTCAGATGCTCCAACTAACAATCTAGAATTCATACTTGATAGGATCAAGAATAAAAACATGATATCAAGAATAGCATATTGAAAGATCCCAATCATTTTCTTGATAACTTCTTCAACCTACGATTTTTTCAGATAAATTGGATCAATTATTAATAAAATAAGGAACAAACATAGGTATCGATATCGTGAACATAAGCTTACCCGGAGAAATGCACTCTGTGTTAGTCCGATCACTTAGCTTTTGCTTTCGCACTCCCCATCGATGCCTATTACATGACTCTCATTCACCAAACTAGAAACTGTGTTTACAGTGGAACGATGAATGTAATCCTACTATTCTTTAAGGAAGGGTAGGGTCGTTCGAGTACTGGTACTATGGACATCGGGGCATATTGAATATAGTCATATAATTTGGTGTCTTGACACACCCGTAAAGGTTTCTACCTACGCAAGGAAAATGAAGAAAGCAAGCCAAATACTTGAAATGTATTAAGCTATCGATCGGGGACATAACACTATGAGGGTTGTTAAGGCGGGGCTAGGAGCTTGATATGATGCCGACTCGTAATCAAATGAGCACGGGGACCCTAGTCAACATTCATATTTCTACCCACCGGTGGATGATCGGTCACCTTAGTTCCAATTTAGCTACTGTTCATTTTGTTGAACTCCAAGAAGGATCGATTACTCGCACTCTTGAGAAACAAGATGTTACGACGCCGCTGTGCCCGTGGTCCAATGATCCACCTATGTTTGTGTCGGATCTTATCCATGCTGCAACCAGGCTGTGGAATATGGAGGTGGTCAGAGAACATATGTATGAGATGGACGCTGAAGCGAGCAAACATTCCCATCACCATGTTGCCCAGCCGGAAAGAATGGAAGAGGATTTTTCAGATCACATTAAATCTTGACTTAACAGGATCCGCCTCCCATAGTAACATTATGATGCCTCTCTTGCCCTTCGTACTTACTTGAAACAGGAATTTCTTGGTGCTCAACTGCTTATTCTCGCTTTTCCTGGTACCGTATAAATAGATAGAAAGCGCATTCAATCGAGAAAAGGATCAACTGATCCACCTCTTTACTTTTGGTTTTTATTCGGCTGTTTCAAAGATAGGTTGCATTTAAAACAAAACAAAAGAGCAAGTTCCCACAGGGAAGAGCTGCTTCCAGAAATCTTTTACCCCCTTACGCCCTTGAGCTGCGACTCTGAGCTAATACACGAGAACGACCACGGTTCCTACACCGCTTAACTCCAATAATAGAACACGGTTGTCGGTGTACTAGAGTAGGGTACCCTAGTATCCCGTGCTTGCCTGCAGACGATTGTAGCACCAGCGGTAGGGTTTGCCTCATCACCGCCAAGATCCTCCGTGGTTCCTTTGGAGCCATTCAAGAACAAAGTATTTGATTAAGAAAACAAGACCTCGGCAAGAGGAGCTTGTCGGGAAGGCAACTCAAGGCATGCAGAAGACAAGGCCCCGGCAAGAGGAGCTTGCCGGGAAGGCTCGAAGCGCGACAAGCCTCCGGACGCGACAAGGATTCGTCACGGCAAGGCGCTTGCCGCGACAAGCAACCTCTCTCCATCTCCGCTCCAGCTCATCCAGCGACGTGTCGCCATGGGACCGTTCCATGCGCGGCGTGTCGAGGCTGTGCAGCCAGCGGAGAGCAGCGATAAGCGGCGCCGACAAGCTTGCCATCGTGGCGAAGCGGAGGCGCACTGACGGTCTCACAGAATCGCTTAGCGACATAATCGACGGGCATTTATTGCTTTTGTCCCTTGCCGTCGAGTTAGGTATTTTGCAGCATAATCGCTCGGTAGGTGTACCAACTCCTGTTTTTACATTTGTACCCTCATCTATGTTGCCACCTGTCGGAGACCCCTTGAGCATATAAAAGGAGGCCCATGTGCAACGTAGAGAGGGTTCGGTTCGGTTTGTTCGACTCACTCGAGACCAGATACACTCACGCTAGGTTTTGTAGCTCTCATCGCTCCCTAGCAAGAACACAATACATCAGGCAAGCAACAGTAGGAGTTTTATCTCTTCGGAGAGCTCCGAAGCTGGGTAAACTGCTCGTGTGCCTCGCCTCGATCCGCTCTTCGTGCGATCTCCGCCCCCCTCCGAACCACAAAGGGGCCTGGTCCGCCGGCCCCATAGGTGTCCGTGGGTACGATCAGCCTCCCCGACATCTTTGGCGCGCCAGGTAGGGGGCGTCGAGGCCGTGTGAATCTGATCCGGCGTTCACACGAGCAGCGTCCTCAACATCTTCCTCAACATGCCACCGAAGAAGAAGGCTGTGGCGGCAGCAGAGCCGTCCGTGTCGTACTCCACCCTCACCGCAGAAAGCGGGTGGTGGGGCGACGCCGGCGGAGGAACGGGCGCCGACGAAGGTGTTCGCGACGTTGCCAAGTCCAAGGACAAGGCCCGCAAACCTCGGCGTCCGCGCATCCCCCGCGCCCATCTCAGGAGATGCGGGACCAACAACGTCATGGCGTTCATAACGCCATACGTTCGTTGGATCGAGACCCTCTAGACCAGCATGCGCGCCAACATGCTGGCACGAGTGAGATCTGATGCGCCCGGACGGGGTGCTGCTCCTTCTAACGTAGTTAGAAGTCCGAGCATATCCCGCTCCTCGCACCGTTCGCCAATGCCACCCACTACTCCAGCAGAAGCTCTGGCGAGAGCTCAGCTGCTCCTCGACTACCCTCCAACGGCCGAGAAGGTCGACGAGTGGAGGGCCACTATCCAGAGCCTCATCGGCTTTGCCAACGGCGCTCATGGCAACCAACGCCATCGTTGCCGCGGCGACGACAAGGCACGAAGTCGGTGGCGGCGAGACTGTCGGAGGTGCAACCACCGTGCACTCTCTCGCCACGAAGGCCAAGGTCGCCGACTCACCGGATCCACCTCGACAATGACTCCACCGCGTCGCCGGATCCATGAGCTTCGCCGCGATCAGCGCCAAGTTCTTCACGAAGCGACAACAAGAGGACGCCGAACTCGCATCGAAGCGCCGGAGAGAAGCGCGACGTCATCCGACAAGCGCGCTGGGCCTTCGTTGACATGCACGCGCCCGGAGGAGCAGGCGACTTACCCGTCGCGGTAGGTTGCCCTGCGTTCACTCGTGAGCTGCGGCAAGTCCAAAGGGCCCAGCCGTAAAAACTTCAAACCAGACGTGCCGGAGAAGTATGATGGCAGGACATCCGTCGGAGTTCCTCAGCATCTACACCATCGCGGTGCAGGCTGCGGGGGGACGGGACGACAAGATCCTCTCCAACTACTTCCCGCTCGTGCTCAAGCCCAACGTCAGATCTTGGCTCATGCACTTGCCGGACAGCTCCATATCCTCTTGGGCAGATCTGTGCCATCAGTTTGTTGGCGCCTTCACAGGCGGCCACAAGCCTCATGGCCAAGAGAGTGACCTTCATCTCGCTTGCCGGAAGGAAGGAGAGTCCCTGCGCAAGTTCATTCAGAGATTCAGCCGTGTGCACTACAACATCCCAGACGTCCACCCTGCCGCGGTGATCGGCGCATTTCATCGTAATGTGCGGAACCGCATGATGAGGGAGGAGATGGCGATGTGCAAAGTCAAGGACGTCGCGAGCTGTACGCCTTGGCCGACAAGTGTGCACGCTACCGAGGAAGGGAGGAGACTCCTGTGAGAGAATGCGAAGCAGGATCTCGACAAGGAGGACACCGCCCGGCAAAGAAGGGCCAGCGGCGAGGCAATGGAAGAAGAAAGGTAGAGAAGTGCTAGCTGTTGAGCAGTCCGGCAACGGAGGTGGCGACAAGAACGCCAAGGCTGGTGGCTCCGGCAAGGAGGTTGCGCTGACGCCAACCACCAGTCGGTGGCGGCCGCCGGCAAGCAGGACAGCTCCGGCAAGCAAGATCTTGCAAGATCCACCGCACCAAGGGCCACGACCTCCAGAGCTGCAAGAAGGTTGAGCAGCTTGTCGAATAGCGAGAGCTGAGTACGAAAGCGGCGCGACAAGGAGAAGGCCCAGAAGGTGCTTTGGGGCAAGCAAGAAAGCGTCCGGCCGGGGAGGGCCGCGCAGCAAGGCCAAGCAGCGGCAAGGAGATCGACCTCCCAGCCGCGACAAGGATGAAGATGATGACGACGACGAAGATATGGAAGACGGCGACTGATGAGCAGGAGTTTGAAAGCCACAGAGGTCCTCTGCGTTGACGGAGGTGCTTCCTGCATACCTCCCACCGCCCGGCTCAAGCAATGGATGCGGAGGTCAATGCAGCGGAACCATCCGTAGAGTCACGCAAGCCTCTGAAGTGGTCCAACACGCCTATCATTTTTGATATTGAGGACCACCCTGATCGCATAACTGCGGTCGGGTGCTTGCCGATGTTGGTCTCACCAACCATCCGCAACCTCAAGGTCACCAAAATGCTAGTTGACGGCGGGGCCAGCTTGAATCTGATCTCCTCCGCGGTGCTCCAGAAGCTTCAAATCCCTGACAGCGAGCTCGAAGAGACCGACACTTTCCAAGGAATCAATCCGGGAAGGAGCAAGCCGAAGGGGAAGATTACGTTGTTAGGTAACATTTGGCAGCGAGCTGAACTTCAGGATCGAGAGGGTCACATTCGAGGTTGCCGATTTCCCATTGCCTTACAATGGGATACTCGGCCGCCCAAAGACTCGCCAAGTTCATGGCAGCCTCTCACTACGCCTACAACTTACTCAAGATGCCAGGCCCTATAAGCGTCATCTCTGTCCATGGCGACAAGAGGATGCCCTTATCTCGCCGACAAGATCTACCGGATGCAAAGCCATGACAGATTGCCAAACACTTGCCGCTGAAGCTCCCGGGGAAGAAGACGAGGTCCAAGTCCGGCAAGGGCTCGATGCTCACTCCGGCAAGCGCACCTCTTGAGTGCTGCGCTACCGTCGAGGACGCACCATCGAGCTCCACCGCAAGTGCAAGAAGATGGTGGCTCCGCTAAAGACCAAGAAGGTGCCCACCAAGGAGGGACGGCACCGGTGGTACCTTCACCATCGGTGCCTCTCTCGACCCTAAATAGGAAGGCGCGCCGTTGCTTTCCTGGGCGAATGTCGGCGTGTTTGCATGGCAACCGTCGACATCCCCGGTGTTCCTGAGAAAGTGATTGAGCACCGCCTGGCCGCTTGTCCTCATCTTGCGCCCGTCAAGCAAAAAGTTAGGAAGCAAGCGGTGGGCGCCAAGAATTCATAGTCAAGAGATCAAGAAACCGGAAGCAGTAGGCCTTGTCGAGGAGTGCTCCATCCTACGTGGTTGGCCAATCACAGTAGTCGTGCATAAAGCAAGCGGAAAATGGAGACTTTGTATTGACGTCACGGATGTTAATAAAGCTTGTCCCAAAGATCCATTTCCCTTGCCGCGCATTGACCAAATTGTTGACTCCACGGCTGGATGTGATTTGCTTTCGTTTCTTGATGCATACTCAGGATACCATCAGATCTTCATGGCTGAAGAAGATGAGGAGAAGACCGCATTCATTACACCATGTGGCACATACCGTTTCATACGGATGCCTTTCGGTTTGAAGAATGCCGGTTCAACATTTGCAAGGGTAGTCCATGACGCTTTTGAGCCGCAAATGCACGTAAATGTAGAAGCCTACAGGGATGACATAGTGGTCAAAAGCAAGGACAAAGCAACTCTAGTTCAAGATTTGGACGAGACCTTTGCAAATCTGCGCAAGATCAACCTCAAGCTCAACCCCGAGAAGTGCGTGTTTGGAGTCCCTTCCGGCAAGCTTCTCGGGTTCTTCGTGTCTCAACGAGGGATTGAAGCTAATCCCGACAAGATCAAGGCCATTGAGCAGATTGAAGCACCAAAGCACGTCAAGGATGTACGAAGACTTGCCGGTTGCGTAGCTGCTCTCAGCAGGTTTATTTCTAGGTCTGCTGAGCGCATACCGCCATTTTTCAAGATTTTGAAAAAGGCAGGTCCAATGAAATGGACTCCCGAAGCGGAGGCTGCGCTGCAGGACTTGAAGAAATACCTGTCCTCCACTCCAACACTTGTCGCACCTAAGCCACAAGAGAAGTTGCTGCTATATATAGCAGCAACCAATCAAGTGGTTAGTGCTGCGTTAGTAGCGGAGAGGGAGGCGGATGACGAGCCAACAACCACGGCAAGCACATCCGGCGACAAGCGAGGGGCTTCGCCGACAAGCTCTGGTCCCGACAAGGATGAATCCAGCGCAGACGCATGACCAGATGCGAAAAAGGATGGTGCAGCGCCCATCCACTTTGTCGATTCCCTCCTGCAGGGGGCTAGGTCAAGGTACTCTGGTGTGCAGAAATTGCTTTTCGGCCTCCTCATGGCCTCGAGAAAGCTGCGCCATTACTTCCAAGCACATGAGATCACGGTTGTCACTCGCTGAAGAGGATACTGCAGAATCCAGAAGCGACGGGCAGGATTGTCGAGTGGGCATTGGAACCGTCAAGCTTTGGTCTTATGTTTGAAAGCACATCAACTATCCAAAGCGAGGCGTTGGCAGAATTCATAGCGGAATGGGCGCCAACACGGATGAAGAGATTAGGAGACGAGCATTCCCGTCAAAGAAGCAAGCAAAGAGTGGATGATGTACTTTGATGGTGCTTTCTCGCTGCAAAGGCGCCGGTCTTTGGCGTGTTGCTTATCGCACCCACCGGAGAGCACCTCAAGTACGTAGTCCAGATGCACTTTCCCAAGGAGCAAGCAACAAACAATACTGCAGAGTATGAAGGTTTGCTTGCCGGTCTCAGGATCGCAGTGGACCTTGGGATCAAAAAGCTTATTGTCAGGGGTGACTCGCAGCTTGTCGTCCGCCAAGTGAACAAAGATTACGAGAGTCCGTTGATGGAAGCCTCGTCGATGAAGTGAGGAAGCTAGAAGAGCACTTTGACGGTCGCAAATGGAACACGTTCAAGAGCTCGAGAATGATATTGCCGACGGCCTGTCAAAGTGTGCCGCACTTAAGTTGCACAATGGAACCAGGGATTTTCGTGCTCAAGCCGACTCGACCAACCGTAACACCATCAATCGGACAAAGCAAAAGAGGAAGTTGACCTCTGGTGACTACTTTCCGGCTGAGCTTCCCGAAGCCGTCGTTGCAAAGGTCCCCAAGATCAACACCAACAGTCTTTGAGGAGCATGCTGCTCCGGCAGCCCTGTGGTTTGTTTCGTTGAAGCAGACGCTCCCGACAAGTCTTGCTCCGGCAAGCTTGTCGGGGAGCATCAAGCTCCGGCAGGGCCGCAGGTTCTTGCCGTGGAAGCTGATGTTCCCGCAACAGCAGATGTGCCTTTAGTCCTTGTTGTCAAGCCGCAATCGCACGAAGAGCGGATCGAGGCGAGGCACACGAGCAGTTTACCCAGCTTCGGAGCTCTCCGGAGAGATAAAACTCCTACTGCTGCTTGCCTGATGTATTGTGTTCTTGCTAGGGAGAGATGAGAGCTACAAAACCTAGCGTGAGTGTATCTGGTCTCGAGTGAGTCGAACGAACCGAACCGAACCCTCTCTACGTTGCACATGGGCCTCCTTTTATATGCTCGCCATCGAAGGTCTCTCCCTCGACCGGCGCCCTGGAGCTCGGTTCCCAGGGGAGCTTGATGAAGACGCCCTCGCCGGCCTTCAGGTAGGCGCCGGGCTGGGGCTCCTCGGGCCACGCCACGGCAATGGCCGGCGGCTGTCGGTGTAGCACTTGGCGCTCCTGCGGCCTCGGGGCGTCGGGCTGATCGCCCGACCCCTCGCCGGCCTCTGCGTCGGCAGCCTCGGTGGCCTCCTCGCCAACAGGCTCGTCGGCGACGGCCTCTTCTTCCACAATGACGACCTCTTCTTCCTTGACGGCGGCCTCGTCGGTGTTGCCGCGCGCTTCCTCCTCGCCGGCGGCCTCGACCTCCATCGGCTCTGCGTCGGACGAAGAAAGAGTAGTCAAGCAAATGTTCAAAAAGAGAAACAAAAGAAAGCAAGCCCAAGGGAGATTTTTCGTGTAAGGCGATTACACCTGCAACGGGATCCGCAGCCATGGCCTCGACCACTTTGGAGGGTCACCGGCTGTCCCTTGCCGGGTAGCCTCCTTGCCGGAGTGGCCTCCCTTGTCGGAGGGCGCTCCTTGCCGGAGGTTCTTCCCTTGGCGGGCGAGTGTCGCAGACAGGATCTCGGGGGCGGCTTCCGAGCCCTCCTGATGAGGCTGCTCTGCTCCTACACAAGCAACAGTCAGGTATCAACGAAGAAGGAGCACCCCTGTCCGCCGAATAGTAAGGAGAAAACTGCGCACTTACTGCAGGGGGCTGTCTTTGGGGGCTGCTACGAGGAAGGGTTGCGGGTCCGGCAAGGGAGTCTCAGACGCGTCCCCTGTTGCCACGGGAGAATCGTCCTCAACGACGACCGTCGGGATCTTGGCCCTCTTCGACGCTCTTCGGGCCAGCGTCACGAAAATGAAAGAGTCGAGCAAGCAAATCAGATTCAAGATGAAGCAATAAAATTGAAGAAATACAAGCACAAATCTCAAGAGCTTACTCTTCGCCTTCCTCCTCGGAGCTGAGCGCAGAGAAGTCAAACTCCGGCTCGCCTCCGGTGCGACGAGGCGGGGGAATGTGCTCTCTTGGCCGCTTGGCGGAGGCGTCGGCGGTGGCCTGAGAAGATCCCGCCCCAGTTGTGGCAGCAGTGTGAGGCGCTCCCGCGGCAACCTCGCTTGCCGCGGTAGAAGCTGCGTCATGGCCGCGCTACTTGTGTGGGCGATCTGCCGCCCGACTTCGTCTCCACCTTGCGGAGACGCCTCTTCCAGGCCAGCTGGGCTCAGCGGCAAGTCACTGGGTGGTGGAGAAGAAGCGCCCTCGGCGGGTCCACTCGACCCGGCCTCGGGCTCGACAAGCTCGTCCTCGCCGACGACCTCCCCTCGCTCGGCAAGGCTTGCCGCCTTCGCGGCGTCCGCCTCCTCCACGGTGAACCCGAAGGCTCCAGCGGCAGCGGCTGCTGCCGCCTCCTCCACCCTGGTGGCAATCCGCGCCATCTCCTGGTCGGTGGTGTCACGGGTGAGCCTTTTCTGCTCGTCGGAGCGGATCGGCACTTCTTGCAAATCGTCGAAGAAGCTGCTGCACGACCTCGCCGGGGCTCTGCCAGTTGGAACGATCCCATGGGAATCGCTGGCAACGGCATCATGGCACGGATGCGGTCGGCGCCGAGTTGTTGCACAATGGGACGACCCCAGCGGCAACCTAAACCACTCGGGGTGGTCGGGTCGTTCTTGAACAGCTCGAGCAGCATCGCGTCGGCTCAAGATGGTGAAGTTCCGATTCAGGCCAGGCGCAACCTCATGATGTCTGCGCGTGCGGAACTCCCAAGCAGGCCTCCTCCTCTCCTGCAAAGGGAGCTATGCGGCGGCGAAGGAAATCTGCGCCAAGCTAGCGCTCTACGGTTAACCGGCAAGCCCGAGGCGCAAAATCCGGGTCACAACTATCTTCACCGCATCCTCGGCGCCAAGTTGCTCTAATCTCTGCCACGCACTATTGGAGTTTACGCGCCGCAGCGGTGAAGGGCTGCGGGTTCTCCTCTCGACCAAACACCAATTGGCTCTCCACTCCTCCCACTTGTTGCGGAACTCTCCTTCCAGATACGCTTCTTTCTTGCCGATCCTAGAGACCCAAGCTATCCCTCCGGCAAGCGGCTCTCCTCTCTCGACGCGAGGCACGAAGAAGTGGCGAAAGAGTGCCACATTTGGGTAGACTCCGACAAAGTTTTCGCAAAGATGCGCGAAAACTGTCATGGTCAAGACGGCGTTGGGGGTGAAATCAAGGAGGCGGAGGCCAAACGTGTTCATGATGTCGCAGAAGAACTCGTAAAAGGGCGGGCAAAGCCCGAAATAGAAGAAAAGGGCAAAAAAGGGGTACCCTGTTGGTGCCAAATCAGAGGCGGAGGCGGGGAGTACCCTCGTGCGCGGATGCGCACGCGTCTCCGTCGACCAGAAGAGGTAGAAGACATCCCGCAGCTCCCTTGCGCCGAGCTGCGGGGGGAAGATGGCCCGCTCCTTGCGCAGCGCCGCGAGCCGCTGCGCCTCGGCCGACTTGACGCCTTTCTCCTTGTCGGCTTTCGGAGCCATGGCGAGGGCGGCGGAGGAGGCCGACGGCGGTGAGCGCGCCAGGCGAAAGGGAGCGGGCGCTGCTCTTCAAGACCGGAGAAGAAGAGGGAGCGGCGGTGGTTTTCTTGACAAGACGGTGATGGCGAGTGGACGGCCTGCCCCTGTTTCCTCCGCTTATAAAGAGGGGGAGGCGGACGTTCGCTTTCTAATAAAGAAACCCCACGACCACGCCCACGACCTCTCGCCCGACGCCACGTCCGGTGCGTGCTGTTAGTGGGGATCGTGGTGGGTCCGGGGCAAGTTGCGGCGTGGTCGAGGCCGCGTGTGACCGATGCACTGTTTTGGGCCTGGCCCGACAGCGCTTCGGCACTGTACGGCCCAGGCCCGGGGGCTCCTGTCGGTGTACTAGAGTAGGGGTACCCTAGTATCCCGTACTCGTGCACGGACAGTTGTAGCACCCCGCGGCAGGGTTTGCCTCGTCACCGCCAAGATCCTCCGTGGTTCCTTTGGAGCCATTCAAGAACAAAGTATTTGATTAAGAAAACAAGACCCCGGCAAGAGGAGCTTGTCGGGAAGGCCACTCAAGGCATGCAGAAGACAAGGCCCCGGCAAGAGGAGCTTGCCGGGAAGGCTCGGAGCGCGACAAGCCTCCGGACGCGACAAGGATTCGGCCGCGGCAAGGCGCTTGCCGCGGCAAGCAACCTCTCTCCATCTCCGCTCCAGCTCATCCAGCGACGTGTCGCCATGGGACCGTTCCATGCGCGCGTGTCGAGAGGCTGAGCAGCCAGCGGAGAGCAGCGATAAGCGGCCGACAAGCTTGCCATCGTGGCGGCGGAGGCGCACTGACGGTCTCTGTTGCCTTTGTTTGGGCGACAACGACGGGCATTTATTGCTTTTGTCCCTTGCCGTCGAGTTAGGTATTTTACCTTGCACATACCTTTGTTCGGTAGGTGTACCAACTCCTGTTTTTACATTTGTACCCTCATCTATGTTGCCACCTGTCGGAGACCGCTTGAGCATATAAAAGGAGGCCCATGTGCAACGTAGAGGGGGTTCGGTTCGGTTCGTTCGACTCACTCGAGACCAGATACACTCACGCTAGGTTTTCTAGCTCTGATCGCTCCCTAGCAAGAACACAATACATCGTGCAAGCAGCGGAGGAGTTTTATCTCTCCGGAGAGCTCCGAAGCTGGGTAAACTGCTCGTGTGCCTCGCCTCGATCCGCTCTTCGTGCGATCTCCGCCCCCCTCCGGACCACAAAGGGGCCTGGTCCGCCGGCCCCATAGGTGTCCGTGGGTACGATCAGCCTCCCCGACACTGGTCCCACATCCCTTGCATTTGATAATGAAACAATTTGTTGAATTGAAATATGTTCAATCTCATTTCTTTTACGTGGTTTTGGCAACTATCAATTATCTCTTTCCTCGGCTTCCTACACGGATATAGCCGTAAACGGTATCTGGTAAGCAACCTGGGAACTACATTAGCTTAGGGGGATCGGGTAGCGAGCGCTCTCCTCGGCAAAGTAGACAAGAAGCAATTCCACCATTGGGAACGACACGCCCCCTTCCCTAGGGCTAGAGGTATTTACATGCTGCATTGAACCTAACGCTAGAGCGAGTACTACGATGAAAATCACTTTTACGAGCGATACCTTTGTCTTTGGTGCTTGAGTTGTCCTCCCAGCGGTGTGGTCCTCGGTTTCGGAAATGACATATTGAACCGGTATCTTTAGCATATAAAAAATCCTTTGTTTGATGGCATCCCTCCTCTAAAGCTGCTTCCTTCCTTTCCGGTTCGTAGTGGTTATGAGCGTAAGTGCAATTCAAAGCGCATTCAATAGTTGTATTAGATAGTTTAGATATAGTGACCCACTAGTTCGAGATGCAATGACCTTGGCCATTGCACGCTAACTACGGTCATTATATGTCAATTCGGATCGCACATCGGAAGCAAAGATCGAGGATTGCCAACTTGAATGAATGTAATCCGGTTACGGTGTAGGGAGATTTATTATTGAGTTGATAACGCACTCCGTTTACTAACATTGAGAACTATGCCATGGAATGGAATATTCCCATTTCCGATTGTTGAAAACAAATGCGACTTTCAAAAGGCACATCAAATGTATGGACACAACGATTTTCCCACTGATTCATTGATTCATTAGCTGTGCTGCTTTTGTGAGTTCCACTGGCGTGAAACTCCAAAGGGAGAGCCCGAAGGGAGCTTATTCATTCCTTCCGTGGCTTTCCATGGTTATTTCCTTGCCCAGGGCACAGTCTGGTTATTTGTTTTGTGCCTCATCGGGCACCCAAGGGTTTATCTTATGAATGGTGCGATCCGGCATCCTTGAAGCTCGAAACTCCTCTCTGGAATTTTGACCATGAAAATGCCATTTACCCTTAGCAATGAAGAAATCTATTGAACAATCTGTTTCATTGCAATACCTCACTCTAACAACTCCTATTCCCACGGCATTACCACAAGGATTTCATGTTTCCCCGATCCACCAGCTACGTTCGCACACTTCCAAATAGTAAATGCTCCCGCGGTTGGAGTTGAGACTTTCTTATCCCTCTTGTTACAACGGATCGAGCATATGATTCTTTTCTTGATTGAAATCATTCACTTTTCCTTGAAATCATCACAAAGTAATTGGAAGAAGAAGTGCTTGAGAAGCTCATGGATATATTCTATGGTGGCTTCTCCAATAGTTCGAGCCATAGCTTCATTTCATTGTTTCTATAATTTTCTTCACTTTATCATTGCCCGCAAGTACAAGTAATTTGTGATAAACTTTCTTTCCCATGGTTTCGGGTGGGTACGGATATGGATGGCAGGACAGGAGTGAAGATCCCTCAGCTAAGGGCTAGACCGGACGTTTCACTGTCTGATGACGAGTGGCACACAAATCAACCTGAGAAGGATTCTGCTATGTCAAAAGTGTTTATATAAACGAATTGTTTAACGCCAAGATGCCAATAGCAATGATGGATAAAGCAACTCCCACGAGTAGGGATCAAAAGCCGGGGACTCTCCTGGCAAAGAATCTGAATGATCCGAGTTCTTTTCTGAGAAAGAAGAAGATGCAAGGCATGGATCCAAGCCTGAAGGCGACGTGGAGTGTTATTATTATCGTTACTCCAGGGAATGGGAGGCACTCTCTTCTTGCAAAATGCAGTTATGAAATCTGTAATCTAGATGATTACGGTTGAAGGGGACGATGCAGCCTAAGCGGTTCTGAACTTTTTGTTCGATTCAAAGGATTTCCACTTGAGTATAGCTATGGTGGGAAATAAACTACCAATTAGGCAATGCGCGTCTCTATTTCTTGAATTCTCTGGTCTAGGCAACCCGAGAGCGTTGTTTAACAAAGACAAGTCTGAATTTGAAACGCATAATGCGTGAGAAAATAAACTTAAGTAACCACCAGTTGAAACTGAGCGAGGATGCCTCTCCTAATGGAAGTTACGGGCTCAAACAATACCTAATGGTAGGCAACTTTGCTACCCGAGCATCTCTTTCTTATTAAGAACGACATAAATGTTGATTTTCTACACTCGGGAGTAGGTATGGGGGACTATGCCCAATAAAATAGGGACTACGGTAGGCATGAAATGAAACTTCTTATCTTAGGTACGGAATTCCTCCACATTAAGACACCAACCTGCCCTTGACAAGTCAATAATCAATCACTAGATTTAGGATCACAAGCGGTGCGATGCTTCACGTCGAAATGGGTTAGTCTCATCCGAGAGACCCCGCCTAGCTCTAAAATGGTTTCAACCTTTCCTCGACCTCATGGAATGAACTAACTCATATGCAGTGAGCATATTATCATAGACATCCCTCACGATAGCGAACTTGAAGAAGAAGCTGTTTGACATCTACTTTATCCCAAGTGCAATAATGCTCCAAGTACGGGTTTTCGAATTCATTCCTCGCTGACCGCTGCGTCATCTTGATTCACGATTGAGGCTCGGATGGAGACTGATGAGATCTGTGCTCAGCTAAGGTTGACATCCAGGCTCTGGACAAGCGATAAGAGATACTTTCAAGGATCCAGCTAAGAAAATGAAATGGGTTAGTGGGAACAAGCAGCTAAAGCGCAAAGGTAAGGATGAGCTTGAAAAGTGCAAACTTGAATGATAGCTAGTGGTGGATTGAGACTTTTGAGCTTCTCCATCGATCACTTTTGCGGAAGCTGAGTCCTTTCTTTTTAAGCAAGTTCAAATCCAGCAAAAAACGAGTATTAATCTGTCCCAAGTGCGGACAAGAGAAGCCAGGTCGGATTACGACATTGAATTGAATTGAGTGGCCCCTTCCCTTCGCATCACAGCATCAACCCTGATCACCTCACTTTACGTCAATATTGGTGAGCATGCCACAAGATGTACGATTTGATTGGTTACTCAAGTGTCTAAGTGTAAGTTTCAAGTATTCTTCTTATGATAGACTGAAGGCTTATCGGCGCGCTAAGGTTCTCTAGATTGGTTGTGGTGAGCGCTGGGCGAAGGATTGTCAGTGTAATGCTACTGTTCAACTCCATGTTGTTCAGGAAATGGTGGAATTATCGCGGAGTACTGCTGCAGGCTATTCTATGTTACAGGACCATGATGACTCTGCTTCGGATCTAAGGGTCCTCTCCGTGAAGCTAATCAAATCTCCTGCACTCCGTTCCATTCAGTTAGCTTGCTCAGTAGTCCATAATTTTGATGTTACCCTCTTTTCTTGGTCGACTCGGGCAGCACTCATTCCTTTTTGAATGCATCATTGTCATCTCATATTGAAGTTAAAATTGTCATCTCCTGAATCTGTGCGTGCAGGCAGCATCAATTTATCACCTAATGGTATCTTTGTTCTATCGGCACATACATTTCGATTTCCTTGGTCAACGGAAGTCACCTTTTCTTTTTCCTTGTTTTCGTCATGCGTCGATTCAACATTCGTTGTACTTTGTAGCTTCAAGGACGTAGTCATCCTCTCAAGATTCTAGTCATGATATTGCTTAAAAAGAAGCCTGACTTACCTATATTATCAAAGGACCCAGCCGAGCCCTAACTAGAAAAGTGCATGGGTGACCAAATTTAGGACAAAGTAGGCGCGGAAGATCCACATGCAATGAAACATCCCTCACGAGTTCCAAACCTGACCTTCTTTAAGCTACTTCGACTCCGGGAACCACAAGGAAAACGGAACACGAGCGGGAATGTGGGAATGGGTCCTTCCATATAGTTGGCTTGATGGCCCTTGTGGATGATGCATTCTCATTAGAGAATTGACCTTAGAACTTTGTGATCAAGACCCATGGTTATTCCGGAGAAACTTGATCTCCGGAAAGGAGGTTCGCTTATTTACTTATCTGAAAAAGCAAAAGGTAGGTAGGCTGTTTGAGAGAAGAGTACGTGGGTTTCACATAGCCGGATATGAAAAGAGACCCTAATGAGCAGCTTTTTTATTCGTAAACCCTTCTTTACGTGCTTATGGAATCAGCCGGTGGCAGGTCTTAGCGATTGAATTCATCCCGTTTTACTTTGTTGAGTGCGATCTGGTATTGACTTGCCCTTATTTTCCATCGATCGGGTAGTTAGTTAGGTCCCGCGGACAAGAAGTCCTATATACTGAAATAAGAGGGACTCCTTCCGAGCACCGCCGTTAAGGTGCTCTTTTGATAGATTTCTATACCTTCCCTCCCTTTCCTCTGTATCCGGCCTACGCGAACAACCGCTTGCTTATCGAAGAAGTCTGCTCACATGATTGGAATATGGCTCCGTATGCATGCTATTCTGGACCGAGGAATGCCTTTCTATGGTGGACCACGAGGTCGGACTCTTGCTGCTTGATTCAAAACCGGATTCAATAGCAGCAACATATTGATGATGGTGCCTGAACTACCTATTCTATTACCTTTTAGGAAGCCCCAAAGCCACATCAAGCCCTATTCTATGGGTCAAGGTACTCTCGAGACCGCCTGGATTGAAGACTATCAAGCACTGTAGGTGGTACCAGCATTTTCTGTCGATAGGGCATTCCAATCTCTGGGTAGCTGCCCGCCCTACTTCATTCCTATCTCCTTGATTATCCCCATGTACCCCCTTAAACTAACCACTTGAATTGATCAAGATTTGTTAGGTTGAGTACATTTTCTTCAAAATCCAGTCAATTTCAAGAAAAGTATCGAAAAATACAGGGTTTAGGCACCTTTTTCAGTGAAATCTTGTTTTTCCCCGCATTAATTAGTTATGGGAGAATCCTTGCTTCCTCAATGCTCTTGCCTTCGCGGTCCTATTAAAAGAGACACAAGAGGTTTTAGCACCGTCATCTTTGGATCAAAAGATCATTCCATCCTAGAACCAACACGACGACTTCTCCTTGCCCGATATGAAATGGTGATGAATATGAAATTAGGAATATATATGGACAGATGAATTATGCGTCATGGAATCCGGATCATTAAAGAGGTAGTGTAGAAAGTTGTCTAAGTGTGATCTTCTTATATCCCCATGAACTGTTCAGCTTGATAGACCCAAGGGGAAATAGAATCTCGAAAGGACCTTTCTTGTGCATAGCCCGTTGGAATCGAGGGCTTGATATCTCATTGGCATGACTAATTGATGAGGCCGACTGCCTAAGTAGTACTCACGAGGTCCTTGATTTCTTGTTAGTCTATATCTTTCTCTTTAATAGTATGGTATCCAGGTTCACCTATTTTTTTCCGTTGTTGCTCTTGAAACGCGTATAGTAAGTAGTCTTCGTCGATGGGACAAACGCTCCAGTGTATGCATTACGAGGCAACTAGCATTTTGTCTTGGAAGTTCGTGAAAGAATGTTCTTGTTTTTTGTTGGAAAACCAACGCCGACGTCAAGATCAGTCTCCTTTCCTTTCTCTTTTCGGGAGCAGAGCTGAAAAAGATGGGAAATTCCAATGATTCTTCGTTCATTATCATGTCAATTCCTCACAATCGCTCTTTCTGATGCTGCGGAACCATGGCAATTAGGATCTGAAGACGCAGCAACACCTATGATGCAAGGAATCATTGACTTACATCACGATATCTTTTTCTTCCTCATTCTAATTTTGGTTTTCGTATCACGGATGTTGGTTCGCGCTTTATGGCATTTCAACGAGCAAACTAATCCAATCCCACAAAGGATTGTTCATGGAACTACTATCGAAATTATTCGGACCATATTTCCAAGTGTCATTCTTTTGTTTATTGCTATACCATCGTTTGCTCTGTTATACTCAATGGACGGGGTATTGGTAGATCCAGCCATTACTATCAAAGCTATTGGACATCAATGGTATCGGAGTGCGCCTCTTAACGAGGGTGATTTAAGTGCAACGAAATGTACCGGTGGTTCATGAAGCATCTGGCTTACCGGTCATCTCCCATTCCCGTCGTTGAGAGACTAAAAGAACTATAGCATGCCGAAGCGGGAGTTGAGGTGGTTAGACCTATACCCCGAAATGCTCCTAGCATAGGAGCCTATGGTTCCATTCTTGTTATTGCTGGAGGTACACATACCTCTTCTCGGTGTGGTGGAGCGATATACGAAAAATATATGCTAAGCCTGCAATGTCCGATAATGGGGCTTCAGTAGTGAATCTATCGGCACGACAACAGTGGCATACAACTTTGGACCTAAGGGCTGGTCCTGTTACCTTCCGGAATGGGGGATCCCCATTGGCAACAACCACAGTAGTAGTTGCGGAACTGCTGGGCCAAGAGAGGACAACCTGTTGTTCCTGCTCCTCCTTCTTCGCTTCGGGGACGGAGGTCCTACCGTAGGTAAGAGCACGCGCAAGCACTTGACCGAAGGGGACCAGCGCTTCTACTCCTCCACCGAGGAGCCGTTCTTGCGAGAAGCAAGGGATGTCGTGAACGGTGGGAGGTCAAAGAAAGAGAATTGACCTCTGAATACAGTGACCCTATGATCTAGATAGACTCCGTCCTTTTTTTAGATAAGGGTGACTCAAGAAATTTGGGGTGGGACCTTTGGCATAATGCAGGCTGGAACGTGGGAATTCGAGGTCTCATGAGCGAGTTTTTTCATGGACAAACATAATTTCCGGTCTTTTTATGGATCCTTTTAGATCTACGGGCGGCCGTTCACATGAGCATAGGGAATCTATACTCGACCCTTCGACTTGGCCCTGGCGATATAGGTGAGGAATCACTCTTGAGATCTGATCTATTGGGGCCTACAATTTCGCCAAAGCCGACTAGCATCCCTTTCCGTGGTGAACTGGCCGTCCCATACCTTCATTTTGTCTCATGTGTGTTGAACATTGTCTTCCTCGGTTCAGCTTCACCGATGTAGGTAGGGCTGGGCGAGAAAGGTCCCCTCTTGCCTATTAGTAAGCGGGCCTTGATTCCACCGGGTCTTACGGTCTCATAGAGGGGGAGAACTACCTAACTAAAGAAGAATAGTGCTCTTTATAAATAAGAGTAGGCGTGGAGAGCTTTTTTGAAACTTGCAAGTCAAGTTTGGGGGAGGCGGGCGTCGACCCAACCTTATGAGTATTCGGACTATAACAGTTCCGATGAACAGTCACTCACTTTTGACAGCTTATATGATTCCGTAAGATGATCTAGAATTGGGTCAATCATGTTTATTAGAAGTTGACAATAGAGTGGTTGTACCAGCCAAAACTCATCTACGTATGATTGTAACACCACCGATGTACCTCATAGTTGGGTTGTACCTTCCTCGGTGTCAAATGTGATCTTTGCACAGTCGCTCAAATCTTACCTCCATATCGGTACATAGAGAAGGATTTTACTATGGTCAGTGCAGTGAGATTCGTGGAACTAATCATGCCTTTACACCTATCGTCGTAGAAGCAGTGACTTTGAAAGATTATGCGGATTGGGTATCCAATCAATTAATCCTCCAAACCAACTAAACCAGGGAAGCTGAAGCGGAAATGCAATTCTCAGGTGAGGGAAGGGGAAGCTCGAGGAAGGCTTCGCTCGCTCGCTCAAAAAGATCTAACGCTTCGTTCTGAGTGGAGTGCATAAGCCCTTATTGAAGTAGGGTGAGGCCTTACTACACGAGCTCGTAAGTCAAGCACGGAACGAGCCTTGTCTATGAAGCTTCGCTTCATCATCTTGCTTGCTTCAGCGAAGCTTAACGCACTATAACATAGGCATGCATGATGGTATGGTAGGAAGACTCCTTTTAAGGCCGACCACTACATAGGAGCGATAGGAAGCCAAGCCGTCAAAAGGAAAGGCGAGCAACCCTTATTGCAATAGCAAACGGCCTACTTATAGCCCTATTTATACCCTTTCTCGGGGACTTCAACGGGCCTTACAAGCTCAATAAATTGCAATTCTTCACCTTTTCCTCAGACAGTGGCAATGCATTTTATTACTTGATTGACATTGACAGATATGTGTACCACACCGAACAAGCAATATGTCATATGCTTGATGTACCAGCCAAGCCAACTCTTTTTTTCTTAGTTCCCTTATCCTTAGCGCAAAAGTAAAAAGAAAATGAAAGAGAGTTTGTATTTGCAAAGGAAAATGAATATGGATCTAAATAAATTAGATAATCAATAAATAAGAATTGGAATAATAGAAAAAATATCCTTCACCCCTTATCTCTTCATCATCGTCGGTTTCGTCACTTGTGGTATTCGTTTAGAATCTTGTTGACCCTACTCGCTTACTCCTATTTTACTTATTTCTTTTTCTACATAATTAATTAGAACTTTCTTGAAATAATGGGGTTCTCTCTGGGGGGGCGCACCCTCTCTTCCTTTTTGAGAAAGATGGGCTTGTTTTTTTCAGTAAGTTCTATTGCTTTGACACATTTAGTATATAACATGATATATATAAGAAAAGTACTAAATGCGAAGGGCATTCTATTGTATAGCTACTTTGGTATAGTTACAAAGGTAACCGGTAGGTGACTGTTGAATCGACGATGAATTACGAAAGGAAATAGCTCAGTTGGTTAGAGTGTTGGTCTGTCACGCCGGAAGTCGCGGGTTCGAACCCGTTTTCCCGCTTGATCTTTCTTTCTTCCCGAAGTCATACCTCTGCCACTTTACCCTGAGTTTCACTAAGGCATATAACCCCATTTGGGTAAGAGGAGCAAGCAATGGGGAACATCTATTTATATGCGTGTTAGCATCAACAACATCTTTTTGAAAGTAAATTACATCGATCCTCGGTGCTAGGTACTCAGGGTAAGTCAATCCTGAGGATAGAACTAGAGCAAGTAAGCTCATCGCACTATCAAGTCGATCGAGAACTAGTCTCGCCAAGCTTAAGAAGAAGTGAAAAGTAAGCAAGTTGTCATCTAGTGAGGGCTAAAAGACACGGAGAACATCCCCCTCTATTCGCCAATAGCTTCCGCCTTCCTCTCTTTCATTTCATGTCGGTTCAGCCGAGCCAATAGATTCCATAGGCGGGTCAGTTATAGCTGTAGTAGCCTTTGATTAGGTTCTTTTAATAGACTTTCCGTAGCTATAATTCAATAGACTTTCCGTAGCTCAGTACTGCTGATCGTTGACGCCCGCAACTGTACTTACGGTTGTACTTGTGAAAAGAGATAGAGCCGTCTCGCTATGACTCAAAGATGGTCAAAAAGCTAAGAGATGGGCCACAAAAGGTAGAGGAGTGGGGTTAAGAAGAGTAGACTTACTACTGGATACAAGATAGGGTATACAGCTAAAAGGGTGAGATAGAGGAATGAAATGAGCCAATGAAACGGTCCACGACCACAAGTATTGAGCTATAACCATAAAACTTGGGGAGTGCCTCAAGAAAATCTATTGAAATAGAAGACCTAGGTTGTAATGGAACAAACAAAGGTTGAAGAAGACCAGCAGGAAGGGTGTGCTCACTCTTGTTGAGTTGACACACATTACAGTGAAGAACAAACTTGGAGGGAGAAAAATAAACCATAAGGGACCCATTGTTTATGTGCAAGTTGAAAAATGATGGAAAAGCATCCAGTATATAGCCGACATATGCCAACAACCCAAATGCACATATGCTAGTTAAGTTGAAACTCCTAAATTAAAGCACAATCAACAAAACTACTTTTCTGAAGGCGCGGAGCATTGAAGAAGAGCATAGCTCGATTAACACAACTAGGGGCAATATGGTTCATTTTCCTAGAACACCACAACAAATGTCCCTACCAGCTGTTGCCAGTGAAGCTGAAACCATGGCTACCCCTCAACAAGCCTCTAGCTCTTATCCTAGGCCCGAACACTTTGAACCTCCAATTACCGTACCATTGGTACTGAATACGACCACCACTCACACCTATTCCAGACCTTTAAACCCCTGACCACCTAGACCTCTAGTAGCAAAGCAACTAAAAGACCCAATCACAAAAATAACCCTCTCTATCCCCCTCAAAACCTTGGCACGAACACTTGTTTCCAGCCACCTATGGCCTTCCTCACAGCTCAAAACATGATAATATTAGACCTAATCCTGCACCTCCACCACCACAACCAAGACCCAATTCAATACCAAATATCCAATTTTCCCAACCAATACTTTTGCCCTATGCTGGAAATTCCATGAAACCGAAGTGCCAATATATACTTACCTTAACCAACCGCTTCCAACTCAACAGCATGACCCGTACCAATACCTGCAAGAACAAAGGCCGCAAAATCAATATCTATATGGGCAGCAGATACATCAACCTCCTAGAGTTTATTTTTCCAATATTTGAAGGGGCCAGGTCTTGGATACAAAAGTGTGAACATTACTTTTCGGTGTACCAAGTTACGGATTGGTACAAGGTAGAACTTTCGGCTATGCACCTTAGGGGGAGAGCTGAAAGCTGGTACAACAGTTTCTTAGTGAATAGGGGACAAGTATCTTGGCAAGAGTGAATTCAAGAGATTGTAGAGAGGTTTGAGGTAAGAAATGTGGTTGGTGTAGTTGATGAGTTTAATCACTTGAGGCAAAGAGGAAGCCTAGAAGAGTACAAGTCACACACAATTGGTAGAATTGAGGGCTGCCATGTTGAGGTGCAATCCCTATTACGATGACAACCTTTTTCGACAAAGTTTTCTTGGGGTTAAGGGTATTGTAAATAGAGATAGATGTTTCGTCGGCTCACGAGAAACAATTCGGCAACCCCGCTCTTCCCTTTGCCTCTTCCACATCTATTTTGGAAACTTGATTCGGTTGAGTTTGAAGCAAGGATCTAATCAGATAACGCTTTGTTCTCCAATGAATGGAGGTGGAATAATTTATTGAGATAGAGAAAGCTACATCTCGACTTTATTTAAACGAAAAGAAAAGGTTAGTCCTACTCCTAGACTTCCAATTCCATGTAGTAGTAATGTAAAGGAACAGGTTTAGGAGAACTTTTTATGTCTTTCTTATAGCGATCGCTGAAAGTCGGCCAATGCCCTCGCTTCAATGAATGAAGACCGATGGGCTCTGAAGTGGAGATGATGTCGTCGTGTCATTGCTTGTGATGTCTTCACCAGGATTTGACTTACCAATATGAAAGGTACCGTGCCAGTGGTTCTATCATTTAGATAGAGAGTGATCTTTCCTTCTTGTCGAAGAAAGATATGGCGTTGTGAAGGGAAAGGGAGTAGAAACGTTTTCGTAGCCTTGGGGCGAAGGGCTGAGAGTTTAGTGATCCAGTTCTTTGAGCATACATAGGTTGAGGATGGAACTCCTATAGCAATCGATGTGGAAAAAGGCAACAGCCGAGAATACAAAGCAGAAAAAGCGAGTGAGATCTTGACTTTCTATTATCATACAACATAGAAGTATTTAATCAAATCAGAAAGAGCCCTGAGATTTGACCAAAATAGCATAATTGAAAGCTCTCGTCTCGGCCGCCGCCTAAGAAAAGGTACCGGGTTGCTCCGTGATGACGAATAAGCAACCCAGCCCAATCCTTGCTTTCATAGAAAAAGGTGAATTTACTCGAATATTCGTTCAATGACTCAATATTTAGTAATCAAATCATGCTTTGTTAGATCATTTAGTGAGAAATAAAACGAGAATAAAGAGAGAGTCCTCACCTCAATATCGACAACAATGACCTGGCAAGTGAAGTAAAGTAAAAGCAAAGTAGAGCCTGGTTGATGTCAAACATTTTCAAATCTTACCCACCATATCCATTCATGCATGTTACTAGATGAAAAGTAAAAAATAAAGCAATGATGGTTTTTATCAGAGCCACTTTACAACCGGTTTAGCAACTTCATAATGCCCCTACGAACGAAATATTTGGAGTTTGACAACTGGTTGACGCCGTTTGATACTCGAATGAATATATCGCCGGTAGATAATTGCATTTCTAATGAGGTAGACATTTTTCCATGTTAAGTTTCCACTTCAAACCATCCAGATTTACACTTCAATTTCTTGTTGTTGACACGGTTTACACTTGACTTCATTCAAAATGACACTTATGTATCTATCTAGGCGGGCGGGCACTTAACCAAACTCAGGTTGACACAAACTATACAAAAGTCTTAATTAGGGTGTTTTTTTTTCGATCAACCCGAAACTCCGAACAGAACCGACCCTGACTAGACCTTTTCCCAAGCAACTCTGAATACTGGAAAATCTGAATGAAATTCGATAAGAGAAATCAGAGCATGTTTCTAAATTTGTGATAACTAATTATTTGTGAGTGAGAAATGCTTCATGCAAGCACCCTTGGCGGCCTGCTTTTGAGACAGGGAGGCCATGCTCGTATCTATGCTTTTCATCATTGGTATGGTCTACTCGTACCCCACCCCACAAGGTACATCTTCGACTATCGTGCTTCTTATCTTGACGCTATACATTCAGTTCAGTCAGTCCTAGAGATTTATCCTTCAGAAAATGGTAATCCACCCATATTGGACTTTTCTTCACCTGGCCTCGCGGATTCAATACCGAATTCTCTTCGCATACCGGCCTGCTAATTCCGGGATTAGCTGTTCTCAATGACTGGTGGATGCCTCTTTTCTACCTTCGAAATCCTTTTTTTATGTACCTTCTCCCTCTCTACACCTTTTTTCCGCCTCGCCGCCCAGAAAGACCTATAGAAGAAGGAAGAATTCAATCCATATACTCCAAGCACCGTAACTATCGCACTTTCCAAGCAACCCTTCAATGAAGAAAGTGCAACTGAAACAATCAAGAACGGAAAAATAATTAGACTCCCTCGTCAATTGTTTGGATTGGAATTAGGCTCCTCTACTCTAGTCGTCCTCTTCTATTTCGGGTAGTAGCTCAGCCCATCCCCGGCCTTCCTTTACTGAATCTATTAGTAGTTGCACTTTTCGACATATGCCTTTATTTAGGCATTGGTTGTAGGCATCCCCTTCTCTTCAAGGAATTTCTACGGCCGGTTCCTGATCAAGTGTTGGAAAAACCGGAATATGGTGCTTTCTACTTCAACAGTAGGGTTGGCCTGAAGCCAGCCCATAGAATAGATACGGGCGTGTTCTACATAGGAGTTCTTGTAGAACATGTTCCAATCAAACCTCTTTCCCTTCGTCTCCGGTTTTCAATACGAACAAGTGTCATCCTCTTCTCCCATCGTTTGGATGGAAGACCCACGTGGAGCTGACCTTCACTTTTCAGAGACAGGGCAAGCCGATAATTTGTAGCCTCCCTGGTTGTTTTTTGGAAATTTCAGTAGAAGTGAAGCCCTGTAGGAGCTCCCTAAGGACTCTAGCTAAGACCTTTTTGAGATCCTGGGTGACTCGCATGGACTTATCCCCTCTCGGTAACCTGAAGACCGTATCGTCTGCATAGTGTGCGTAATAGAAGACTATGACCCCATCCTCTCGGACCATTACCCTTTCAAGCTTGGCATCCAATATATGGAGATAGCAGTGAATGAGGACAGGTTCAATCGGGCTTCCGAACGGTATTCCTCGCTTCTGGCATGTGTAACTCTTACCTTTTTTATCTACGTGTGGTTTTCATGAAAACCTATTTTATCAACCTATGGACTCCTTTCAATGACAGAGTCTTTGGAGCAAATTGGTTTAGGATTCTAAGGTTAGAAAAGAGTTACCACTCAAGGGAGGAACAGGATATGTGGAAGGCTATCCTGGTGGCTCAAGACTGACCAGTATACCTGGACCAGTCTATATTGAGCCATATTCATCAATTCGTCAGGCAATTTGGCCTCACACAATGTATCCCTGTTCCACTAGACGCTTAATCAACCCTGGAACAAAAGAGAACCCTTCTTATCGAAGAGAATTGCGTATTAAACAGATGAGAGAAATAGCCCTAAATATGTGCATCGAGTAAGTCATTACCTTCTATTCGATCTCGAAGATCGCTCATCAAGTACTTGATCGATTCCTCTTTTTCTTACAATTGCAAAGTGGTGGAAAAAATTTGTATTTCGGTCACCATGTCGTAGCCAATTGGCTCTGCCTTGCTGGAGCCATGCTACTTCTTCTTGTTCAAACAGGTTCTCGAGCAGCAGTCAAATTAACTTCCCTGCTTGAGCATAATGCCCGCCTACGGTGTGGTGGAAAAAGCCTCGTTTATACTCCTTTTAAAGCTGCTGATGCGAGCTACCAAACAAACAAGATTAGTACAAAAAGCCACAACTAGCACTAGCTTTCGTGATTGCTTCTTTCTACCTTTCTCACTCCGGTAATTGCTCCTTCTCCAAAATATCACTACGGATAAGATGAGCTAATAGAAAAAATTAGGGCAACAGATGATAGCGACTCGCCAGACTCGAACTGGCATAGGTGGATCGGATCAAATGAAATTAGCCTTTCTTCCATCAACAGGAATCGCTTTGATTTCGTAGTTCAAGAGGATGGTGGGGGCAACCTCTCTACATCTGCGGGCCGGTAGGCCAGCCAACTAACTCTTCAAATGAAGAACTGATTACTCCACATCTATGAACCTATCATTCCCCGCCCTTGCCCATTATCTCTTTTTGTATCACGCTAGGACTTTGCCTCTTTTTTTGAGGAAAAATATGGAAGTAGAATCTCCTCTCTTTTAGAGGCATCTTCCAAATTCAATTTAAGATCAATGAGGTCTTTCAGAGAGCCGCTGCTCTTTCCATTAAATTCTAGGATCTCTTCGATCCTATGCGCAAAGCAAGGTGTGAGCCGGGACCCCTCGATCGCTCTCGAGTCAATCGGCCCAAACCGGGTTATGAGCTCAACAAAAAAGTATTTTTAGAAATTGCTCGCAAAACCGCCTTTGCGGCGTTAGCGTCGGCGCCATCTCCCGATGGATATTTTTTGCGCATCTCTAATAGCGCCTTGGCCCTATTTTCTTCTTCGTCTATTGGGGAAGAAGAAGAGGTGGAAATGTAGCAGCGGATCTCATCCCTCCTGCGGACTTCCCTGCACTCAAAGTGACTCGACGAGATTGCGCTTCTCTACTAATCGCATTCTGTTCAAGAATCATTGTTTTCATGATCGAATGACGAAATAGATATACGAACTGTATAGGATCATTCGCTGGGATGGGATAAGTCATTCTTTTATAGGATTCCCATGGGATCGTAGAATCAACTAAGGATGGAATAGGTATTTGTGATCGATCAGCTTCCAGTATGACCGAAGACTTTCTATCTGCATTCAGAATAACCACACAATCAGGTTGTTGGTTCAACCCAAAATTGATCTTCTTTCTTGAACGGATTTTTTTATTTGCAAAAGAATTGGTCAAAAACGCCCCGATCTTCCATTGAGAATCATTGAAACAATGAGAATTCACATTTCTTAAATAGCTTCTTAAATAGCTCACCATTTCTTCGTTATCTCATAAATAAATAAATGATTGGTCTTTAAAAAGAAGGAATGGCCTTTTTGACGACTGGGAGATCCTATAAAATGAAGAGCGTTCCGTAAACAAATCAGTGTCTTGTCTGAATCAAGAATAGCAATTCAATTTCTTGAACCATGGATATAGACTTTGAAATGGTGATCAGCTACCCGACGGCCGAGATGTGCATTCGTACAAAGTAATTTAGTACAGACTATCGAAAGCATTGTCATTTTGCGATTTGAGTTAGGAGATACAGGTGGTAAGTTATGGGTAATGCGGGGAACTTTAAGACGAGATAGAATACCTAATATGGGAGTGGTTTAAGTGAGAGAATAGCTCCCTTACCAAACCAACTGAGCTATTTGCCATGTTTTTGACAAATGACCAAACTTTGATGTGATGTGCCCGGCTAGCCCGGATCATTCTTAGAGCAGTCGAGGTTACCGGAATTACGACCTTCCGTACAAGAACTGGCACTATTGCAACTCGCTATGGGCCTCCTGCCTTCTCGAAAGAAACTGGCTTTTGAAGAAATTACTCTATTTTACGCATTTAGTTGAAGCGGATTCAAAGAGCTCTATCAAGCAAGGAAGGAGCTGGATAAGCTAGATACCAAAATTTGATAAAGATTGAGGCAACCCATTTGAGGAAGAATTGAACGGACCCTGTGGAGATGGCATAAACAATCCTTTGACCAACTTTCTGGTTAACATAGAATCTATGAGTTTTTGCTTCTAATTACTACTACTAACATTATTCAATCTGGTATACAAGAATTTATTAAGCTCATCCCGCAAGCACATGTACACATCTTGGATTTTACTGTCTTAAGATGGAAGAAGATTCGTTCTCCTACCCATTTCTAAGTTAAGCAAGAGATAACTCATAATTTGATATGCACTCACTTTTCGCATCTTGGGTCACGGAACACGAGGATAATTACTCACTCCTTCATCCTGAGAAAGGATCTTGGCTATGAAAAAAAATGGATCACTAGCTTGCGCAGCAAATTGAATTTAACTTTCGTCCGAAGTAAACATTTCAGTCTGGTGTTCGTTATACCATTTAAGGGCATCATCTAAGTTCGAGAACTTTGGATACTTAAAGGCTGCAGCACACGCTAAGTGTTGACTGAGATTCTTTTTTTTCTGACAGGTGGTTTTGTGCTTGAGGTTGAGGATGATCGGCAGAAAAGAGTAATAAATTTTTTGACAAATCACGCTCATGAAAATGCAATACACCTGAACGGTAGATTCTACCACGGAAGTCCATGAATGCTAGCAAATAGAATTGATAACCTTTGTATGCTGACGCAAGTCTTATTACAAAATCTTCATAACTAGCCTGCTGCACCTGTTTTAATAATTTATTTAACAGTATGTTATAGCTACAAGCATTCTTAATACCTTTGACATTATTGAAGTAGCACTCCCTCAATATGTCTGAGGCTTCTGTCGGTTTCACGCGAGCCAGAGCATTTGGTAAAAGAAGCCCACACTCAACTAAACATTGACGATTCTTTTCCAGAAATCTCAAGAGCCTTTTGTTTATTTAAACGCTTGAGACTGAAGCCCATTCAAAATATCACACATCTGCTTGTATTCTTTTTTATGTAACTTTATATAGAAGTGGTTTAAGTCATGGGAAGTTAATAGCCGAAAGTGATTCTAGATATCCCCCGTGGGTTTGCATAAGTAACCTATCAGATCCAATAATGTATCAGGATCATACCCCCTCTCTGCTGGTTGCCAATCCAAGGGTTTGCAAAGCATCGGAAGATTGAGTTTGATAGGGAGCAGATTTATGTTCAAATTGCACATACATAACAAGAATTCTCTATATACCCTTGACCTTTCTTAAGAACCATCACTGGATCTTGTTTTGTTACTCCCCTATCTATTGATATATGTAGAACATTTCTTTCAATCATGAACTGGAGCAAGTATTTCTCGATATCATAATGACACTGAATTTTTTTCTTTTTCTCTTTTTTGCTAGCACCTTTGGGCTGAACAACATCCTTAACTAATTCTACCTTACTAGTCAGTACTGCTTCCACCTTACCACTACTTGGTGCTTTGTATTGTAGAAACCTTGCTTGCTCTCGTACAATTGAATTAAGTTGATCTATAAATCTAGCTGCCTTAACTGCGGATGATTCCTGAAGAGTGTTGAATACCAAGCCTAGTACATGAATCATGATAGCCTCGAGCGTATAGATACTAAACATCTTAAGCATAGGTAAGCTACTTGGTAGGCAACCCTTTAGATATTGCTTAGCGTTAGGCTGATCTTTATTAATCAAGAACTTTACTATGTTAGGAGTTACTTTAAATAGATTATCCTCATCGAACTTCGTTGTGCAATTTGCAATTTGATTATGTAAATCTATTAATTCAGTATCGGAAAACACACCATTTTTATTCTTCTTTTCATTAATCAACAACTTTCTAACATCATCCTGATACATATCAACATTAGAAGTCTTTTTCGTTTTGTCAATATCCAACAGCTTAGCGTAGTAATCGTTCCAGAACTCGTTAATAATACGTGCATTTTGCAAAGGTTTCTCATTCTCAATGCTATCATCATATGTCTCGGAACAATAAAATAGAACCTGCATACTTTTATTTGTTACCCTTACTAAACCGCAGTAAGGATACGAATACGACTGAAATAAACTACTAGAATCTAGATATAAGGAAAGGATCAGAATAAGTACTAATGCTCTGTATAATACTTTTCCCCGAGCGATGGTTTAGCGGATTCGGAATTTTAACCAAGCATCCTGGGTTCTATACCCGATTCAACACTAGAGCATGCAGCCGATCATGGATACATAACTATATAAAGTGTGCATGCAGTTTTGGATCTTTATTGGTAGCCAGTCTTTCACTTCTGCATCTCCACTCCCATGCCTTTCTTGGTCGGACCAACCCAACCGGCGATTTCCGACAAGTCTTTCTGCTTAGAGCAAGAAGCGGAACCAAAATAAAGCTTTCTTTATTTTCATTTATGGATAACCAATCCATTTTCCAATATAGTTGGGAGATTTTACCCAAGAAATGGGTACATAAAATGAAAAGATCGGAACATGGGAATAGATCTTATACCAATACTGACTACCCATTTCTATTGTTGTGCTTTCTAAAATGGCATACCTATACAAGGGTTCAAGTTTCGATCGATATTTGCGGAGTGGATCATCCCTCTCGAAAACGAAGATTTGAAGTTGTCCATAATTTCATCGAGTACTCGGTATAACTCACGCATTCGTGTACAAACAAGTGCGCAAGTAACACGAATATCTCGAGTAGTCAGTCTATTTCCATCAGCCGGCCGGTGGGAGCGAGAAGTATGGGATATGTCTGGTGTTTCTTCCATCAATCAACCGGATTTACGCCGTATATCAACAGATTATGGTTTCGAGGGTCATCCATTACGAAAAGACTTTCCTCTGAGTGGATATGTGGAAGTACGCTATGATGATCCAGAGAAACGTGTGGTTTCTGAACCCATTGATATGACCCAAGAATTTCGCTATTTCGATTTTGTAGTCCTTGGGAACAGCGTAGCGACGGATAATTCCGAATCTACATAGGTCTAGTCCAGGGGACAAATCAATAGGAAATGCTATTTGCTTCTTAAGAAGAAGATTTTTTTTGAAATGAAAGAGTTTCCACGGGCGTCGGATATCATTTCTTCAAATAAGGAAGAAGTGTTATCGAAGGATTTCCTTCCATTCTTCCTAGTATGAAAGAAGTAAAGAAAAATTACCGCGTCTCGATCTATATGAAAGGGCACTGGTTTTTTCTTTCGGTTTCATTGATAGCAGAAGAGTACGCTAGCTAGCGGAGCCTGAAAACGCTTTCTTGCGCCCCACCCCTACGGAAACTATTGCCTATGCTTGCTGCTCGCTCGATGTCGATGAAGGGAAGAAAAGATGGTCACTCCTTTTAGGAACATGGCGAGCCTTACTTACGATTGTTGCACTTCTCTTGCTGCTCGTTCATTCACTTGCTCAGGAACTCGCTGCTTCGCCAGAAGCGACTAGTCGCCTCCTTTCCTCCACCGAAAGATGCTTAGCCAGAAGCGACGAAGGAGGGGAGCTGGGGAAGGCCGACGATGGCAATGAGGGGGAAGTTGTCGTAGAAGCTTTGCCCCTTGCTTTACATAAATTGTTATGAACTTACTAAATGACCTTATTTATTCTCCTGGAACACTAGCAAATCTAATAGTTCCATCTGCTCTTCTTAACTTAAGAACGAAGGCCGCCATCCTTCTTATTCGGGAACCCTTTGTTTGAGGAGGGCGTATCCCCGGGAAGGGGAGAGTGGTCGAGCGGTCAAAAGCGACTAACTGTAAATCTGTCGAAGGTTTTCTACGTAGGTTCGAATCCTGCCTTTCCCACTTGTTGTAGACTTAAGAGAAGAGAAAGTAGGCGGAAGCCTAGGAGGGCCAACCGAGGGAAGCTCTTTTTTTTGCCGTGCCGTGAAGTGCAATTTTCTCGTATGCGTTTTAGAGAGGTTGTCGAAAAAAGACGATCTATAGAGATTCCCCATCTATATCCAATCGAGAATAGAAGAGAGTCGCTTCCGGCGTCGGCTTGTAGTCTCTGCAGTCGGCACACGCACGCGCCCGCCATCATGCCTCCTTGGTTCGGGACGAAGCCAAGCGAGACATACGATAGACGAAGGAAGCGCCCACCCAGCAGGAGGGCTAAAACCTGTAGTTTTGAAGTTGCAAACTCTAGCTTCGAAGCTGGAGTGCTTTAGCCCTTTTTTAAGCAAGAATCACCATCTTGAGCGCCTTGCGCGCTCAAGAACAAGCAAGGGATGAGCGCTTTGTTGCTAAAGCGGCTACATTCTCTTGCTGGGGAAGGCTAGTTTTATCGAGGATTGGAGAGGAGGGAGTGGTGGAATAAAAAGCTCGGGATGGATTTTGGAGTCTTTGTGCGAGCCGTATGCGGTGAGAGTCGCATACGTCTGATGAGGAGGGGGTTCGCGTCTATACGTGTAGTGTGGTGGTTGGGCCTACCCACCCTATTTGTTCCATGATCTATGGGTCTCTGGAGCTACCCACTTCGATCAATTAGCCAAGATTTTGACTGGATACGAAATCACGGTGCTCGATCTAGTGGTATTTTTATGGGGATTCTTTTTATCGCTGTAGGATTCCTATTCAAGATTACTGCAGTTCCTTTTCGGGTGGTCTGTGGGACGGACGACCCCTATAGGTAGTAGGGTAGGGTGGGTGGTACCGCTCGGATAGCGGCCAATCCTCCTAATCTGCTGGCCGGGCTTAGAGCGCGTGAAACTCATCACTACCTCGTAAGGGCGTTGAGACCATAGCATGTTACACAAAAGCGCCACTTTCTCAGGAGTGTTGTCACACAGCTGCCCGACTAGAAGAGCTACTCGCTCTGTAGTGTTGTTACATAAGATAAGCACGCCGCCCGCCTGCTGGCCGGGCGAATCGAAGTTATCTTCCGGTCAACTGTCCACCCAGTCAAGTGCAAAAAACACAGTCGAATCACGCAACGCACGCTGCTGGTGTGCTTCCTGCCCGCGAGGAAAGAAGAGCGACAAGGTTTGGAATTGACTGTTTGCAGCATGGGAGCTGATTACCCAAAAAATCCCTGGGAAAAAAGAAAAGATATCTCGGTAACAAAAACCATAGGAGGCTGTATTGGCGAGATCCAAGGGTTCACAGCAGCCCAAAAGAAAAACCGTCTGGAAGTCCGAGGACCTTTAGTACCGCACCGAACCAGCAGCCTTCGCGCCAAGCGACGACCGCCCTTGTCCCTTTCCTTTTTTCCATTCAGCCTACTTCTTAGCCTTGTTCCGTCAGTCTAAGGCAAAGCTTAAGTGGTTTTCCTACCTTACCCACTTGATGAAAGGGAACGAACTTTGTTTCCTTGGGGGCTTTATGGATGGATTCAGTCAGAAAAAACTCCTTCCTTTTGAAAAAAGTGACGCTTTGCGTCTTCGCTTCCGAGGGTTAGGGTATAGGCCGTTTCGAGCAAGCTTTCGCTTTTTCTCCCAGCTTTCTACAACTTTCGCTTTAGCTTCCAAAGGCGACCCAATGACCTTTCCGGAATTGGAAGTATTCGTCGCCCTACCCTAAGAAAGAAGTCACTATAAAACTGCTTGCCCTCCGTAGTACCAAAGGTGCGCGGCGCCTGGTGAAAATGAATATGTTTGCTACTGAAAGAAGCCTGCCTATTGACTAATATTCGTCTTCATAATGAAAGTAGCTATGAAGCCCAATCTATTGTCGATTCAAAAGGGGGCATAGTCATATGGGGGGGGTGTTTGTGGGGAGCTGCCTTGGATATGAGGAATTCCTCCAATCTAAAAAAAGAACAAAGAAAGAGTCCGTGACGAAGATCTTTCTTTTCTATGAATAGATAGGAATGAGTGTTCGTTATAGGGGATATGATCCATCTGCTCTCTCTCTCTCTCTCTCTCTCTCTCTCTATTTTCTTTGATGCAATTTAGAGAGAAAGAGCAGTGCGAATTAGAAAAAAAGAGAATTGGGAGATGATTCCAAAATAGATACATAGACATCTAAAGTAAAGGGATGTATATATTATTCCTATATATATCATATATCTATGAAAAAAGTAAATAGAGTTCGTTTTTGGGTTCCCCGAAGCCTCGAATGGATTGGATCGTTTCTGCTTCTACCAACGAAATGAAGGCCTCGCCCCTTCCGAATGCTTCTTCGATCCTGAAGTTCTCGCGAAGAGAATAAGATGCAGCTCCCCCTCCCTCTGTCTTTTTCTGCTTTGCTAATCTTCCCCTCTAACATGGGCCGGGCTTAGGCGGGCGCGGGAGGAAGAAAGAAAGTCGAAGAGCGTCTTCTCCTTTGTCCTTTTTTCAGTGAAACACAGGAAAGCACCCTCTTTTTGTAATCCCTGCAGCTTCCCAGAGGCTTACTTTTTTTATTGAACGCATGGCGTAGCTAGGACCTTCAAATCATGTTTGAGCCTATGTTCACCCGGGGCCAAAACAGGAGAATTCGGAATGTCCGCCGACGTTCAGATAAGGTGCATATCCCTTACCACTAAAGGAAAGGCTCGACGAAGGGGGGATATTAGCTGGGTAAGGAAAACGCTTTCGGAGATTGAGATGTCGATTTGTTTTTCATCGAAAAGGAAGAAGGCCGAGGGGATAGCAGCCTTCCTTCGGGCTTTGCCTGCCGACGTTCTAATAAAGAATTCGGCTCGGCCCGGGAAAGCGCTAGCAACAACATAAAGAAAGGGGTCCATGTAGTCATACTACCATCGAAAGCAGCAGTTTGGCATCTACTACAAAAGAGAGAATCCACTTCAGATAACCACGTCTACTGCTAGGAAGCGTGTGGAATGGCCGAGAGCGGACCAAATGGATATATAATCCAAGCCGAGAGTGGAGTTATGTGAACAGTCCGTCGATGGAAAAGAACTTTCACGTTCGGTTCGAGAGAGCACTTTTTTCGTTGAGAATAAGTCCTTCCCTTTTGTGTGAATTCCCCAACGGCGAATTAACAACTTGTGGGGCCCTATCTATTCAATCTCTCGAGCCCCAAGAAAACCCCCCTCTCCCTTGGACTCAATCTCTCTTTTGACTCTATATATGTGGGCACCTGATATCTATGAGGGTTCACCCACCCCGGTGACAGCATTCGTTTCTATTGCGCCTAAAATCTCTATTTCTGCAAATATGTCACGTGTTTCTATTGTTGCTTCCTATGGGGGTACATTACAACAAATCTTCTTTTTCTGCAGCATTGCTTCTATGATCTTAGGAGCACTGGCCTCCATGGCCCAAACGAAAGTCAAAAGACCTCTAGCTCATAGTTCGATATGACATGTAGGTTATATTCGTCTTTGGTTTCTCATGTGGAACCATAGAAGGAATTCAATCACTACTAATTGGTATATTTATTTATGCATCAATGACGATAGATGCATTCGCCATAGTTCGACATTACGGCAAACCCGTGTCAAATATATAAGCGGATTTGGGCGCTCTAGGCAAAACGAATCCTATTTCGCTATGACCTTCTCCATTACAATGTTCTCATACGCAGGAATACCCCCGTTAGCCGGCTTTTGTAGCAAATTCTATTTGTTCTTCGCCGCTTTGGGTTGTGGGGCTTACTTCCTAGCCCCGGTGGGAGTAGTGACTAGCGTTATAGGTCGTTGGGCGGCCGGAAGGTTGCCATGAGTAAGGTTGGGAGACCGAAGGCAGTTTTCCATGCACCGGACACGTAGCTTACCAAATCAGTTGCAACACAGATGGGAATGCATGCTACAAAAGACAGGGTCGAGTCTGATACATCAACCGTCGACTCCATATCCTTGTACGAGTCCACAATCACTACACGAGATGAACCTGGGTTTGGTGAATGGAAGTTGGCCTTAGGTGTAATAGGACTCCCGATTCTGCAGCGATCATTATCTTGAGGTGCTCCGCGTCGGTTGTTGGAACGACGCGAGCCGGGCCGGGCCTCGATTCCTTTCAAAAAGATGAAGGGACAGAGGTGACTAATTCCCCATCTCATTTGGGGCAGAAAACGAATTGACATCTCGATGTGATACAGCCCTTTCCATTTTCATTGGGAAAGAACGGCGAAGTCCATCCGAACCGTCCAATGAAGAAATAAGGGGAGAGCAAAGCACCAATGGCGCGCGAAGCGCATGCGGAAGGGGCATGAAGAAATAAAGAAGTGTGGGGGAGAAGCAGCCAAGCTCATTCCCTTCGCTTCCTGGGCCCAAAGCAGTGCTTTGTTTCCTGGCCAAATCAAGGATTTGGGGCTGATTGCAAAATATATCTGAATAGAAAGATAGATCAATCCATATATACTGATATATAAAAAAGAATCTATTTCGTTTTCATTTAAACTTTGTTTCAAAGAAATTCGCTTAGCCCCCCCGATCATGAAACGGCTCTGCTGCAATGGATGGCGGAGGGTCCGTAGTACCAAGCACTGGAGTGATCCAAGAGCCGGGAAGGGGCCTAGAAGTGCCTACTACTACACCACACTACACTTGGCTCTACACATTTACAGTAGCTTACCCCTGTCCGATGTCTGGCGTAACGTTGGGGGCTTCAATCGTAGACTCGTTATCCCCATCTCAGCCCAGGCTAACGGAGCCTGACTTATTCAGGGGAGAGAGTGGAGCCTATCGAAGCACTCTTGAGAGTAAGACCCTTGTCTCTTCTTCATTCTCTACAGGGGTCTCTGCCCACATGGAAGCGGGGCAGAGATGGATAAGATCAAACACGGGAATAAGAAGCATTTGAAATGCCTTTTTGATCATTTTGATAGAGGGGGGTGGATAAAGTGGGCAAAACAGACTCACATTTTTCAATCGAAAAGATGGGTTCCTTTTTCGTCTCGACAAAGAAAGAATCATCTTGAAAACGCTCCTAACCCCTTCGTAGGGCCGTGTATAGTAAGTGATCCGAACCTGTGGAGCGAGCCCCCTTAGAGGCAAGTGAAGTTGCTGAGCCGTATGATGGGCAACTATCTCCTGCGGTTCGGTGAGGACTCGGCTGTTAGTTAGTACCCCCTTGGTTTCGGGGTGGACCCTTTCACTCTAATTTATTATATACGCTTAGCGAAAAGAATGTTTTTTGATAGACCTAGGACATGGATTCTATATGAACCAATGGATCGTGACAAGTCGTTACTACTAGCAATGACTTCCTCTTTCATTACTTCATCCTTTCCATATCCCTCTCCCTTGTTCGATCTTACTCATCAAATGGCACTCAGTTCATATCTATAAGTTCGTTCGATCATTGACAAGGTTCAAAGAAAGGGTGGGCCATTCACCATGAAGGCTAAAAGCAAGATAGGCTTTATCGACATTTTCGCCACAAAGGCGAAGACAATTCCGCATTTTTCAGCCGATTCTCTGAAATTTAAGACAATTATCCTCACTCAAACTTCAAAAAGTCCTTTTTTCTGATGTAAATTCTGTCTGTCTCCTTTGTCCTTCCTAACGCTAGTCTAGTCTCCGATTAAAGGATTGATACGAGCGTGCTTCCTTGCAGAGGGTTGCTTTAGACACCTACCCACCAGAAACTTCACTTTGCCACCCAGGTATAACCAAAGCCTTCCACAAAGGAATATTTACTACTGGGTCCATCACGTGTCCAGATACCGGTACATCCCTTGCCGTTTCCCCATCGGCTGAAGTTGGATCAAAGTCCCCGGACGCAAATGCTCATTATAGAAAGAAGTAGGCCTACTTAGGTAAACAGACACCCCATCACTACCGTAGTAGTTGAAATCTCTAACTTAGGTGCGTTTGCCCATTACTTCTACCCATCTACGCGATTCTGAGATCCAGCCATTGGAACTGAGAGATCCCCGCTATTTGACCTACTCAAGTAGGCTTTCTATTGAATATCCACCCGTGGTAATTGTTTGACTGGTAGAAGCACCAAGCTTTGGTACTATAGTCGTACTCGAGACCCTATTGGGCTGCTTAGTCTTCTCCTTTCTTTGATGATCTTCAACACATCTATTTGAATTCCTCATGAGTGAAGGATTTCTCGTATGGAGAAAAACCTCTTGAGCGCTATCTGATCTTATTTTTGTATTTCAAATATGGAACCTGCCTTTTTAATGGGACATCCCGGCAACAGGCCTACTCATGCATGTGGCCAAGTACTCGACCAATCCTTGGAGAGAAGGGATGAACGAATTCTCGAGGTCAGCATCACATGAAACCTTTAGCACTTC